>JARBWK010000019.1:655874-1113380 GCA_030556195.1 Anolis apletophallus
CCCCTGAGTCACTGCGTCATTTGCAGGCGCCTCCTGGGAGATGGCCGTGGGACGAAGGAAAATGCAAGCAGCTCCCAATTTCCAAGGTCTAGTATTCTCTATTGCTCAAGTTTAGTTCAATTCCATTGCTGTTGGGAGTTCAAAATGCTCTTTGATTGTCTCTCGGCATTACTTCGCAAACGAAGATTCTTGGGAAGGACTCATCCCACGCTTTTTACAAGCTCGTTGATGACTAAAAAGGCCAATCTGAGATAGGCAAGTTTGGTTGCAGAAAGCACAGCAGAAAGTCTCCTTGGGCGATGCTGTTTCCAAGTTGCGGTTCTTTCTGCATTGTCGTTTCTCTTCAAGACCCATTCGGCGTGTCTTTTCGAAAGAGGCCGCAGCATTGTGGATAGTGCATCTCCATGCCTCCCGATGTGAGGTCAGGGTGGACCTTTGATTATAGGTGAACTATAAATCTCAGCAGCTACAACTCCCAAACGACAAAATCAATCCCCCACAAATCCATCAGTGTTCAACTTCGGGTATATTGAGTATTTGTGCAAAATTTGGTCCAGATCCAGTGTTGTTTGGGCTCAGAGTGCTCTCCAAATGTAGGTGAACTACATCTCCCCTAAATCACGGTCAATTCCTGCCAAACCTTTCCAGTATTTACTGTTGGTCGTGGGGGTTCTGTGTGCCAAGTTTGGTCCAGGACTGTCATTCATGGGGTCTTGGCTGTGGAAGTCTGAGCTGAATTGGTGGAAGGTACTGCAAATCCCATCATCCGTTGTCCATAATCCCCCAAACATATTGTTTTTGTGATTAATCTCTATGCTTTAATTATGTTCAATTTGTAACAATGAAAATACATCCTGCATATTAGAGATTTGCATTAGAATTCATAAGAGCAGCAAAATTATTTATGAAGTAGCAACGGAAATATGGTTGGGGGTCACCACGACATGAGGAACCTTATTGAAGGGTCACGGCATTAGAAAGGTTGAGAACCACTGCATTAATACATATATCTTTCTGTTTAATCTCTATTACATTTAAAAAAAATTAATTTCTAGGGGGGCGGTGAGTAAATTTTTTTCTGGAAAGGGGGCGGTAGGCCAAAAAGGTTTGGGAACCACTGTTGTAGATCAACCACTGGTACAAGAAAGGAGATTCCATCTGAACATTAGGAAGAACTTCCTGACTGTAAGAGCTGTTCAACAGTGGAACTCTCTGCCTTCTTTGGAGGCTTTTAAACAGAGGCTGGATGGCTGTCTGTCGGGAGTGCTTTGAATCAGGCCCGGATTAGGCTCTTCGGCCGCCTGAGGCCAAGACGCCCCGCGCCGCCCCCCCAGGGCGCGGAAAGCCACGCCCCCAGGGCGCGGAAAGCCACGCCCCAGGGCGTGGAAAGCCACGCCCCAGGGCACAGAAAGCCATGACCCCAGGGTGCTGAAAGCCACGCCCCAGGGCACAGAAAGCCGCGCCCCTAGGGCACAGAAAGCCACGCCCCAGGGCGCTGCTGTGCATGTGCGGCAGCAGCCCCGGCCATGCGGCTTCCGTCGCCGCCTCCTCCCGTAACCGGAAGGAGGGCCCGAGGAGGTGGACGGAAGCTGCGCGGCACCGGCCCCACGGCTTCCGTCCACCTCGCGCCTTCCTTTCGGTCACGGGAGCAGGAGGTGGACGGAAGCTGCGCGGCACTGCTCGTGGGGCTTCCGTCCGCCGCCTCCTCCACCTCCCCCCAGCGACCAAAAGGAGGGCGCGAAGAGGAGGGCGGGACTTCCCTTCATCCTCCTCGCGCCTTCCTTTCGGTCGCGGGAGGGGGAGGCCGCGGAGCCGGAAGCCCCACGCGCCGTGCTGCGCGGCTTCCGTCCACCTCCTCCTCCCGCGACCGAAAGGAAAGCGCGAGGATGAAGGTCCCGCCCTCCTCCTCGCCGCCTGGGCCGCCCCTTGCAAAGGAAGGAGGCGGCCAGGAGGGAGGAGGAGGAAGGAAGCCCGCTGCCGGGTATGCGTGCGCATGCATGCATGCCCGCCGGTGGGGCGGAGCTTCCCTTCCTCCCTCGCCGCCTCCTTCCTTTGCAAGGGGCGGCCCAGGCGAGGGGAGGGCGCCATTCCCTCCCCCGCCCCCTCGCTTCGCTCTCCCCGCCCTCTCCCGAGGTATGATGACTCTCTCGGGAGAGGGTGGGGAAAGCGCTGCGTGGGGCGGTTTTTTTAAAAAAAATAATGTTTTCGGGGGGCCAAATCCGCTGCTCCCCAAAACCTGCCGCCTGAGGCCATGGCCTAGTCTGGCCTTATGGGTAATCCGGGCCTGCTTTGAATGCAATTTCCCTGCTTCTTGGCAGAATGGGGTTGGACTGGATGGCCCCCGAGGTCTCTTCCAACTCTAGGATTCTAGGATTCGAAGCTGGATTTCTGCCTGCTTCAAGCTACTAAAATAAGGCTAGTAAAAATAAAAAGGAAAGGGAGCCTTAGTTAGGAAACAACAACTCACAATTCCTGGGATTCAATGGCTCCCACCCAACAATAAATGAATGCCAAGTTGTGATTCCAGACCCAAAGGAGCAGACCCTTAACCTATCCCCCGGATTCCCATGCACTCCGAACTTGGGCACACAATCCCCTTTTTCTTCCCGCGATGCCGCAGTCAAGGGAGGCTTTGCTCTCTCGGAGCCTGGAAAGAAACATAAACAGGCCAGCCATGAATGCCCCCCATTCATACCCCCAAACGGGCCAAGGTGCCATTCCCAGAGTGCAGGGAAGGTTATTATGAAAGCAGAGGATGAATCCCCCCTTGTCTCCCACTGAGGCAGCGCCTGAGGCGGCGGTTTTGGGGGGGACAGAGGGGGTCTCTGTGTGAGGCTTCTGCTGCACCAAAGGCTCCAGGAGGAGGAAACGCGCTTCCAGTCCAGGCAGGAGCTGCCCAATGGGGACCATTCATGGCCGTACTTTACACCAGTGTTTCCCAACCTTTTTTGAGCCGCGGCACACTTTTTACATTTGCAAAATCCTGGGACACACCACCAACCAAAATGACACAAAATGACACAGTAATACATATAGTTAATATGTTTTTTAATGTATTTATACACTCAGTGTGAAACCTGGACCTGTTTCGGTGAACACAACATAGGTATCCTGGCAGGAATGGCAGAAAGACACAAACTTCCCACACCAGAACTCCCATAACCAAGAGAAAATGCTATAAGAGTTTGGTGGGCATTGACCTGGAGTTTTGGAGTTGTAGTTCACCTATATCCAGAGAGCACTGTGGACTCAAACAATGTTGGATCAGGACCAAACTTGGCATGAATGCTCAATATGCTCAAACATGAACACAGATGGAGTTCAGGGGAAATAGACCTTGACATTTGGGAGTTCTGGTTGCTGGGATTTATAGTTCACCTACAATCATGCCGCCCTCCCCACGCATGTGCTGGCAGTGTAAGGTTCTGTTGTTTTGTATTATTATTGTATCATTGCTTTGCATATAGGATTCTCCTGTGACGCTGCATTTGCATTATATATATTGCCGCTTGAGAAAGCTCCACGGCGAAACAGATC
Organism: Anolis apletophallus; assembly: GCA_030556195.1. Lineage (NCBI taxonomy): Eukaryota > Metazoa > Chordata > Lepidosauria > Squamata > Anolidae > Anolis > Anolis apletophallus. The sequence continues at coordinate 659,412 of JARBWK010000019.1, forward strand.
GAGGCCCCGCAAATATATTCTGTTGCGGCTCTTCCAAGCGTCTTCACTGGCTCCAGTTGGGTATTCTGCACCCCCACCCTCAATGTGGAATTGTACGAGATTTTGGTGAACACTACATGCACCATTGGAACTTTGGCCTGATTTTGGTATGGGATTATTATGCATTTGCTTCCCTCCATATGTTCCTCTTTGTATTGTTTGTTTGCCTTTTCTCATGCATTCTATAGCATTTTTTGCTCTCTATGTTAATGTGCATTATGAGGGGGTTGCACCCATGTATTACGATGCCTATCCTTCAATAAATGCATCTTATTTACTGGCTCCAGTTGGGTATTCTGCACCCCCACCCTCAATGTGGAATTGTACGAGATTTTGGTGAACACTACATTTATCATTGGAACTTTGGCCGGATTTTGGTATGGGATTATTATGCATTTGCTTCCCTCCATATGTTCCTCTTTGTATTGTTTGTTTGCCTTTTCTCATACTCTATAGCATTTTTGCTCTCTATGTTGATGTGTATCAGGAGGGGGTTGCACCCATGTATTACGATGCCTATCCTGTAATAAATGCATCTTATTTTTAATTCATAAATATTTGAACCTGTGCGTTTGTATAGTTGTTCTCTGCCCAGCTCTTGTTGTTTGGGATTTATAGTTCCCCTACAATCAAAGAGCATTCTGAACCCCATCAATGATAGAACTGGGCCAAACTTCCCACACAGAACCCCCAGGAGGCAAGAGGAGGTCTCTACTTGGGGAAAGGGAGGCGGGCCTTCCCAATGCATGGAGAGGGAGAGACCAAGTAGACAACGGGTGGGGCGGGGGGTAGTTGTAATTTTGTACCTTTATCGAGGTAGGTTTCTTAGGGTTTTTATACTTCAACACACTAGACTCTGCCCCCCTCTCTTGGAGGTTCCAATTTCCCACGGCACACCTGATGATCGCTCACGGCACACTAGTGCGCCCCGGCACACTGATTGGGAAACACTGCTTTACACAGCCAACATGGATAGCATTTCCTCTCTCTTAAACACATAAATGTATTTCTGGAAAAGACCGAGGTCCATCTAGTCCAGCACCTTTTCTACTCCTTATTTAACACTAGTGCTACCCGGATTATTTGAAAAAGTCCGTTTTCTAATTGTACAAAACAGTGTTTCCCAACCAGTGTGCGCGGCACACTGGCGATCGTCAGGTGTGCCGTGGGAAACTGTTTTCTAGCTTCATTCAAGAGAGGTTACTAAGGGAGGGAAGGCGGGGACATCGGGGAAGCGGGGAGGCGTCCTCTCTCTGGGTCTCTTTCTCTGTCCGGGGTTCGCTGGACGGCCTCGGGTGCCCGAGTTCCGAGGGCCGAGGTGAGGAGGGGGGAAGCGGCACGCTCCCTTTGGGGGCCTCTGCGCGGAGCTCCAGGCGGGGGGCATGTCCGTGTCTCTCTCGTGTGTTCCGGAGCGCTTTCGCCACTGACCTCAGCGCGCCTTGCCTCCTTTTCTTCCTCCTCCTCTTCCTCCCCCGACAGAGCTCCATCTGGTGGGGAGGCGCGAGGACAGCGGAGCAGAGGGGAGACAGGGCTGCCAGAGCAGCGGGGGAGAGGAGGGGAGCCCCTCCAGCATCCAGGGGCAGAGACCCACAGCTGGCCGGGTGCCTTGGCTAGGGGGGGGCGGGGGAGGGAGGTGTTGTGTCCCCGCGGACATTGGGCTGAGTGGGCGCTGCGGACACTTTGCGGGGAGGGGACGCTGCCCGGGTGCCTTCAAGAAGGGGGGCAGCCTGGCAAGAGGGGGCAACCCTGCAGTGGAGGGGCCGACCCTGACGCATTGCAGGGGAGTGCCCTCCTCAGAAATGTTTTTATAGGCATATAGGTTCTGCAGGAGAAAATGTGTATTTGTTTGAATTGTACAGACCAGGGCCGTAACCAGGATTTTGATTCGGGGGGCTGAATCTGAGTGAGAGAGGGTCTACCCTAGCAAACCTTTTGTATTGTTATCCCAATACCCCCATGCATATGGGATATACTGAGCATGGTGATCAGATCATGATATAAATACACATAGCAGTTAAACTTAACTGTGGGGTCCCCCAGGGGGCCATCCTCTCCCCCTTATTATTCAACGTTTACATGCGCCCCCTGGCCCAGCTGGCCCGCGACTTTGGTCTGGAGTGTTATCAGTACGCGGATGACACCCAGCTTCTGCTGAGAATGGACGGCAGGCCGGACACCGTACCCGATTGTTTCCATCGATGCCTGGAGGCCGTGACTGGTTGGCTGCGTGCCAGCCGGCTGAAGGTGAATCCGTCGAAGACGGAGATTCTGTGGCCCGGTCGCCCCGGGCTGGGTGGGTGCCGGTTGCCTACCCTGGATGGCGAGCAGCTTAGCCCGTCATCTTCGGTTAAGAGCTTGGGTGTTCAGTTGGACTCCCTGCTGACCATGGAGTCCCAGGTCTCCGCGGTCTGCAGGGGGTCCTTCTATCACCTGCGACAGGCTAGGCGACTGGCACCCTACTTGTCCGGGCACGACCTGGCGACGGTAATCCAAGCGACGGTCATCTCGAGACTAGACTACTGTAACGCCCTCTACGTTGGCCTTCCCCTGTCGACAATTCGGAAACTCAAGCTGGTGCAGAATGCCGCCGCTCGCTTGCTGACGGGCTCGTCAGTGAGGGAGCATATTACGCCCATCCTCCGGCAACTGCACTGGCTTCCTATTGAGTACCGAATTGTCTTCAAGGTGTTGGTATTGACCTTTAAGGCCTTACACGGTCTAGGGCCTGCGTACCTGAGGACCGCCTTACCCCGTATTTGTCCCGAGATCACTGCGGTCAGACGAACAGAATCTGCTGACCATACCATCAGTCCGCTCCTGCCACCTATCCGTGACTCGACAGAGAGCCTTCTCTGCGGCAGCCCCAGTGCTGTGGAACTCTCTACCGGACAGTGCCGGAGCCATCTCGCAATTAGCTCCCTTCAGAAGGGCCTGTAAGACCGCCCTCTTTGGACTAGCGTTTAATTAAGCTTCAATGGATGACATACTACAACATCTCTGTATGCCCCCCTGCACCTCGTATGTAGGTTGGATTGTGTTTTAATCTGTTTTATGTTTTTATTGTAGGGCTGCATGTCGGGGACATGTTGCCCATATATATTTCATTGTTATCCGCCCCGAGCCTGTAGGGAGGAGCGGAATACAAAACCAAATACATTTTGTCTGAGTGTATGATTACATTTATTATTATTATTATTATTATTATTATTATTCGGGTTTCTATGCCGCCGACTCCCTGAGGCTCGCGGCGGCTCACAGGAACCGAAGGTACAACTACACACAAGCAATGCGATAAAACATCTAAAACAATTAAAACAGTTAAAACAGCAAAATACAAAACCCCCAGGTACAGTTCAGAGATTAGATAGCGTGACACCCCAGGACAGCGGCTAAAGCGGAACATGGGCAGGACCTACTCACCGAAGGCCTGCTTAAACAAATAAGTTTTGCAGGCGCGTCTAAACGGGAGCAGGTCCTTTATAGCCAGCGTTCCAGCCGGGAGGGCGTTCCACAGCGTAGGAGCTATAACGGAGAACGCCCTCCGGCAGATGTCAGTTTAGCCGATTTCGCCGAGGGTATCTCTAACAAATTAGCATCCTCGGAGCGTAGTGATCTCGGGGACAGTGTGGGGTGAGTCAGTCCCTCAAGTACGCTGGCCCCAGGCCATGCAAAGGCCTTAAAGGTAGAACCAACACCTTTAAGGAGATCCGGTGCTCGATTGGGAGCCAGTGCAGATCCTGCAAAACAGGTGTGATGTGGCGGCCTGCTGGGGTTCCAGACAGGAGCCGGGCGGCAGTGTTCTGCACCAGCTTGAGCTTCCAGGTCGCTGACAAAGGAAGGCCAACGTAAAGCGCGTTACAGTAATCCAGCCTTGAGATGACCGTAGCTTGGATCACCGTGGCCAGGTCATTCCGGGAGATATAGGGGGCCAGCCTCCGAGCCTGTCGCAGATGAAAAAAAGCAACCTTGCTGACCGCGGAGACCTGGGCCTCCATGGTCAGCTGGGAGTCCAGATGGACCCCCAGGCTCTTAACGGAAGGCGATGGGCATAGCGCCACACCGTCCAGGGTCGGAAGCTGGACATCTACACCACCCGAGCGGCCCGACCACATATTAACATATGTGTTGCTGTGTTAGAGTGTCATTTTGTGTCATTTTGGTTGGTGGTGTGCCCCAGAATTTTGTAGATGTAGGAAATGTGCCACGGCTCAAAAAAGGTTGAAAAACACTGGTCTGGTGAAAGACAGGTGATAAGTCCGGACAGTAGGGACATCAAGGAGATTTTGTTCTTCTGACCAGAGTGATCTCTGGGGAACATATGGGGAGAGGCGGTCCCTCAGGTACACCGACTTTTGACCATACAAGGCCTTAAAGGTTTAAACCAGCACCTTGAAAATGATGCGGTACTCCACTGGCAGCCAGTGCAATTGCTGCAAGATCGGAGTAATATGATCTCTTGCCGGTATTCATCTGCGTTGTCACCTGTAAGCAGATGACGTCCAACTCTGTCACTCCTTCCCACCTGCTACTAAGGAGGCTGTTCAGGTCCTGAACCGGTGCTTGGCCGCTGTGTCAGACTGGATGAGGGTGAACAAATTGAAATTGAATCCAGACAAGACAGAGGCACTCCTGGTCAGTTGAAAGGCCGAACAGGGCATAGAGTTACAGCCTGTGTTGGACAGGGTTACACTCCCCCTGAAGACACAGGTTTGCAGTCTGGGTGTGATCCTGGACTCATCACCGAGCCTGAAACCCCAGGGGAGCATTCGCACAGTTAAAACTTGTGCGCCAACTGCGCCCATACCTTGGGAAGTCTGACTTGGCCACGGTAGGCCATGCTTTGGTGACATCCCATATAGATTACTGCAACGCCCTCTACGTGGGACTGCCCTTGAAGACTGCTCGGAAGCTTCAACTGGTCCAACGGACAGCAGCCAGGTTGATAACAGGACCGGCACTCAGAGAGCGCACAACTCCCTACCAGTTTCTTACCGGGCACAATTCAAAGTGCTAGCTTTAGCCTTTAAAGCCCTTAACGGTTCTGGTCCAACTTACATGTCCGAACGCATCTCCCCCTATGAACCATCAAGATGTTTAAGATCATCCGGAGAGGCCCTGCTCTTGGTCCCACATGCTTCGCAGGCGCGATTGGTGGGGATGAGAGACAGGGCCTTTTCAGTGGTGGCTCCTCGGCTTTGGAACGCCCTCCCTAGTGACATCAGATCAGCCCCCTCCCTCCTGACATTTCGCAAGAAGGTCAAGACCTGGCTGTTTGACCGGGCATTTGCAGATGTAGTATGATTATTAATTGAGACCTAAGGAACGACGACAACGCAATTGGAAATCGATTTAATAATGAGACGCTGATATTGTGTTTTAATTTTAATTGCTAATTTGTGTATGATGTGATTGTGTTGGTAACTGTTGGTGTGTTTATCTTGGGCAGTCCTTGCCATATGTACACCGCCTCGAGCCGCCTTTGGGCTGAGAGGGGCTGTATGGAAGCAAAGTAAATAAATTTCCGGCGAGCAGTCACGTTGCAGCATTTTGCACTAGTTTGAGTTTCCAGATCACAGACAAGGGAAGGCCAATGTAGAGGGCGTTACAGTAGTCTAATCTCGAGTTGACCATCGCCTGGATCACCGTAGCTAGGTCGCTCCTGGATAGGTAAGGTGCCAGCCGCCTAGCCTGTCGCAGATGAAAGAATGCAGATCTGCTGACAGCAGAGATCTGGGCTTCCATTGTCAGCAGTGAGTCCAATTGGACCCCCAGACTTTTTACTAAGGACGACGGGCATAACGCCTCGCCGTCCAGGGTAGGCAACCGGCAATCTCCCCCACCCCAAAGGATCTCCGTCTTCGATGGGTTCACCTTCAACCGGCTGGCCTGTAGCCATCCAGTCACGGCCTCAAGGCACCGATGGAAATTATCGGGTACGGATATTAACACTGTACTTTATTTATTTATTTATTATTTCACATTTGTCTGTCGCCCCCCCCCCCCCCCAACGCCTCGGGGCGACTTACAACAGTTCGTAAAATACAATTGTCAGATAACTCATAATAACTCACAGTAATACCATTAAGATGGAATTACAATTAGAACAGTTGAAGCAACAAATGGAGTCGCAGTGGGCTGACAGCTAGGCGGTGTGAGCTAAAGTTGTTGGAACAGCAATGTCTTAACTGCTCTCCTGAACGGGAGGAGGCCCTGGGTGGCACGGATGCCGGCGGGCAGTGCGTTCCACAGGGTTGGGGCTGCAACAGAGAAAGCCCGGGCGGGTTGCGGACAGATGGTAGGTCCTCACATTTGGGATGACCAGGAGGTTTAGCTCTTCGGAGCGCAGTGATCTGGTGGGATGGTATGGGACAAGGCGGTCCCGCAGGTACACTGGCCCCAGACCATGTAAGGCCTTAAAAGTCAGGACTAACACTTTGAAGGCAATCCGGCATTCAATTGGGAGCCAGTGCAGTTCGCGCAGGATTGGCGTGATGTGGTGGCCAATCGGGACCCCTGCCAGGAGTCGCGCTGCAGCGTTCTGCACCAGCTTGAGTCTCCGGATTACCGACAGAGGAAGGCCAATGTAAAGAGCGTTTCAGTAGTCCAGCCTCGAGATGACCGTGGCTTGGATCACTGTGGCTAAGTCGCGCCGGGACAAATAGGGGGCCAGCTTCCTCGCCTGGCGAAGATGGAAAAATGCTTCCTTGCTGACGCTGGAGACGTGGGCCTCCATCGACAACAGGGGGTCCAAGGTTACTCCTAAGCTCTTAACAGAGGGCGACGGACATAATGTCACGCCGTCCAGGGTTGGAAGCTGAACATCCCTACAGCCCGGAGGACCCAGCCACAGGATCTCCGTCTTTGCCGGATTCACCTTCAACCTACTGGCTCGCAGCCTTCCAGTGACGGCCTCAAGGCAACGATGGAAATTATCGGGTACGGATTCGAGGCTGCCCTCCATCTTCAAGATAAGCTGGGTGTCATCAGCGTACTGATGGCACACCAGCCCAAAACTACGCACCAGCTGGGCAAGTGGTCGCATATAGATGTTAAATAAGAGGGGGGAGAGAATAGCCCCCTGAGGAACCCCGCAAAGAAGCGGGGAACCCCCGGAGACATCCTTGCCCCTCCTCACTCGTTGTAGCCGGTTCCGGAGGAAGGAGGTCACCCAATTAAGGGCTGTCCCCCTAACTCCTAACCCCTAACTTTGTGGGTTGCTAATGTTCATAACAGAAGGAAAAAAAATAGATGGGACATACATATTCTCCTACATATTGGCTGTGGGATAATTTATAACCTCTGCCCAACCTGCACTAATAAAGTCACAATGCCAATATGACGCTCCTGGTTATAAATCCGACCAAATAATAGGGCTTGTACAAATAAAGAGTGCGAAGAAGCAATAATACACTTCCTCCCTCTCCTCAAAGTAAAATAAAGGCAAATCCTGGCCGATTGCTCCTTGAGCCGGACAACAAACGAGGCCGGCTTTTCCCAAACGAAAGTGCAGTGCTCCATGTTGGGCGCCAAGGGATTAACCTTCCCCGGGGTTTGGGGCCACGGCCTCCTTTGTGACGGTGAGGGGATTAGGCCCCTCTTTGGCTGGGTTCACAGGTGGCATTGTGAAGCAAACATCTGAAGCCCTCCTCCCCTTGCCAATTTATGGCTTTTGCAAGGGCCCCATTGCGACCCACCCTTTCCTTCCACCCGCTAATCTCAAAATAAATAGTTTGCAAATCCCCTGGAAAAGCCGAAAAGGGTCTCTTCGTCAGGTTAAAGCTGATTGAAAGAAAGGGCTTTTGCAACCACGACGCTGGCAAGGAAAAAGAAGAATACATCTTTCATACGATCTGCAGCAGTGGTTCTCAACCTTCCTAATGCTGCGACCCTTTAGGGCAGTGTTTTCAACCTTTTTTATTTATTCATTTATTTCTTCGGTTTTATATTCCGCTCCTCCCTGCAGGCTCGGGGCGGATCACAATTGCAAACATATAATAAAACATACAATAAAAACACATAGTAAAAAAAACGATACATAACCGAGATGGAACGGGTCAACAATTCTTTAACTGAAGCAGGGCGAGCCAATCACATTGGGGTTTAGCCAAACGCTAGCCTGAAAAAAGCCGTCTTACATTCCCTTCGAAAGGGAAGGAGTTCAGGGATCGCTCGAATATGCTCAGGGAGCGAGTTCCAGAGTACTGGAGCCGCAGCAGAGAAAGCTCTCTGTCTAGTGCTGGACAGGTGGCAGGAGCGGGACGATGGAACCACCAACAAATTTTGCTCTTCCGAGCGCAGTGATCTCGGGGGAACGTACGGGGTAAGGCGGTCCCTTTTGAGCACATTTTTACATTTACAAAATCCTGGGGCACACCACCAACCAAAATGACACAAAATGACACTCTAACACAGTCATACATATAGTTAATATGTTTTTAAATGTATTTATACACTCAGTGTGAAACCTGGGCCTGTTTCGATGAACACAACATAGATATCCTGGCAGGAACGGCAGAAAGACACAAACTTCCCACACAGAACTCCCATAACCAAGAGAAAATACTATAAGAGTTTAGTGGGCATAGACCTTGGGTTTTGGAGTTGTAGTTCACCTATATCCAGAGAGCACTGTGGACTCAAACAATGTTGGATCAGGACCAAACATGGCATGAAATATCAGTAACGGAGCAGTTGCAGTCCTTCTTAGATGATGCAACATGGCTAGACCCCCTTCCAGTCCGGCTTCCGTTCGGGGCACGGGACGGAGACGGTTCTGGTCTCCATCACAGACCAACTCCGCTGCCAGCTCGACCAAGGCGGGTCTGCGCTGCTCGTGTTATTGGACCTCACGGCAGCGTTTGACACGGTCGACCACAATCTATTGATCCACCGCCTGGCCATGGCTGGAGTGAGGGGACAGCCCTTAAATGGCTGACCTCCTTCCTCCACCAGCGGTCTCAGCGTGTGAGGAGGGGCGAGGTGGTCTCCGAGGGCTCCCCACTACTCTGTGGGGTCCCCCAGGGGGCCATTCTCTCCCCTCTGTTATTTAACATCTACATGCAGCCGCTTGCACAGCTGGTGCGGAGTTATGGGCTGGAGTGTCACCAGTACGCTGACGACACCCAGCTCATTCTGAGATGGAGGGCAGGCCGGGTTCTGTCCCCGATAATTTCCAACACTGCCTCGAAGCCGTTACTGGATGGCTGCGAGCCAGTAGGTTGAGGGTGAATCCGGCGAAGACGGAGATCTTGTGGCTGGGTCGCCCGGGTGATGTTAATGTCCAGCTTCCGAGCCTGGACGGTGCGGTGTTATGCCCATCGCCTTCCGTAAAGAGCCTGGGGGTCCATTTGGACTCCCAGCTGACCATGGAGGCCCAGGTCTCTGCGGTCAGCAAGATCGCTTTTTTTCATCTGCGACAGGCAAGGAGGCTGGCCCCCTATCTCTCCCCGGAACGATCTGGCCACGGTGATCCAAGCCACGGTCATCTCAAGGCTGGATTACTGCAACGCGCTCGTTGGCCTTCCTCTGTCGGTGACCCGGAAGCTCAGGCTAGTGCAGAACACTGCCGCCCGGCTCCTGTCTGGCACGCCAGCTGGCGCCCACATAACACCTGTTTTGCAGGATCTGCACTGGCTGCCAATTGAGCACCGGATCACCTTCAAAGTGTTGGTCCTCACCTTTAAGGCCTTACACGGCCTGGGGCCAGCGTATTTGAGGGACCGTCTCACCCCATATTGCCCTCCGAGATCACTTCGGTCTGAGGACTCCAATCTCCTGGAGATACCTTCAGCTAAACTCGCAAGGCTGACTGCTACCCGCCGGAGGGCGTTCTCTGTCATAGCACCTACGCTGTGGAACGCCCTCCCGGCCGGAACTCGGGCTATGAAGGACTTGCTCCCGTTTAGACGGGCCTGTAAAACATACCTGTTTAAGCAGGCCTTTGGTGAGTAAGTCCTGCCCATGCCCCGCCATCTATTCGTTCTTCTGAGGATGATGTGCTGTTCATTGTTTTCACTGTGTTATTAATTACTGTACTGCTGTTGTTTTTAATTGTTTTTAACTGCTTATTGCCTGTATTTTACTGTGCCCTTCGGCTCCTGTAAGCCGCCGCGAGCCTCAGGGAGTCGGCGGCATAGAAGCCCGAATAATAAAAATAAAATAAAATAAAATATGCCCAAATGTGAACACAGATGGAGTTTGGGGAAAATAGACCTTGACATTTGGGAGTTACAGTTTCTGGGATTTATAGTTAACACACAATCAAAGAGCATCATGAACTCTTGCAAGAATGGAATTGAACCAAACTTGGCATATTAAACTCTCATTACCAACAGAAAGTACTGAAAGGGTTTGCTTGGGAATTGACCTTGAGTTTGGAAGTTGTAGTTCACCTACACCCAGAGAGCACTGTGGGCAGGAGGGGGAAGAAATGGGATTGGAGGTTCCAATTTCCCACGGCACACCTGATGGTCGCTCACGGCACACTAGTGTGCCACGGCACACTGGTTGGGAAACACTGCCTTGGGGACATTGGGCCAGAATCTGGCTTTTGTTGTGTTGTCACTTCTGTGTACATTACTTTAGAACAGAGTTTCTCAGCCTTCCTAATGCCACGACCTCTTAGTACAGTTCCCCATCTTGTGGTGACGTGACCCCCAACCATAACATTATTTTTGTTGCTACTTCAGAACTCTCCTTTTGCTACTGTTCTGAATTGTCATGTAAATATCTGATACTTATTTATTTACTATTTTTATATGCCGCCCTTCTCAGCCCCGAAAGGGACTCAGAGCGGTTGACAGCAAACAACAATAATGCCAGAGTGGCTTACAATGTACATACTGTATAACAATATTGCCAGACAGTGGCTTTACTGTCATAGCAAACTGAAAAAAATCAACAAATAATGTTACTGTCATAGCACAACATCAGCACTACACATCATATTGCACTACAACATATCACCCAAGGAGACTTTCTGCTGCGCTTTCTATTGTTAGCAATATTGTATGTAATACAAATATACAAATGGGTGAACTACAACTCCAAAACTCAAGGTCAATGCCAACCAAACTCTTATAGCATTTTCTCTTGGTTATGGGAGTTCTGTGTGGGAAGTTTGATTCCATTCCATCATTGGTGGAGTTCAGGATGCTCTTTGAGTGTGTGTTAACTATAAATCCCAGAAACTGTAACTCCCAAATGACAAGGTCTATTTTCCCCAAACTCCATCTGTGTTCATATTTGGGCATATTGAGTATTCACGCCAAGTTAGATCCTGATCCAACATTGTTTGAGTCCACAGTGCTCACTGGATATAGGTGAACTACAATTCCAAAACTCAAGGTCAATGCCCACCAAACTCTTATAGCATTTTCTCTTGGTTATGGGAGTTCTGTGTGGGAAGTTTGTGTCTTTCTGCCATTCCTGCCAGGATATCGATGTTGTGTTCATCGAAACAGGCCCAGGTTTCACACTGAGTGTATAAATACATTTAAAAACATATTAACTATATGTATTACTGTGTTAGAGTGTCATTTTTTGTCATTTTGGTTGGTGGTGTGCCCCAGGATTTTGTAAATGTAAAAAATGTGCCGCGGCTCAAAAAAGGTTGGGAAACACTGTGATAAATCTATGTATATAATAAAAGTCAGTGTTTGCAGGCAGCGGTGCGGTGGTGTGGAGGGAGGAAATTGTGCCAGCGTTTAGATTGGTTGGCACTGTGGGATTATTTGCATAAAGGACACTGATTGGCCAGCCTCAGAACTCCGACATTCTAAGGCACCAGACAGAGGGGATTGGTTGTCACTGAGGGAGTATTTGCATAAAGGACTCTGATTGGCCAGCAAACAAGATTCCAAGCCTCTTCATACAAACAACATGATTGGCTGCCACTGAGGGAGAATTTGCAAAACCGGCTCTGATTGGCCAGCTTCTAGATTCTAACATTCTAAAGTGATGCAGAGGGAAAAGGAAAGGCCCCAGGCAGGCAGTCACTGTGGCACACAGCAATGACGGATCAGGACCAAACTTGGCACACAGAGGCCCACTGGCCCACTTCACAATCTGGTGTGGTTTATGGTAGGATGGGCCACGAATGATGGGATTTGCAGTATCTTCACCTGATTCACTTCCCAAACAACACTGTAGCCCCTATAAATCACAGACCAGGCCCAAAATTGACAACAAGGCTTCCTTAACTTGATTTTCCTGAGTAGGCCTCTGCTTATAGGATACTGTTAGGCTTCATCAACTTGATTTTCCAGACTAGGCCCCCAACAATGACAGAACAAGACCAAATTTGGCACACAGACCCCCAAAGATGCACCCTAGATCCTGGTGCAGTTTGAGGGAGGATGGACCATGGATGATGGGACTTGCAGTACTTTAAGTCACTTCCTTAGAGCACTGTGGCCCACACCAATGACAAATCAGGACCAAACTTGGCACACAGAGGCCCAATGGCCCACTTTACAACCTGGTGTGGTTTAGGGCAGGATGGGCCATCAATGAGGGGATTTGCAGTACCTTCACCTGATTCACTTCCCAAACAATGACCCACTCTCCATCCAACTGCAGTTTAGAGAGCGGACCATGGATGATGGGGCTTGAAGTACCTCTACTCATTCCCCATGACTGCAGCAGACCCCAACAAAGACCGATAAAGACCATACTTGGTACCACTGCAAGCCACATCTCTCTCTCTCCCTTGGCATTACTTCGCGAACGAAGATTCAGGAAGGACTCATCCCACGCTTTTTACAAGCGCGCTGATGACTAAAAAGGCCAATCTGAGATAGGCAAGTTCGGTTGCAGAAAACACAGCAGAAAGTCTCCTTGGGTGATGTTGTTTCCAAGTTGCGGTTCTTTCTGCGTTGTCGTTTCTCTTCAAGACTCATTCGGCGTGTCTTCTCGAAATAGGCCGCAGCATTGTGGATAGTGCATCTCCATGCCTCCCGATGTGAGGCCAGGGTGGACCATTGTTGATGATCAATCTGGCCGAGCCTGAGATGTTGTTTTAGGGAGTCCTTATATCTCTTTTTGGGGGCACCTCTCTTGCGCTGACCCGTGGCGAGTTCACCATAGAGTAGTATCTTTGGGAGGCGGAGGTCTTCCATCCTAGAGACGTGCCCTGCCCAGCGCAGCTGTGTTCTCAATAGCATGGCCTCAATGCTGGTGATCCCTGCTTGCTTAAGGACAGCAACATTAGTTACATAGTTGGTCCAGTGTATATTTAGGATTGTCCGAAGACAGCGCTGATGAAAGTCTTAGAGGAGTCGTAGGTGTTGGCGATAGGTGACCTATGTTTCAGACCCATAGAGGAGAATAGACAGTACGATAGCTTTGTACACACTGATTTTGGTACTTTGCCTCAGGTTCTTGTTGCTCCAGACTCTTTTGTGAAGCCTTCCATATGCACTATTAAAGCAGAATTGGTGCTTTTAGCAGAAGTACAGTCAGAGGAGAGTGATGCACAAGCACAGGCCTTAGTATAGCAAAGTAGCTTGCCAGAAATCATGCTGGCAGCCAAGACGAGAATAATGCACTCTGATTGGTATGTAAGGCACACGCAGTGATTTGCCAGGGAACATCATGTGCCTTTCCTGATAACATAAGCCGTGATTGGCCTAGCTAGCACCCAGCGTGTATTTGTTTACATTGTTGCTGATTGGTAGAAACCGCGCATGGGCAAATGAAACCGTTCCTCCCTGCTGGCACGGAGGGACTACTTAGAAATGTTGCAGATTCAGTAAAGGATGCTCATATGGCAGATAACATACTGTGGGAATGGAGAATTAATACTGCGTAGTGCTGTTTAACAAATGAGAATGCTAATAGAGTATGATGCCAAATAATGTGATGTTTAATTGGGTAATAGAAATGTGTTAATGCTGTGAACCAATGAAAATGATGAAGAAAGGAGGAGACGGGACCTGCCGCCATAGTGTGTATATAAGGGATAGTTAGAGATTGCTCGGGGTTCTTGCCCGGAGGCAGCTAGTTCTGTGGGCAGGTCCCGTCAGCTGACGTTGTGCAAATAAACTTTGGCTTCATTGTACCTGCAGTACGGTTGTTGCGTTTTCTCTCGTTCCTGTGCTTGCACGTTTGCGCAACCTGTAAGTAAAGAGGTAACACCTAGGAGTTTTGGGACTCCAGATTTGCTGCTACACTATATGCCTTTGATAATCTGTGATCTATCTCTTTGTCAATCTTGGCATCTGAAGAGATGATGCTTCCCAGGGAGCTGAACTGCTGAACGGACTTAAGCACAGATGTGCCTATGCTGACGCGGGGATGATGGTGTTCTTCCTGTGGTGCGGGCTGGTAGAGGACTTCCGTTTTCTTCAGGCTGACTTCCAGCCCAAACACTGCAAGCCACATAAACAAATGCTAAAGACCAACCTTGGCACAAATGCCTTTCTCAAATAACCCGGGCACCGCCGGGTCCCCAAGCTAGTAAATAAATAAATACCAGGGAAGCAAGAAAGAAGCCATTGTCCCCAATGGCCACACATTCAGTGCCAGTCCCTGGCATACTGAAGAGGAAAAATAGCTGCCAGTCTCCTGCTTTGGCTAGCCTGAGTGATCTTAACCATTTGGAGGGAAGTGGATGCTGAAACGCTCCCCGCGACTTATTTTTGGGTCGGAGTGTGACTTTTGTGTGCATTGCGTCAGGGCCACTCATTTGCCTGGATCTTCGAAAGGGGATCCGCAGCATAAGTGGGAAGAATTAGAAGCCAGGAATGAGTTGACGCGGGCGGAAAAAAAAAGAAAGCCACGTTGAGAAAACTAAAACTAAAGGAGACTCTTGAATTAAACTGTCAAGAGTGCACCGTAGCAGCGGTGGCAGCGGCCATGGCGTGTCTGTGATTTAGATGAATAATTGAAATGCTCGGATACATTTATTATCCCTTTAGTGCAAAAATGGCAGAGAAAGACGAGTGGTAATTGAAAAATAGAACACAAATCTCCCGGTGAAAGCGCCGTTTCTTATCACAGAGTAAACATGTCAGGCCTAATAAACAAGTGGCATGATGCTGAGCCCCAGCCCCCCCCCCCCCGCCTTGATTTAGCGGCTGATTTAAAGCCCCTGCCCCGGTTTTTTCCTGGTCCTGACGAGAAAAGGGCCCGCGTGTCGTTTTTATTGTTTGGGGGTGTGGGGGTTGTAATCATAATAATACTAATAAAAAGAGAAGGCCCTTCCCATCCGGCGTTTATCGAGCTAGTAAAAAGCCTTTTACGGAGCGCTCGATGCAAAGTGATGCTCTTGGCAGTGCCACAGCGGGACGGGCCCTGCTCAACTTTGGCGTAGCTTGGCCCTCTCTGCTCCTGGCATGTGTCTCCGAGCATGAGCAGAGCAAAGCTGAGCCTGTTTGCAGGACCATGGGAGATGTTTCCGGAGGTGGGAAACCCTTGTGGGTGGAGGTGGGCCATGCTGAATCTGTTTGCAGGACCATGGGAGATGTTTCCGGAGGTGGGAAACCCTTGTGGGTGGAGGTGGGCAATGCTGAGCCTGTTTGCAGGACCATGGGAGATGTTTCCGGAAGTGGGAAACCCTTGTAGACGGAGGTGGGCAATGCTGAGCCTGTTTGCAGGACCATGGGAGATGTTTCCGGAAGTGGGAAACCCTTGTGGGTGGAGGTGGGCAATGCTGAGCCTATTTGCAGGACCATGGGAGATGTTTCCAGAGGTGGGAAGCCCTTGTGGGTGGAGGTGGGCAATGCTGAGCCTGTTTGCAGGACCATGGGAGATGTTTCCGGAAGTGGGAAACCCTTGTAGACGGAGGTGGGCAATGCTGAGCCTGTTTGCAGGACCATGGGAGATGTTTCCAGAGGTGGGAAGCCCTTGTAGACGGAGGTGGGCAATGCTGAGCCTGTTTGCAGGACCATGGGAGATGTTTCCGGAGGTGGGAAACCCTTGTGGACGGAGGTGGGCAATGCTGAGCCTGTTTGCAGGACCATGGGAGATGTTTCCGGAGGTGGGAAACCCTTGTGGGTGGAGGTGGGCCATGCTGAATCTATTTGCAGGACCATGGGAGATATTTCTGGAGGTGGGAAACCCTTGTGAGTGGAGATGGGCCAGGCTGAATCTGTTTGCAGGACCATGGGAGATGTTTCCAGAGGTGGGAAGCCCTTGTGGGTGGAGGTGGGCCATGCTGATCCTGTTTGCAGGACCATGGGAGATGTTTCCGGAAGTGGGAAACCCTTGTAGGTGGAGGTGGGCCATGCTGAGCCTGTTTGCAGGACCATGGGAGATGTTTCCGGAAGTGGGAAACCCTTGTGGGTGGAGGTGGGCCATGCTGAATCTGTTTGCAGGACCATGGGAGATGTTTCCATAGGTGTAAAGCCCTTGTGGATGGAGGTGGGCAATGCTGAGCCTGTTTGCAGGACCATGGGAGATATTTCCGGAGGTGGGAAACCCTTGTGGATGGAGGTGGGCAAAGCTGAGCCTGTTTGCAGGACCATGGGAGATGTTTCCGGAAGTGGGAAACCCTTGTTGGAGGTGTGCCATGCTGAGCCTGTTTGAAGGACCATGGGAGATGTTTCCGGAAGTGGGAAACCCTTGTGGGTGGAGGTGGGCCATGCTGAGCCTGTTTGCAGGACCATGGGAGATGTTTCCGGAAGTGGGAAACCCTTGTGGGGTGGGCCATGCTGAGCCTGTTTGCCCATGGGAGATATGTGGGTGGAAACCCTTGGTGGGCCATGCTGAGCCTGTTTGCAGGACCATGGGAGATGTTTCCGGAAGTGGGAAACCCTTGTGGGTGGAGGTGGGCCATGCTGAGCCTGTTTGCAGGACCATGGGAGATGTTTCCGGAAGTGGGAAACCCTTGTGGGTGGAGGTGGGCCATGCTGAGCCTGTTTGCAGGACCAGGGGAGATGGGAGATGTTTCAGAGGTGGGAAACCCTTGGGTGGTGGTGGGCCATGCTGTGCCTGGGACCATGGTGGTGGGAAACCCTTGTGGGTGGAGGTGCTGCTGAGCCTGTTTGCAGGACCATGGGAGATGTTTCCAAGTGGGAAACCCTTGTGGGTGGAGGTGGGCAATGCTAAGCCTGTTTGCAGGACCATGGGAGATATTTCTGGGTGGGAAACCCTTGAGGTGGGCCATGCTGAGCCTGTTTGCAGGACCATGGGGTGGAGGTGGGCCATGCTGAGTGTGTTTGCAGGACCATGGGAGATCTTACCGGATGTGGGAAACCCTTGGGGGCGGAGGGGGGCCAGGCTGAGCCTGTTTGCAGGACCATGGGAGATATTTCTGGAGGTGGGAAACCCTTGTGGTGGAGGTGGGCCATGCTGAGCCTGTTTGCAGGACCATGGGAGATGTTTCAGGGGCTGGGAAACCCTTGTGGGTGGAGGTGGACCATGCTGAGCCTGTTTGCAGGACCATGGGAGATATTTCCGGAGGTGGGAAACCCTTGTGGGTGGAGGTGGGCCATGCTGAGCCTGTTTGCAGGACCATGGGAGATATTTCCGGAAGTGGGAAACCCTTGTGGGTGGAGGTGGGCCATGCTGTGCCTGTTTGCAGGACCATGGGAGATGTTTCCGGAAGTGGGAAACCCTTGTGGGTGGAGGTGGGCCATGCTGTGCCTGTTTGCAGGACCATGGGAGATATTTCTGGAGGTGGGAAACCCTTGTGGGTGGAGGTGGGCCATGCTGAGCCTGTTTGCAGGACCATGGGAGATGTTTCCGGAAGTGGGAAACCCTTGTGGGTGGAGGTGGGCCATGCTGAGCCTGTTTGCAGGACCATGGGAGATATTTCTGGAGGGGGAAACCCTTGTGGATGGAGGTGGGCCATGCTGAGCCTGTTTGCAGGACCATGGGAGATGTTTCCGGAAGTGGGAAACCCTTGTGGGTCGGAGGTGGGCAATGCTAAGCCTGTTTGCAGGACCATGGGAGATATTTCTGGAGGTGGGAAACCCTTATGGGTGGAGGTGGGCCATGCTGAGCCTGTTTGCAGGTCGATGGGAGATGTTTCCGGAAGTGGGAAACCCTTGTGGGTGGAGGTGGGCCATGCTGAGCCTGTTTGCAGGACCATGGGAGATATTTCCGGAGGTGGGAAGCCCTTGTAGGTGGAGGTGGGCCATGCTGAGCCTGTTTGCAGGACCATGGGAGATATTTCGGGAAGTGGGAAACCCTTGTGGGTGGAGGTGGGACATGCTGAGCCTGTTTGCAGGACCATGGGAGATGTTTCCGGAAGTGGGAAATCCTTGTGGGTGGAGGTGGGCAATGCTGAGCCTGTTTGCAGGACCATGGGAGATATTTCTGGAGGTGGGAAACCCTTATGGGTGGAGGTGGGCCATGCTGAGCCTGTTTGCAGGACCATGGGAGATATTTCCGGAAGTGGGTGGAGGTGGGCCATGCTAAGCCTAACTAACTCAACCTACTGGAGTGGTTTGAAGGGACTGACTCACCATAGTGGGAGTTGTAGTTTACCCTGCAGCCAGAGAGCACACTGAACCCCATTGATGATGCATGTAGAGCAGGGGTGGGGAACCTATTGCCCGCGGGCCGGATGCGGCCCGACAGCCGATTCTGCCTGGCCCGGGGAGAAGGGCGTCGGGGGCGGGGCCAAGAGGAAGGGGTGCCGCTGCTGCCATCCCATTGCAGGCTCTGGGGCCTGTGTCGGCAGACAGCCCACCGCTCTGTAGAACAATCGGAGGAGCGGCAGCTTTGGAGTGCCTGCCATCCCGGGAGGCGATCCGGGCCTGCAGCGGGAGCAGTCGGCGAGCTGTGGCGGCTGATCGCCCTGGCCACCCGGAAGACGTGATCGTCTTCCGGTTCGCCAGGGCGATCAGCCGCCACAGCTCGCCGACTGCTCCCGCTGCAGGCCCGGATCGCCTCCCGGGATGGCAGGCACACCAAAGCTGGGATGGCAGACACTCCATGGCAAGGCGATCCGCTGGGGAACGGCTGGGGGCGAGAGCGGGCGGAGGCCTGCAGCCTTCGATCGCCTGCTGCTCTGCTCTGCTGCGGCGGCGGCTGGGTCCGCTTTGTCATCCTCTGGGCTGGGTCCATCTTGGGATCCTTCCTCTCTTGAGGATGTCAGCCTCTATCCTAGGTCATTTTATTTTATTTTAGTGGTTTATATTATTTTATAATAATAATTTTATAATAATTAATAATATAATATAATATTATATTATATTCTAATTTCAATATATTACAATGTCTATATATATACTATAATATAATAATTATGATATTAATACTAATAATATATGAATATTTCTTGATATATTAATATGTTAATATTAATGATGTGTAATTTATAGTAAACTAGCTGTACCCGGCACGCGTTGCTGTGCCCTATTTAGGAGATGCGAGAAAGTCTGAGTATGTAAGGGTTGGATGTTACTTATGGTCTTGGTGGGGTCATGGCTGTGTCGTTGTGGGTTGTTCTGGTGGGTGGGATGTTGAAGTCCTGTGGAGTTGTTGGTGTGTGGTGTTGCTGGCATTCTGCATAGCTTGTGGATATACAATGTTTTTTGTCTTTCTGTCTGCTGTGTTGATGTAGAGGTTGATGCTTGTGTGGGTGGGGTACTTTGGAAGTGAGTGGAGGTACTTGAAATCCCATCATCCATGGTGTGGCCTCCTCTAAACTGCAGTTGGATGGAGTGTGGCTCATGGGGGCACTGTGTGCCAAGTTGGGTCTTTATCGGTCTTGGTTCTGGGCCACAGTGGTCTGTGGGGAATGAAGGGTTTGAAAGTACTACAAATCCCATAATCCATGGAGGTACATCAAATCCCATCATCCATGGTCCACCCTCCTCCAAACTGCAGTAGAATGTAGCGTGGGTCATAGGGGCTCTGTGTGCCAAGGTAGGTTACTGTAAATTCAGGCCATATACAATGTCCCATGAGCTGAGGCCTAGTCAGGAAAATCAAGTTACAGAAGCCTTACTGTCAATTCAGAGCGTAAACAGCATCCCATTAAGTGAGGCCTAGTCAGGGAAATCAAGTTAATGAAGCCATACTGTCAATTCAGAGCGTAAACAGCAACCCATTAAGTGAGGCCTAGTCAGGGAAATCAAGTTAATGAAGCCTTACTGTCAATTCAGAGCGTAAACAGCAACCCATTAAGTGAGGCCTAGTCAGGGAAATCAAGTTAATGAAGCCTTACTGTCAATTCAGAGCGTAAACAGCAACCCATTAAGTGAGGCCTAGTCAGGGAAATCAAGTTAATGAAGCCTTACTGTCAATTCAGGCCATACACAATGTCCCATGAGCTGAGGCCTAGTCAGGAAAATCAAGTTAATGAAGCCTTACTGTCAATTCAGAGCGTAAACAGCATCCCATTAAGTGAGGCCTAGTCAGGGAAATCAAGTCAATGAAGCCATACTGTCAATTCAGAGCGTAAACAGCAACCCATTAAGTGAGGCCTAGTCAGGGAAATCAAGTTAATGAAGCCTTACTGTCAATTCAGGCCATACACAATGTCCCATGAGCTGAGGCCTAGTCAGGAAAATCAAGTTAATGAAGCCTTACTGTCAATTCAGAGCGTAAACAGCATCCCATTAAGTGAGGCCTAGTCAGGGAATCAAGTCAATGAAGCCATACTGTCAATTCAGAGCGTAAACAGCATCCCATTAAGTGAGGCCTAGTCAGGGAAATCAAGTTAATGAAGCCTTACTGTCAATTCAGAGCGTAAACAGCAACCCATTAAGTGAGGCCTAGTCAGGGAAATCAAGTTAATGAAGCCTTACTGTCAATTCAGGCCATACACAATGTCCCATGAGCTGAGGCCTAGTCAGGAAAATCAAGTTAATGAAGCCTTACTGTCAATTCAGAGCGTAAACAGCATCCCATTAAGTGAGGCCTAGTCAGGGAAATCAAGTCAATGAAGCCATACTGTCAATTCAGAGCGTAAACAGCACCCCATTAAGTGAGGCCTAGTCAGGGAAATCAAGTTAATGAAGCCTTACTGTCAATTCAGAGTGTAAACAGCAACCCATTAAGTGAGGCCTAGTCAGGGAAATCAAGTTAATGAAGCCTTACTGTCAATTCAGGCCATACACAATGTCCCATGAGCTGAGGCCTAGTCGGGAAAATCAAGTTAATGAAGCCTTACTGTCAATTCAGAGCGTAAACAGCATCCCATTAAGTGAGGCCTAGTCAGGGAAATCAAGTTAATGAAGCCTTACTGTCAATTCAGAGCGTAAACAGCATCCCATTAAGTGAGGCCTAGTCAGGGAAATCAAGTTAATGAAGCCTTACTGTCAATTCAGAGCGTAAACAGCATCCCATTAAGTTCCCACAATCTTATGCAGTTGATACAATTTAAAAAATTGACTTTTTCAGATAATACGGGGAATGCCAGCTACCCAATCTAGTATGTGTATAAGGTGCATATGAAACAGAAATGAATGTTGTGTTTAGACCTGGGTCTCATCTCCAAAATATCTCATTATGTACTTTTTTTAGGTATTCCAAATTCCCCCCAAATCCAAAACACCTCTGATCTCACATATTTCTGATGACCGATACTCTGTGTATTACACACACATATGTCTATATAGCAGACTCTCTGGTAACCAGAACTCAATAATTCTCAAGCAACTGCTAAAAAATCGAAGAAATAGTCCAAGTTGAGGCATGTCCGTATGAGTGCATGTGTATCCTAGTATTGTTTTGCCGCTGTCCTTTCAAAATTGTTTGCTCCAGAAACCAGCTAATGGGCACCAACATGTTTTTAAAAACCATCAATTAAAAATTCACACAAGGAGAAGCACAGTCGAAAACAAACAGACAAACAAACAAACAGGTCAGACCACAACGAGCAGCGAATCCTTCTGGGAAGCAACGTGTCCTCTGAAGCACACTCGACGGCACAAAGATGGAGAAACGGAGAGATTTCCCCAGGGCGGAAACCCACCGCCTTGGACCTCCCGTATCGCCCCACAATCCGCGATCTCACTTCTGTAGGACTCTCTCGGCATTACTTCGCGAACAAAGATTCTTAGGAAGGACTCATCCCACGCTTTTTACAAGCGCGTTGATGACTAAAAAGGCCAATCTGAGATAGGCAAGTCCGGTTGCAGAAAGCACAGCAGAAAGTCTCCTTGGGTGATGTTGTTTCCAAGCTGCGGTTCTTGCTGCGTTGTCGTTTCTCTTCGAGACCCATTCGACGTATCTTCTCGAAAGAGGCCGCAGCATTGTGGATAGTGCGTCTCCATGCCTCCCGATGTGAGGCCAGGGTGGACCATTGTTGGTGATCAATCTGGCCGAGCCTGAGATGTTGTTTCAGGGAGTCCTTATATCTCTTTTTTGGGGCGCCTCTCTTGCACTGACCTGTGGTGAGTTCACCATAGAGAAGTATCTTTGGGAGGCGGTGGTACTCCATCCTAGAGATGTGCCCTTCCCAGCGCAGCTGTGTTCTCAATAGCATGGCCTCAATGCTGGCGATCCCTGCTTGCTCAAGGACAGCAACATTCATCACATAGCCGGTCCATTTTATATTTAGGATTGTGTGAAGACAGCGCTGATGAAAGCATTCGAGGAGTCGGAGGGGTTGGCGATAGGTGACTCATGTTTCAGACCCATAGAGGAGAACAGACAGTACGATAGCTCTGTACACACTGATTTTGGTGCTTTGCCTCAGGTGCTTGTTGCTCCAGACTCTTTGTGAAGCCTTCCGAATGCACTCTATGCCTTTGCTAATCTGTGATCGATCTCTTTGTCAATCTTGGCGTCTGAAGAGATGATGCTTCCCAGATAGGTGAACTGCTGAACGGACTTAAGCACAGATGTGCCTATGCTGACGTGGGGATGATGGTGTTCTTCCTGTGGTGCGGGCTGGTAGAGGACTTCCGTTTCCTTCAGGCTGACTTCCAGCCCAAACAGCTCTGCAGCTGTTGCAAACCAGGATGTGAGGCGCTGCAGAGCTGCTTCTGAATGGGCGACAAGGGCAGCATCGTCAGCAAAAAGCAGCTCACGGACTGGATAGTTTAGAGTCTTAGTGCGAGCCCTCAAACGGCTTAAGTTGAACAAGCTACCATCAGCCGTGGCAGTTAATGTGACGTCAATCTGCAATAATTCTATGGTGCATATGCATCCCATCAGGCGCTCCACTCAGCTGCTGGGAGGTGGCAGCAAGGTGTTTGAACGACCTGTGCATCGAACAGCGTGGCCTTCTGTGCCTCCGAATCACATTTTCTCTTGGTTATAGAAGTTCTGTGTGGGAAGTTTGTGTCTTTCTGCCATTCCTGCCAGGATATCTATGTTGTGTCCATCGAAACAGGCCCAGGTTTCACACTGAGTGTATAAATACATTTTAAAACATATTAACTCTATGTATGACTGTGTTAGAGTGTCATTTCGTGTCATTTTGGTTGGTGGTGTGCCCCAGGATTTTGTAAATGTAAAAAATGTGCTGCGGCTCAAAGAAGGTTGAAAAACACTGCACTAGTGACTTGGAAGTGTGACAACAAGCCTCAATGTTGAAGGCAAGATTCAAGTGCTTTGCACAGGAGGGGGTAACATCTTGTCCTTTGCCTCAGGCAGAAAAATGTCTTGGGTTGACCCTGCATGAGAGTCTCCCTAGCACAGTGTCTCCCAACTTTTTTTGAGTCGCGGCACACTTTTTCCATTTGCAAAATCCTGGGGCACACCACCAACCAAAATGACACAAAATGACACTCTAACACAGTAGTACATCTAGTTAATATGTTTTTAAATGTATTTATACACTCAGTGTGAATCCTGGGCCTGTCTCGATGAACACAACCTAGATATCCTGGCAGGAATGGCAGAAAGACACAAACTTCCCACACAGAACTCCCATAATCTAGAGAAAATGCTATAAGAGTTTGGTGGGCATTGACCTTGGGTTTTGGAGTTGTAGTTCACCTACACCCAGAGAGCACTCTGGACTCAAACAATGTTGGATCAGGACCAAACTTGGCATGAATACTCAATATGCCCAAATGTGAACACAGATGGAGTTTGGGGAAAATAGATCTTGATATTTGGGAGTTACAGTTTCTGGAGGGGGGCTCAAAAGACCAGCAGTCTCCCTCTCACTTAAGTTTCCCCCTCCCTCTCCGCCAGGCTTGAATTGGGGTCGTGGGGAGCAGGAGCCTCACTCACCACCTGCACAGCTCCTTGGGGGTCAGCGGGGCGGCCTGGGTGGGCATCTCGGTGCTGGCGAAGTAGGCAGGAAGGAAGGCGGCAGCGGCGGGCAGGGAGCCGGAGGGAGGCCGAGAGCGGTTTCGCGCGCACCGGGGAAGAGGGGGAGGAGGGAGGGGCGGGGCTGGTGGGGCCAGTGCTGGACTGAACCATCCGGCATTAGGCCCGGGGGGGGAGGCAAGAGGAGGTCTCTACTTGGGGAAAGGGAGGCGGGCCTTCCCAATACATGGAGAGGGAGAGACCAAGTAGACAACAGGTGGGGAGGGGGGTGGTTGTCATTTTGTGCCTTTATAGAGGTACGTTTCTTAGGGTTTGTATACTTCAACACACTAGATTCTCCCCTCTCCCCTCCTGGAGGTTCCAATTTCCCACGGCACACCTGATGATCGCTCACGGCACACTAGTGTGCCCCGGCACACTGGTTGGGAAACACTGCCCTAGCAGATGCAGAGACATCTCTGCTGCTTTGCTGCCCAGAGACAGAAGCATCACTTGGTGCACCTTCCAAGAGAAATGGCAAATATATATATAACTACAGGCATGCTTTTTTTTCTTCCTTCTTTCTTCCTTTCCTCCTTCCTTCCCCTCCTCTAAGCCTCTCCCCCCATCCTCTTCAAACCTAGGCAAAGGCGGTGGAGCAGAAATTCAGAAAGGAACTGATTCCCCCCCCGCCCCCCGAGGGCCATGGGTCAGGGGGAGAGAAGGCCTCAAAGGCTGGCTCCTTGTGAAGTGGTGGCAAATGGGGGCCAGGATTGATTTCGAGAGCAGCTCCGACGCCAACAGCCCAGTGCCTCCAGGGAGCCTCAGGCCTGGCGTGTGCATCCGCTGGCTTGTTTATGCCTCCCTGTTGTTGTTGGCAGCAGAGAGAAAACAAACAGCCCATCAGAATTGGAAACTGAGCCATCGCTACCACGGCTAGTCCTCCCACCAGCACAGAATCCTTTTACGGCTCTCAGCCGGCAACAAAGCCATTTCAATTCCCCGTGTCCTATTCTCTCACTGTTGTTCCTGGTTTATTGGGTTATCCAGGTATTTTTTGGGAGGTACATGTCTTTTAAACTTGTGTATCGCCTATTGCTAAACCTTTCCGGATTATACAGTGTTCCCTTCGCTACTTCGCGGTTTGCTTATTGCAGACTCGCTGTTTCGCGGATTTAAAATTATATTAATTTAAAATATTTATCGCGGTATGTTCACTGTATTGTGGGGGTTTGCCACCGCTCACGGGGGCGCTTTCCCTCCTCAGTCCCCCCCTCCCTCCCTCCAGCCTTGAAGGGCCTTTCCTTCCTTTCATTCACTTTATTTTAAGTTTATAAATATTTAAAATAGTGTATAACTACTAAAATAATGTATAAAGATTAAAGTAAATATAGCGTCCCTACTTTTATTTATTTATTTATTTATTTATTGTTCAATTTTATATTCCGCGGGGCGGGTGACAGTAAAAATAGGTGGGCAGCATGTCACAACATGTCGACATGTGGCCCTACAATAAAAACATAAAAACACATAAAAACACATTACATCACAACCACAGGGCATGGGATGACATACGACACAGTTCTTAGTTCAATGTGCCTAGTTAAAATTTGCACTTATTGCGCGTGGTCCTGGAACACTACATCTTTTTTTCTTTATTCCTTTCTTCAGCATGATGCTCCAAAGGGCTAAGGTAGATCTCAAAGAAGAAGACGGCATATACAGTATATACGCTATCGTACTGATGGCAGCTTGTTCAACTTAAGTCGTCTGAGGGCTCGCACTAAGACTCTAAACTATCTAGTCTGTGAGCTGCTTTTTGACGATGCTGCTGCCCTTGTCGCCCATTCAGAAGCAGCCCAGCAGCGCCTCACATCCTGCTTTGCAACAGCTGCAGAGCTGTTTGGGTTGGAAGTCAGCCTGAAGAAAATGGAAGTCCTCTACCAGCCCACACCACAGGAAGAACACCATCACCCCCACGTCAGCATAGGCACATCTGTGCTTAAGTCAGTCTAGCAGTTCACCTACCTGGGAAGCATCAACTCTTCAGTCGCCAAGATTGACAAAGAGATAGATCACAGATTAGCAAAGGCATAGAGTGCATTTGGAAGGCTTCACAAAAGAGTCTGGAGCAACAAACACCTGAAGCAAAGCACCAAAATCAGTGTGCACAGAGCTATCGTACTGTCTATTCTCCTCTATGGGTCTGAAACATGGGTCACCAATCGCCAACAGCTACGACTCATCGAACGCTTCCATCAGCGCTGTCTTCGCACAATCCTAAATATACACTGGACCGACTATGTGACGAATTTGCTGTCCTTGAGCAAGCAGGGATCACCAGCGTTGAGGCCATGCTATTGAGAACACAGCTGCGCTGGGCAGGGCACGTCTCTAGGATGGAGGACAATACTACTCTACGGTGAACTGGCAAGAGAGGCGCCCCAAAAAAGAGATATAAGGACTCCCTGAAACAGCATCTCAGGCTCGGCCAGATTGATCACCAACAATGGTCCACCCTGGCCTCATGTCGGGAGGCATGGAGACGCACTATCCACAATGCTGCGGCCTCTTTCGAGAAGATACGGCAAACGGGTCTCGACAACACAGAAAGAACCACAACTTGGAAACAACATCACCCAAGGAGACTTTCTGCTGTGCTTTCTGCAACCGGACTTGCCTATCTCGGATTGGCCTTCTTAGTCATCAACGCGCTTATAGAAAACGTGGGATGAGTCCTTCCTAAGAATCTTAGTTTGCGAAGTAATGCCGAGAGATTTTAATACTGACTTGTACATGACGTGGGGATGATGGTGTTCTTCCTGTTGTGCGGGCTGGTAGAGAACTTCCACAAGTCAGTATTAAAATAGTACTAAACAATAGAACTCACCATGTGAAAATAGTTAAAATTTACTATAAAGAATAAACTATAGATAAAATAAAAATTAAAATAGAGTGCTACATTTCTTTAAATATCCTTCAACAATTTCCTCTCGTCTGGCCTTCCTCTTGCTTTACCAAGGTTTTCCTCACATCTGCCCAAAACTCTGCTGCCAAAACCATTAACCTGAACCAAGTCATTCACCCCAGATCACCTCCGACTAGGCAGCCTTGGGAAGGGAAGCAAAGGGGTGAGGAGCGCAGGTGGCATCCCCCCTCCCCCCCCCCCCGTTCCATCCGTGAAAGATTGAGAAGCACATAGAGACAGGAGCTGCTGCATTGAATGATTGTCTAAGTAAATGGTGTTGACAGGAGAAGTTTGGCTCCTGGGATCCTGGTCTTCACTTCTTAGAAAAAGGACTACTGGCTACAGACGGGCGACACCTCTCAAAGATCGGGAAGGATGCGCTTGGCAAAAACATAAAGACTTTGATCAAGGCTTTAAAGTAGTGTTTCTCAACCTGGGAGGTCACGAGGGGGTTTCAGAGGGGTTGCCAAAGACCATCAGAAAACACATATTTCTGATAGTCTTCGGAATCCCTTTGGCAGAGAAGGTTGAATATCTCTCCGCCTAAACATTCTGCAGATACTGTACATACTCAAATATAAGCCAACCCAAATATAAGCCGAGGCACCTAATTTTACTACAAAACACTGGAAAAACATATTGACTCGAGTATAAGCCGAGGGTGGGAAATGCAGCAGCTATGAATCAACTTCAAAATAAAAATAGATACCAATAAAATTAATTAATTGAGGCATCAGGAGGTTAAATGTTTTGGAATATTTACATAAAACTGTAATTTAAGATAAGACTGTCCAACTCTGATTAAACCATTATTCTATGTAAATGTGCTTATGTATCTTTCCAATAATGATAGAGTAAAATAATAAATGTAATACTAATAATAATAGAGTAAAATAATGTAAAAGTAATAATAACAATAATAAATAGGGAAAATAATAAATGTAAAAATAAAGTAAAAGAACATAAATGTAAAAATAAAGTAAATACATGTAATAAAAAGAATAATAGAGCAAAATAATGTAAATCTAATAATAGAGTAAATACATGTAATAAAAATAATAAATAGAGTAAAATAATAAAGAAAAATAACGTAAATGTAACAATAGAGTAAATACATGTAATAAAAATAATAATAGAGCAAAATAATGTAAATCTAATAATAGAGTAAATAAATGTAATAAAAATAATAAATAGAGTAAAATAATAAAGTAAAATAACATAAATGTAACAATAGAGTAAATACATGTAATAAAAATAATAATAGAGCAAAATAATGTAAATCTAATAATAGAGTAAATAAATGTAATAAAAATAATAAATAGAGTAAAATAATAAAGTAAAATAACGTAAATGTAATAATAGAGTAAATACATGTAATAAAAATAATAATTGAGTAAATAATGTACATCTAATAATAGAGTACGTAAATGTAATATAAATAATAAATATAGTGAAATAATAAAAGTAAAAAATAAAGTAAAAGAACGTAAATGTAATAATAGAGTAAATACATGTAATAAAAATAATAATAGAGCAAAATAATGTAAATCTAATAATAGTAATATAAATAATAAATAGAGTAAAATAATAAAGTAAAATAATGTAAATTTAATAATAGAGTAAATACATGTAATAAAAATAATAATAGAGCAAAATAATGTAAATCTAATAATAGAGTAAATAAATGTAATAAAAATAATAAATAGAGTAAAATAATAAAGTAAAATAACGTAAATGTAATAATAGAGTAAATACATGTAATAAAAATAATAATAGAGCAAAATAATGTAAATCTAATAATAGAGTAAATAAATGTAATAAAAATAATAAATAGAGCAAAATAATAAAGTAAAATAACGTAAATGTAATAATAGAGTAAATACATGTAATAAAAATAATAATAGAGCAAAATAATGTAAATCTAATAATAGAGTAAATAAATGTAATAAAAATAATAAATAGAGTAAAATAATAAAGTAAAAGAACGTAAATTTAATAATAGAGTAAATACATGTAATAAAAATAATAATCGAGTAAAATAATGTAAATCTAATAATAGAGTAAATAAATGTAATAAAAATAATAAATAGAGTAAAATAATAAAGTAAAAGAACGTAAATGTAATAATAGAGTAAATACATGTAATAAAAATAATAATAGAGCAAAATAATGTAAATCTAATAATAGAGTAAATAAATGTAATATAAATAATAAATAGAGTAAAATAATAAATGTAAAAAATAAAGTAAAAGAACGTAAATGTAATAATAGAGTAAATACATGTAATAAAAATAATAATAGAGCAAGATAATGTCAATCTAATGGCAGGCATCCTCAGAGGTTGAGAAGTCTGTTGGAAACTAGTGAGGTCCGAATGCCTGTTCAGACAGGCATTCGGCCCATAACCAATGCCGTCTAGTACCATTGCTATCCGCCGCCACCCTACTCCTGCTGTATGTTGCAGTGTGGGAATGGGATTTTAATTGGGGTTTTATTGGTTTTACTGTGCTTCATGTTGTTGCTATGTTTTATTGCTTTTAACTTTGTAAACCGCTCTGGGCTCCAGAGAGAGCGGTATATCAAGTGTAACTAATAAATAAATAAATAATAAATAATAATAGAGTAAATAAATGTAATAAAAAGAATAATAGAGCAAAATAATGTAAATGTAATAACAAGAGTAAATAAATGTAATAAAAATAATAAGAGTACAATAATGTAAATGTAATAATAACTAGAGTAAATAAATGTAATAAAAATAATACTAATAACAGAGTAAAATAATAAATAACCTTGGCTCGAGTATAAGCCGAGGAGAGCATTTTCAGCCTTAAAAAGGTGCTGAAAAACTAGGCTTATATTCGAGTATATACAGAATGTAGACCTCACTAGTTTCCAACAGACTTCTCAACCTCTGAGGATGCCTGCCATAGATGTGGGCAAAACGTCAGGAGAGAATGCTTCTGGAACATAGCCAGACAGCCCAAAAAATTCACAGCAACTCAGCGATTCCGGCCATGAAAGCCTTTGACAACACAGCAGAAAAAACTGTTCAGCAAACTCAAAACGTTGTCAAAACATTTCGAAAAGTCCACCGTGTCTGAAAACCCTGACTTATGAATTTAGCAAGGCTTGAGTAGTGAAGAGAAAATGCAAGTTGACAGATGTGTCCATTGAGACTCAAGGCGTTGAGTGCGTTATTTGCAAAATGATGTATTTGATATCCATCGTTTTAGCGTCTTGAGCGGATTGGGATTGCCATCTAATCGTTGACAGGGTCTCCATCGATAACACCAACATGGCAGGCAGCATCAGACATGATGGGAACAATCGCTGGAACTAGCAGCAACTGCCTCTTGGAAATGTCTCAGAAAGCATTCTGTACCACCTTGTCTTGGTTTGGCAGGCTGTAGTAAACTCCTGCCGTAATGTTGCTTTTATTTTATGTTTTAACCAAAATGCGCACATCTGGTCCAGTCTGATCACAGATGTGAATTTCTGTACAATTGAAATTGTTTCTGGCATATGATGCTGCGCCTCCTTCTACTCCTCCTCCTCTTCCCCATCTATTTTTGTTTCAACTGCTTATGTCCTTCATGTGTTATATTCAACCCACTAAGTCTGTTATAACTATAGAGCAGGGGTCGGGAACCTTTTTGACTCAGTGAGCCATAAAAACAAAATATTTGGAAATTTATTTCAGTGAGAGCCATATCTATTATGTAAAGGAGGTCCCGTCATGGAACGACCGTCCTAGGCAGAGAAACCTTACAAGGCAGAGACACCAAACTTGGCAACAAAAATAGGCCTCAGGCAAGGTAGGTTTCTAGCAAATAAACTTCCCCCCCAAAACCTAGAAGGCCCCCAAAACAACAATACAAAAAAACCTACATTTCCCAGCATCCTCCCCGGCTGCCAACGAATCTCCCGGCCTCTACATTCTGACAACATGATTGGTTGTCAATGAGGGAGTATTTGCATAACGCCTCTATTGGCCAGCCAACATGAACATTCCGACCCATAATAAAGTGGCAAAGGCCTGAGGCAGTCGCTAACACAAACACCCAATTCACTTCCCACAGAAAATTTAAACCCCTACAAATCACAGACCACGCCCAAAATTGACAGTAAGGCTTCATTAACTTGATTTCCCTGACTAGGCCTCACTTAATGGGATGCTGTTTACGCTCTGAATGGACAGTAAGGCTTCATTAACTTGATTTTCCCGACTAGGCCTCAGCTCATGGGACATTGTGTATGGCCTGAATTGACAGTAAGGCTTCATTAACTTGATTTTCCTGACTAGGCCTCAGCTCATGGGACATTGTGTATGGCCTGAATTTACTGTAACCTACCTTGGCACACAGAGCCCCTATGACCCACGCTACATTCTACCGCAGTTTGGAGGAGGGTGGACCATAGATGATGGGATTTGATGTACCTCCATGGATTATGGGATTTGTAGTACTTTCAAACCCTTCATTCCCCACAGACCACTGTGGCCCAGAACCAAGACCGATAAAGACCCAACTTGGCACACAGTGCCCCCATGACCCACACTCCATCCAACTGCAGTTTAGAGGAGGGAACACCATGGATGATGGGATTTCAAGTACCTCCACTCACTTCCAAAGTACCCCACCCACACAAGCATCAACCTCTACATCAACACAGCAGATGGAAAGACAAAAAACATGGTATATCCACAAACTATGCAGAAGGCCAGCAACACCACATACCGGCAACTCCACAGGACTTCAACATCCCACCCACCAGAACAACCCACAACGACACAGCCACGACCCCACCAAGACCATAAGTAACATCAATTCCAACCCTTACATACTCAGACTTTCTCGCATCTCCTAAATAGGGCACAGCAACGCGTGCCGGGTACAGCTAGTTACATATAATAAAAGTCAGAGGGGATTGGTTGCCACTGAAATGTTATTTGCACAAAGTACTCCGATTGGCCATCCACATTCCAACATTCTAAGATGGGGGTGGGCAATTACCGGCCCTCCAGGTGTTTTGGACTTCAACTCCCAGAAATCCTAACAGCTGGTAAACTGGCTGAGATTTCTGGGAGTTGAAGTCCAAAACCCCTGGAGGGTCGGTAATTGCCCACCCCTGTTCCAAGGGGATGCAGAGGGAAAAGGAAAGGCCTCAGGCATTCAGACACTGCGGCCCACAGCAGTGACGGATCAGGACCAAACTTGCCACACAGGGGCCCAATGGCTCACTTCACAACGTGACCCTCACCCAATGACCAATACAGACCAAAATTAGCACACAGAGCCCCCTTGACCCACTTTACACCCTGGTGCTGTTTCAAGGAGGATGGACCACAGATGATGGGACTTGACATACCTTCACTCACCTTCCGAGCCCGCTGCAACCCTCATCCAAAGAATGATCAAGACCACATGTGACACACACACAGCCCCCATGACCCTCTCTACATCCTGGGGATGGACCATGGCCAATGGGACTTGCAGTACCTTCACCAAGTTCCTGAGACCACTGCAAGCCACATAAACATCTAATAGGAACCAACCTTGGCACACAATGCTTTCCTCAAATAACCCGGGCACCGCCGGGTCCCCAAATTCAACTAAATCTGAGTCTATACGTACATACTATGAGGAAAGGATTTCCCCGGCAGAATGATGGGACACTTCAGACCTGGCTCTGCAAAAGGCACGCTCAGGACTCTGGGAAGGAAGAGAAGGCGGAAGGAAGGAAGGAAGGAAGGAAGGAAGGAAGGAAGGAAGGAAGGAAGGAAAAGAAAGAAAGAAAGACAGAGAAAATAAAGGAGGGAGGGGGAGAGGAAGAAAGAAAAGAAGAACAAACTATGGAAAAGGAAGAAAAGAAAAGCAGGAGAGAGACAAGGAGGGGGAAAGAAAGAAGGCAATGGGAAGGGAGGAAAGGAAAGGGTGGGGAAAAGAAAGGAAAGGGAGTGAGGAAAAAGTAAAATATTGAAGGGAAAAGAAGAAAAGAAAGAAGGGGAGAGAGGAAAGTGAAAAGAAAGAGAGGAGAAGGAAAGGAAGACTTGGGGGAAAGAATAGAAGAGGAAGGAAGGAAGGAAGGAAGAGAATGGAGGAAAGGAAAGGGAGAGAGGGAGGGAAAAGGAAGGAGAGAAGGAAAGAAGGAAGGAAGGGGGAGAATGGAGGAAAGAAGGGGAGGGAAAAGGAAGGAGAGAACGAAAGAATGGAAGAGGAAGGAAGAAACGAAGAGGGAGGGAGGAAAGAAGGTAGGGAGAGAGGGAGAAAAAAGAATGAAACAAAAAGAGAGGGGAAAAGAAAGGAAGAGAAAGAAAGGAAGGAAGGAAGGTGGTGTGGACGTCAGTGAGGCAGTCCCTCTGGAAGGCGTCAAGAGGCAGCGGCTCGTGAGCTGCCCGGTGATGAGGGCAATGAGCTGGGCGTCCCCTGGGGGCAGCGAGGCTGGGTTCGCAGCGCCAGGGCCAGACCTGCCTTCGCCGTTTCCCCCGAGGCCCATGGCGGAGGACGAAGAGTAAGGCAAAGGATGAGGCGCCGCCGCCGGGCTCCGCCATCCCCGGCAAAGAGGGAGGAGGGAGATGAGGAAGAAGCGGCGATGGCAGCGCCGAAGTGGCAGTGGCGGCGCATTTGCGTCACTCCTCCCCGCTGCATGCTGGGAAACCGAGGCCCGGGCTGCTCTGAAGAGCCAGATGCAGTCATGAAAAGAGCCACATCTGGCTCCCGAGCCATAGGTTCCCTACCCCTGCTTTAGATGCCAGAATGGCCTCCAAGAACACTTTTGTATCTAGTACAGTGTTTCTCAACCTGGGGGGCGGGACCCCTGGGGGGGGGGTCCTGAGGGGGTGTCAGAGGGGTCGCCAATGACCATCAGAAAATATAGTATTTTTGTTGGTCATGGCGGTTTTGTGTGGGAAGTTTGACCCAATTCTATCATTGGTGGGGTTCAGAGTGCTCTTTGATTGTAGGTGAACTATACATCCCAGCAATTAGAACTCCCAAATGTCAAGGTCTATCTTTCCCAAATTCCATCAGTGTTTACATTTGGGCATATTTAATATTCGTGCCAAGTTTGGTCCAGATCCATCATTGTCTGAGTCCACAGTGCTCTCTGTATGTAGGTGAACTACAACTCCAAAACCCAAGGTCAGTGCCCAGCAAACTCTTCCAGTATTTTCTGTTGGTCATGTGTGCCAAGATTGGTTCAATTCCCCCATTGGTGGAGTTCAGAATGCTCTCTGATTGTAGGTGAACTATTACTCCCAGCAACTACAACTCCCAAATGACTATATCAATTCCCCCACCCCTACCTCACCAGTATTCAAATTTGGGTGTATCGGGTATTTGTGCCAAATTTGGTCCAGTGAATGAAAATATATCCTGCATATAAGATATTTACATTACGATTCATAACAGTGGCAAAATTACAGTTATGAAGTTAGCAACAAAATAATGTTATGGTTGGGGGTCACCACAACATGAGGAACTGTATTAAGGGGTCGCGGCCTTAGGAAGGTTGAGAAACACTGATCTAGTACAGTGTTTCCCAACCAGTGTGCCGGGGCACACTAGTGTGCCGTGAGCGATCATCAGGTGTGCCGTGGGAAATTGGAACCTCCAGGAGGGGAAGGGGGAGAGTCTAGTGTGTTGAAGTATAAAAACCCTAAGAAACCTACCTCGATAAAGGCCCCCTCCCCACCCGTTGTCTACTTGGTCTCTCCATGCATTGGGAAGGCCCGCCTCCCTTCCCCAAGTAGAGACCTCCTCTTGCCTCCTGCGGGTTCTGTGTGGGAAGTTTGGCCCAGTTCTATCATTGGTGGGGTTCAGAATGCTCTTTGATTGTAGGGGAACTATAAATCCCAGCAACTACAACTCCCAAATGTCAAGGTCTATTTCCCCTGAACCCCATCTGTGTTCACATTTGGGCATATTGAGTATTCATGCCAAGTTTGGTCCTGATCCAACATTGTTTGAGTCCACAGTGCTCTCTGGATATAGGTGAACTACAACTCCAAAACTCAAGGTCAATGCCCACCAAACTCTTATAGTATTTTATCTTGGTTATGGGAGTTCTGTGTGGGAAGTTTGTGTCTTTCTGCCATTCCTGCCAGGATATCTATGTTGTGTTCATCGAAACAGGCCCAGGTTTCACACTGAATGGATAAATACATTACAAAACATATTAACTGTATGTATTACTGTGTTAGAGTGTCATTTTGTGTCATTTTGGTTGGTGGTGTGCCCCAGGATTTTGTAAACGTAAAAAGTGTGCCGCGGCTCAAAAAAGGTTGGGAAACACTGATCTAGTACATTCGGGCTTCAAATGTCTCCTTTTCAGAGCAGACTTTGCCTTGGCTCCCAGGCTTTGTGCAACTCCATCTGTAACACAACCAAAGCAGGGCTTCCTATTCCACCTCTGTTGACTCCCTCCCTTTCCTCCGCTGTTCTCCTCTGTCAAATCTCAGGCCGGAAGCTCCTTGGGGGCAGGGACATGACCTCCTTTCTTCTGCAAAAAGTCATGCAGGCTGACAGCACTCCAGAAGCAAACACATCGGGAAAGACGCCGCAGAGTTCCCCATAGAAAGGAGAAGGCGAAGGTGCCAGGGAGAGACTTGCAATGAGAACCCCCAAACATCAGAAACCCTTCCCTTACACGCCGAAGCGATACCTCCCGTTGTCCCATTTGGAAAACATTCTTTCCTCAAACATTGATGTTCCGTCCTCCAGACGTTTCCTATGCATAGCCCCATAGTTTTGTTTTAAAAAGGCAGCATTTTTTCCTTTTGCATTTTTTACTGGGACTGTTCCAGACACACTGGCACCTTGCCTGTTAATTATTAGCAAGGTTGCAGCCTGGTGCAGAATTTGCCACCTAAAGCTCTGCAAATGTATCTTTTTAGTTGGTGTCCGCCCCTTTTTCTTCCTGGGGATTGGCCTCCATTTTAGAAAGTGTTTTAGTTCCTTTCGGAGAGGGAAGGAAGCCCGATGTGTTTTTGGCCAGCCAGGATTGGCTCCGAAAGTGTCACCGTAAGTACTGGGTGCTTACTGGGTGCTTACCTGGGTGCTGACCTGCATGCTGACCTGCTGATTGCTATTTGCTTGACCATTAGCTGGGGGAACTGCTGGAACCAGATGAGTTTGTGGTACCTTGCAGAGACTGGCTTTGCATGCTGTATAGGATAGACATCTGGTTACCAGCCCAGCTTTAGGTCACCTTTTGGACTGAGCTTAGGTTTAGAGGGGGGAAGGAGTGGTTCCTTCAACCAAACACCTAGGACCAGGGTGGGAAATATCGGGTTTCCTGCCATCCAAAAAGAAGCAGTGGGAATCTTTT
This sequence comes from Anolis apletophallus, assembly GCA_030556195.1. Taxonomy (NCBI): domain Eukaryota; kingdom Metazoa; phylum Chordata; class Lepidosauria; order Squamata; family Anolidae; genus Anolis; species Anolis apletophallus. The sequence continues at coordinate 695,851 of JARBWK010000019.1, forward strand.
GAGCAACAACCCAAGGCATTTCCAGTCTGTTTTTTTTGTTTTTTTGCAACCATTAAGAAGCTGTGCCAAGTCCTGCAAAGACTTTGTTATTGAATAAACTGTTTGATTTTCAACTTTATTTTGGAGTGTTTTTTGGGTTGCCAGACCACCTAGCTTTTTCAGCAAGCGCTCTGCAGTCCACCAGGTAAAAAGAACAACACATCTGCCAGTTTAATTTCAAACAGACCTGGTGTGACGGCATAATTGACTTATCTTCTACTACAGCAGTGGTTCTCAACCTTCCTAATGCTGTGACCCCTTAATACAGTTCCTCATGTTGTAGTGACCCCCAATCATATAATTATTTCAATGCTACTTCACAACTGTGATTTTGCTATTGTTATGAAGCGTATTGTAAATATCTGATATGCAGGAGGTATTTTCATTCACTGGACCAAATTTGGCACATATACCCAATATGCCCACATTTGAATACTGGTGGGATTGGAGGGAGAGATTGTCATTTGGGAGTTGTAGTTGCTGGGATTTATAGTTCACCTACAAGCAAAGAGCATTCTGAACCCCACCAATGGAGGAATTGAACAAAACTTGGGGCACAGAATTCCCATGACCAACAGAAAATACTGGAAGGGTTTGGTGGGCATTGACCTTAAGTTTTGGAGTTATAGTTCACCTACATCCCAAGAGCACTGTCAACTCAAAACAATGATGGATCTGGACTAAACTTGGCATGAATATCAATATGCCCAAATGTGAACACTGGTGGAGTTTGGGGAAAATAGACTTGACATTTGGGAGTTGTAGTTGCTGGAATTTATAGTTCACCTACAATCAAAGAACCTTTTGAACTCCACCAAAGACAGAATTGGGCCAAACTTCCCACACACACACACACCCCATGATTGACAAAAAATGCTGTGTTTTGTGATGATCTTTGGCGACCCCTCTGACACCCCCTCGTGACCCCCCCAGGTTGAGAAACGCTGTACTACAGTGTTTTTCAACCTTTTTTGAGCCGCGGCACATTTTTGACATTGACAAAATCCTGGGGCACACCACCAACCAAAATGACACTCTAACACAGTCATACTAGCCTAGCTGTCAGCCCACTGCGACTCCATTTGTTGCTTCAACTGTTCTAATTGTAATTCCATCTTAATGGTATTACTGTGAGCAGGGCCGTAGCCAGGATTTTGATTCGGGGCTGAGTTTGGTTCGAGGGGGGCCGAGACTGGGTGGAAGAGGGTCTACCCTAGCAAACCTTTTGTATTGTTATCCCAATAACCCCATTAATGTGAGATATAATGAGCATGGTGATCAGATCATGATATGAATAAACATAACAGTTTAAATAATGTACCAGTAAGGCTTTTTCGCGGACAACCCTGAGAATTTCGGGGGGGGGGGGGGTCTGAAGCCCCCTTAGCCCCCCCTGGCTACATGCCTGACTGTGAGTTATTATGAGGTATCAGACAATTGTATTTTACGAACTGTTGTAAGTCGCCCTGAGCCGTTGGGGGCGACAGACAAATGCGAAATAATAAATAAATAAATAAATAATACATATAGTTAATATGTTTTTCAATGTATTTATACACTCAGTGTGAAACCTGGGCCTGTTTCGATGAACACAACATAGATATCCTGGCAGGAATGGCAGAAAGACACAAACTTCCCACACAGAACTCCCATAACCAAGAGAAAATACTATAAGAGATTGGTGGGCATTGATCTTGAGTTTTGGAGTTGTAGTTCACCTATATCCAGAGAGCACTGTGGACTCAAACAATGTTGGATCAGGACCAAACTTGGCATGAATACTCAATATGCCCAAATGTGAACACAGGTGGAGTTTGGGGAAAATAGACCTTGACATCTGGGATTTATAGTTAACACACAATCAAAGAGCATGCTGAACTCTTGCAACAATGGAACTGAGCCAAACTTGGCATATTGAACTCTCATTACCAACAGAAAGTACTGAAATGGTTTGCTTGGGAATTGACCTTGAGTTTGGAAGTTGTAGTTCACCTATACCCAAAGAGCACTGTGGACTCAAACAATGTTATGTTATGTTGTTGTTTGTTTTCTATCCAGAATCACAATGTTGGGAAAGAGGCTCACCACTTTAAGTTCCCTAAAACAGGCATGGGAAAACTTCAGCCCTCTGGGTGCTTTGGACTCCAACTCCCACCATTCCTAATAGCCTGAGGCACACCTGATGATCGCTCACGGCACACTAGTGTGCCCCGGCACACTGGTTGGGAAACACTGTTCTACTATTCTCACCAAGCAGCATGCCTTTTGAGGACAAATGTGCAGTGTATTCATGTATAATACTACCTTATCCATATAAATAAAAATGTGATGTTCGTTTGTGGGATTAACATAACTCAAAAACCACTGGGTGAATTCATACCAACTTTGGACACAATACACCTATCTGGTCAATGAGTGACCATCACTCATAAAAACACTGGAAAACACAGCAAAGGGGACTTTAAAAGCCTTTTTGGCACATTACAACGCATGCTCAAAACCACATACGAGGGCGGGTCAAGAAGTCTGTGACTTTTTGAATGAAACACAGGTTTCTATTTTCCAATGTCGTCTCCTTTGAGCTCTTTTATACACTTTGTCCGACCTTTCTCCAATTTTTTGATCCCTTCCAAAAAATAATATTTGTTCAGGTCATCAAAATAGGTATTTATTTGTGAGATGATTTCATCGTTGGAGTCAAATCTCTTTCCGCCGAGCCATTTCTTCAGGTTTGGAAACAAGAAATAGTCACCCGGGGCTAAATCCGGAGAATAGGGCGGATGAGGGAGCAATTCGTATCCCAATTCATGGATTGTTGCCATGGAAACTGCACAAGTGTGCACCCTTGCATTGTCCTGGTGCAAAAGAACTTTTTTCTTGGCCAAATGCAGTCATTCCCCCAATCCTCATTAAATCGACCCAATAAGTTGGCATAATATTCACCATTGATTGTTTTACCCTTTTTAAATTAGTCAATGTAGATTATACCGCGTGCATCCCAAAAAACGGTCGCCATGACTTTATTGGCTGACAAACCCACCTCGGCCTCCTTTGGCGCCGATTCACCCCGAGAAACCCACTGTTTTGACTGCTGTTTGGTCTCTGGTGTGTTGTGGTGGATCCACGTTCCGCCCACGGTTCTGAAACGGCGCAAAAACCCGTCCATATTGCGGTTGAACAACGCCAAACACTCCTGCGAAATTGTCACACGATTGCGTTTGTGGTCAATTTTGAGCAAACGTGACACCCATCTTGCAAAAAGCTTTCTCATACCCAAGTGATCATTTAAAATTGAAACCACTGAGCCACGTGAGATGCCTATGGCTTCCACAATCTTGCGCACTTTCAATCTCCAATCGGCCAACACCATCTCGTGAATTTTTTCCATTGTTTCGGGTGTAGAGACCTCAACTGGGCGTCCAGAACGTTCGAGAGTAGAAAGAGCCAAGGAATATACACTTACAATCAGAATTATGCGGAAAAATATATTGTGTAAATCAGTGTTTCCCAACCTTTTTGAGAGCGGCACACTTTTAACATTAAAAAATCCGGGGCACACCACCAACCAAAATGACACTAAATGACACTCGAACACAGTTAAGAACGGCTGGGGGTTGGTGGGCTGCTGGGAGCAGCTTCTGGGAGTGCTGAAGCCGGGGAGGCGGAGCCAGGCTCGCCATGCCCCGCCCCTCTACCCGGTTCCTCTCCCAGCAGCTGCTCCAGCCTTGAGGGGCAGTGCCAAGCCAGCAGTCCCAGAGCCAGCACAATGCTGGCTTGTCACTGTCCCCTCAAGGCTGGAGCAGCTGCTGGGAGTGCCGAAGCCGAAGGAGGGGGCAGAACCAGGCCGCGCCATGCCCCGCCCCCTCCCCAGCTTCAGCTCTCCTGCACAGGCTGTGCCATGCCCGGCCCCTACCCCCCCGCTTCAGCTCTCCTACAGGCTGTGCCATGCCCCCCCCCCAACCCCCAGCTTCAGCTCTCCTACAGGCTGTGCCATGCCCTGCCCCCTCCCCAGCGTCAGCTCTCTTACAGGCTGTGCCATGCCCTGCCCCCTCCCCCCAGCTTCAGCTCTCCTACAGGCTGTGCCATGCCCCGCCCCCTCCCCCCAGCTTCAGCTCTCCTACAGGCTGTGCCATGCCCTGCCCCCTCCCCCAGCTTCAGCTCTCCTACAGGCTGTGCCATGCCCTGCCCCCTCCCCCCAGCTTCAGCTCTCCTACAGAGGAGGAGCATGAGTGGTGGGCGGGCTTCAGTGGGCGGGGCTCCTCCTCCACACGGCTTCAGCGAGCGAGGGGCGAGAGTCATGGTGGGAGTCATGGCGGATTGGAGGCTGGCTGGGGAAACGGCCGAAGGAGGCAGCGCCCCGGTCCTTTCTTCTTTTTCTTTGCCACTGCCCGACCCTTCCTCCTCCCCCAAAGCAGCAGGAATTCAGCAGGGGGGGGGGGAGGAAAGGGGGCAGAGAGCTTTTCTCGCGGCACAGCAGGAGGTCCGTCACGGCACACTAGTGTGCCACGGCACACTGGTTGAGAAAGACTGGTGTAAATAACACAGTAGAGCTTAGCATATAAGATCAAGCATAATAGACATAACATATAAAGCAACTTGCTGTAAGTAGCAATCAAAACTGAACATAACACTTGCTGTAAATAGCAGTAGCAGGGGAAACGATTCCCAAGCGCGTACTCATGTGGCGAAAGTCCCGTGTGTTGGAACTCCGAATGGGATAAAGTTTAAACAGACATAGTCCGCAACGGCGAACAGGTCGGCAAGACGGGGGACGCCAAGCGTCCAATTCAAAAACAGTATTTGTAATCCAAATGGGGAATCCAACAGGTCGACGAATCCGGAAATCCAAGCGCAATCGTTTTGCCTGCGTAGGGCTTCCTCTGGACCCGGGATGAGTATGAGTAGCGGGCGTGAATATGTCTTAGATCATGCAACACAATATAATAGACATATATGTCTTCAGGTCCATGATTTGATCTTATATGCTAAGCTCTACTGTGTTATTTACACAATATATTTTTCCGCATCATTCTGATTGTAAGTGTATATTCCTTGGCTCTTTCTACTCCCGTTGTTTAAAGTAGCCGCCACCTCTTTTCGTCCAGAACATTCGGCATCTTCCATGCTTGTACGGCCACAACGAAATTCAGTTAACCACTTTTTCACCCTTGAAATTGATGGTGCAGAGTCCCCATCGTATTGATCAAGCTTAGCCTTGGTTTGAGGGATGGGTTTTTTCCGCAAAAATAATACTTAATGAGTGCACAAAGTTCACTATTTTCCATTTTTTCCTCAAATCAGGCGGTAGTCTGCTATCAATGGCTGTCAAACACAAACTAAATGACGCAGCTTGTTCAAATGTTGACAGGAGTCAACTGACAGGTGCCTCTTGACAGGAGTAGTGTCGCCCTTTCAGTTAAGAGGCGGGAAATTCAAAAAGGCACGGACTTATTGACCCGCCCTCGTACACTCCTGCAGCTTTGTGCCACTTGATGCACACCCGAATGGGGCAGCCAAAAGGAGCTGTTGCTCAACATCTGGCGTGAAAAGAGACGGGGCCGGTGATGGAGGCCCTCTGGAAGCTTCTTGTATTGACAGCTTGTTGTTTTCTTCATTAGCTCCACTTGACAGAGATTTATGGGGGATTTTGGTGAAAGAGCCGAGTTCTGAGGTCCAGCTTTTTAACACGGCGACTAGATTTATGGCACTTAGCAGTGGGAGAGTGCATTAGCAGGAGGCGAGCGCACGAGCTGTTACCCCCCTCCTCTCCACCGCCTTCTCCCTTTCTTTTTAATTTGATTGCAAAAACAACTTTTAAAGGCAGGAAAATAAAATGTGAGTTAATGGGCTTAATTGTACTTCTGGACAAGGACATCTGGGAAACCGTGCTGGAGGAGGAACAGGAGCAGACAAGGCGGCATGCAGATGGGGGCCGTCATGCTCAGATCCAAGACAACCAGCCAATGCCGCATTTCAAAAGCCAGGGAGGAGAGGAAGAATACGGCACGTACACTCAGGGGAGCTTTTGCACAACTAAAACTTGTGCGCCAGCTGCGCCCATACCTTGGGAAGTCAGACTTGGCCACGGTGGTACACGCTTTGGATACATCATGAATAGACTACTGCAATGCTCTCTACGTGGGGCTGCCTTAGAAGACTGTTCAGAGGCTACGAATGGGTGGCAGTCAGGTTTCTAACAGGAGCGGCGTACAAGTAGCATACAACTCCACTGTTACGTCAGCTCCACTGGCTGCCAGTCTGCTACCAAGCAGAATTCAAAGTGCTGGCTTTGACCTATAACAGGGCTGCCCAACTGCCGGCCCGGGGGGCCATATACGGCCCCCGGCCATATCCCTACGGCCCCCTAAGCTTTTTAATAAAAAATAAACATTGAAAAATAAAATAAATAATAAAAAAATTTAAAAACCTACTTCTGGGTTTGGAGCAAGTATCGTGAGAATACGCAATCCACACGGGATTTCGCTGTCAACGCGAGATCACGCCGGCGGTGACAGCGAAATCCCGTGTGGATTGCGTATTCTCACGATACTCTTTGGCTACTCTACTACTGGATCGCTGAGGCCCACAGACGCGATTAGGACCTTCTTCGACTCAGTCGGTCGTCGCCTCTCTCGTCGTCCGCGTACTCCTGGATCCTACGCGTTTGGAAAAGGTAGGCCGAAGCAGGGGGCTCCTGAGGGGGCTCCTCATTCCCTCCCCCCATCTCCCCTCATGTATTAAATATAAAATTAAATATATTTAAAGATGAAATAAGGGGAGATGGGATACATTAAAATAAGGGGGGGAGGATGGAATTAAATAATATTAAATAAAAATAAGGGGAGAGGGGAGGATGGAATTAAATATATTTAATATTAAATAAAAATAAGGGGGAGGGGAGGATGGAATTAAATGTATTTAATATTAAATTAAAATAAGGGGGGAGGGGAGGTTGGAATTAAATATATTTAATATTAAATTAAAATAAGGGGAGAGGGGAGGATGGAATTAAATATATTTAATATTAAATTAAAATAAGGGGGAGGGGAGGATGGAATTAAATGTATTTAATATTAAATTAAAATAAGGGGAGAGGGCGCCGGGGGAGAGGGTAAAGCTGGGGGCGGAGCCGGGGCAGGGGTGGAGCCAGGGGCGGGGGGAAGACCCTACGGCCCCCCAGGTCATCAGTGACCGGAATTCAGGCCCCTGGGCCGGTAGAAGTTGGACAGCCCTGACCTATAAAGCCCTAAACCAGGGCTGCTCATTAGGTCGATCGCGATCGACTAGTCGATTGTGGGGCTGGAACTGGTCGACCGCGTAGCCTGGAGGAGGGACCGACCGAGCAGTGTAGCCTGGAGGAGGGAGGAAGCAGGGAGGAGAACTGCCCTCCTACTTCTCCCCTGGCCTGCTTCCATTGCTCATAGCTATAACGTGCATTGGCTCCTTCCATGGGGAAGCCCCTCCGCTCCTGGCCCCATGGAAGGAGCCAAGGCTGTGTCAGACTGGATGAGGGCAAACAAACGGAAATTGAATCCAGACAAGACAGAGGCACTCCTGGTCAGTCGAAAGGCCGAACAGGGCATAGGGTTACAGCCTGTGTTGGACGGGGTTACACTCCCCCTGAAGACGCAGGTTCGCAGTTTGGGTGTGATCCTGGACTCATCGCTGAGCCTGGAACCCCAGGTTTCGGCGGTGACCAGGGGAGCATTCGCACAGCTAAAACTTGTGCGCCAACTGCACCCGTACCTTGGGAAGTCTGACTTGGCCACGGTAGTCCACGCTCTGGTTACATCCCGTATAGATTACTGCAACACCCTCTACGTGGGACTGCCTTTGAAGACTGCTCGGAAGCTTCAACTGGTTCAACGGACAGCAGCCAGGTTGATAACAGGAGCGGCACTCAGGGAGCACACAGCACCTCTGTTGTGCCAGCTCCACTGGCTACCAGTTTGCTACCGGGCACAAGTCAAAGTGCTGGCTTTGGCCTTTAAAGCCCTTAACGGTTCTGGTCCAACTTACATGTCCAAACGCATCTTCCCTTATGAATCATCAAGATGTTTAAGATCATCCGGAGAGGCCCTGCTCTTGGTCCCGCATGCTTCGCAGGCGCGATTGGTGGGGATGAGAGACAGGGCCTTTTCAGTGGTGGCTCCTCGGCTTTGGAACGCCTTTCCTAGTGACATCAGATCGGCCCCCTCCCTCCTGACATTTCGCAGGAGGGTTAAGACCTGGCTATTTGACCGGGCATTTGCAGGTGTAGTATGATTGTCAAATTGAGACCTAAGGAACGACGACGATGCAATTGGAAGTCGATTTAATTAATGAGACGCTGATATTGTGTTTTTAACGTTGAATGCTAATTTGTATATGTTGGAATTGTATTGTATTGATAATTGTTGATATGTTTGTCTTGAGCAGTTTTTGCTGTTGTACACCGCCTCGAGTCGCCTTCGGGCTGAGAGAGGCGGTCTAGAAGCAAAGTAAAGTAAATAAGGCGCGTTATAGCTAACACGCATTGGACAGGCAGGCAGAGAGCGCCTTGGCTCCTTCCATGGGGCCAGGATCGGAAGGAAGCCCCTCCTCTCCTTGCCCCATGGAAGGAGCCAGTGTGCGTTAGCTATAACGCGCCTTGGCCCCTTCCATGGGGCTAGGATCGGAGGGATCGAAGAGGCAGGGAAGGGAGGCCGTGAAGCCCCTGTCTGCACAAGGAGGCTCTGGAGCGCTTCCTGGCCGCCCTCCTCGCTGACAAGCCAGCACGGCATGACTCTGCTCCACAAGGTAAATGCACTATACATCCCAGCAACTCCAACTCCCAAATGTCTCGGTCTATTTTCCAAAGATTTCCCCAGTGTTCACATTTGGGCATATTGAGGATTTGTGCCAAGTTTGGTCCAGATGCATCATTATTTGAGTCCACAGTGCTCTCTGGATGTAGGAGAACTACAACTCCCAAACTCAAGGTCAATGCCCAGCAAACCCTTTCAGGTGCTTTGATTGTGATTTTGCTGCATGAAGGCAGAAGGTTCTTGGACTAGAGATGGTTGTTGTTGTTGTTGCTATTATTATTATTATTATTATTATTATTATTATGGCTGGATGGCCATACATACAAGGAATCCTTAATAAATTTGAAAATAGTTATATGTTTTGCATTTTTGTATTGGGTAGGGAAATCTTTGTGACTTAGTTGTTTTATAGGTAGCTCGCATGCTGAAGAAGTGTGAGCACCCCTGCCCTAAACCCTTGATGGCGAACCTATGATACGCGTGTCAGTACTGACACGCGTAGCCATGTCTAGTGACGCACGCCTGCCCAGGTGACACCTTTATAAGAGCAAACCTAATTCCATCCTAAGGTCACTAAGTGTGAAGAAGAAGGATCGGAAATCTAACCCTATGATCTGGGTGAATCCAGGTGAGGCTACCCCTCCACTGATGGTGTCCCCGGTAGAATGGCAAGACAACACCATTCTACACTGTCCTGGAAGGCCGGACTTGCCCCCGGTTGACCTCCTAATCAAATAATATGAGAAACTAATTCATCACTTTAAAATATTCGGGGACCTACTGGCGAAGGTGGGTATTCTGCAGCCGCCTGGCCCTAGCGAGACCTCCGAAGCCGTCGCCCCAGACCTCCCCCAATAGGAACCCCCGGCCTTCCCAGATTTGGACTGGGACCGATCGTGGGACTTTCCAACTGGAGGTAGCAGGGATGGTGTGGAGAACCAGAGGGACAACCTAAATATACAGGACCCTACCACGGAGCTGGCTCGGGAGACTGGTATCAGCCGGGGACCCGGTATGGTGCATGACGGGACGGATGACTGTAGCCGAGCATTGATGCCGGTGTTGCCTGGACAGTGGGTCGGTGCCTGGGAGCCCCTCCCCCGCCATGGTGGCTCTCCATCGACGACGACTCTGGCGGCTGGTGAGTCCTCCAAGATGGCGGTCGGCCTTGAAGTCACCGAAGCCGACCCAACGTCTTCTCCAGCTGTGTTCCAGAAACGGAAATGATTGCAATCGAAGGCGGAAACGGTGTCAGAGGAAGAGCAGACAAGGCCCGGCCTCTGGCGGCCCAGAGAGGCATAGCGATGCCCATCCGACCATTCAACACCAGGACTGGATGGCAAACCGGCGGCCCGGGGTAACTATTAAAGCCCCAGTGGCCACAGGAAAGCCACCAGGGAAACCGAAGCCCAGATCCTTTTGAACAAGGACTTTCTGGGGTCTGACCCCAGGCGCCTGGACTAGATTGGACTCCAGCACACCCAAACCTGACACCCCTGAGAGGGCCATAGGCTGAAGAATCGCCCCTGTTCCTAAGAAAGGCAGCTTGCCCTCTCTTAAGGTTGAGGCACATTGGTCACCCTCTGGTGGACTGTTAGTTGGAATTACCTAGGACTCTTGCTCTCTGTCCTGTAGATTAGTCTTGTCTTTGCTGTCTGTCCCCTTTATTGCCTTTAACATATTGTATTTTACACTGTAGTCTTCTGTTTGTTTATATGCCCACTGTGTCAGATTATAAAGATATCAAACAAGGGTTTGAGGATTGAGTATCTGTTCTTTTAGTTTATGTGTTGGGAGTAAAGCTATTGTTGGAGTATTTGAATAGCTGCAGCTGCGTTTGCCTGGCTCTAGGAGGGGCGGAGTAGCCAATCTATTATATAAAGGAGGTCCCGTCGTCGAATGACTGACAGAGACAGAGAAACCTTCCAAGGCAGAGACACCAAACTTGCCAACACAAATAGGCCTCAGGCAAGGAAGGTTTTTAGCAAAGAAACTCCCCCCCCAAACCTAGAAGGCCCCCAAAAAAGGCTGAGTAACCATAGCAATGCTGGGCACAGCCAGCCAAGGCTAGGATAGAATGCTGAGTGATTTGAGTTCAGTCAGTTGGAGTTTGAGGGTTAAACTGACAAAACCAAACTCTATGAGGGAGCAATTCTCCAGCAATTCCTACCCACACAACACAACACAACTTCCTATCACAACCCATCCCCCCAACCTTACAGGACCCCGCACACACAACACCTACCACCACCACAAACAAAAACCAACTCCACCTATACTCCAACCACAACACAACACTGCACTGATACTCTACAAACACACACAAACACCCAAAACACCCCACCCACACAAGCATTCCAGAACATACTACCACCCACAATGCCACCACACACCCACTAACTCACCAAAAAAGTAATACCTACACACAACACAATACGCACATAACACAACCTTGCGTCTACTGCTCAACCCATTTGTATGCCATTCCTTCCTTCCACACAGGCAGAAACTGACCCAAAAGACAAGCCATGCCTTCTAAAAAGAACAGCATCGGACGACACACTCGCAACGCTACATACATCAAACAAAAAAGGGCAGAACAAACACCAGAACAGAAACACACTGCGCAGCAGAGACACAGACAACAGGTCACTGCACGAATGCCAGGAACACCACACACCAACAACTCCACAGGACTTCAACATCCCACCCACCAGAACAACCCACAACGACACAGCCACGACCCCACCAAGACCATAAGTAACATCAATTCCAACCCTTACATACTCAGACTTTCTCGCATCTCCTAAATAGGGCACAGCAACGCCTGCCGGGTACAGCTAGTTGTGTATAAAACTTCAGTGTAACAATTTGGGTTGGCTGGCTCAAGGAATGTTTTTGGTAGAGCCGCAGAAGCCAAAAGAAAGACTCAAGGTTACTTTTGGAGAATGCTTTCAAATGCTTTCAAAGACCTCAAATGTTTTATGTGTCCTGGCTGTAAATATGTATGTTCCTGGCGTGTTGCTGTTTGTACAATCTGAGTTTCAAGACCAGATATGGAAAGAAGACGGAGCTAGGCAAAACTATGCCAAAGGACAAGTATTTGAGAGTCAACATCCACCATTCGGAGCAACTATATGCTTCACTAATTTGTTTGCTGTACTTCAAACTTGTGAATGCTGACAGGAATGCTGGGAGCTGCAGTACTGTGTTTTGTGTGAATTAACGCAGAAGCCGTTTCTAGCTTGTTGCTGAAGAGTTTGTTTGTCTCCGGGGATGTACTGAAGGAAAACTACATTTTATTCATTTATTTATTTATTTATTTATTTATTTATTTATTTATTCTTTCGGCTTCTAGACCGCTCCCTCTAGAAGCTCGGAGCGGTTTACAACAGGTAAAAAACAGGCGTAGAACTGACATTATAGAACAACGGTGTAAAAGCAGATAAGCAATGATTGAATCTAAAACATTACTAGCGCTAAAATAATTCTAAAAGTAAGCTAAACTACATAGAAAGCATAACAGTTACTCAACTGGAAAAGCCAGGCGAAAAGAGCCGTCTTGCAGGCTCGGCGAAAAGAGGACAGTTCCCTGATACCTCTGACTTCCTCAGGTAGGGCATTCCATAAGGTTGGTGCCACCACTGAGAATGCTCTTGTCTTGTTGAGGACAAGTGGAGCTGCCGGATGGAGGGGACGTTGAGAAGATTTTGTACACCGGAGCGTAGGGATCTCTGGGGACAATATGGTGAAAGGCGGTCCCTCAAGTACACTGGCCCAAGACCATACAAGGCCTTAAAGGTTAACACCAATACCTTGAAGGAGATCCGGTGCTCGATGGGCAGCCAGTGCAGTTGCCGCAATATTGGTGTAATATGGCATGTCGCCGGTACCCCGGCGAGAAGGTGTGCTGCGGCATTCTGCACTAACTTGAGCTTCCGAATCATCCCCAAGGGTATTCTTCCACACAGACTGCTTATCTAAAAGCATGTTGCTGGTTTTTTTGTTTGCCTGCAACTATTTTTGTAAATAAAGTTTTGTGCCTGTTTTTGACAAGAAGCCAAGCTTTACTCTTTTTGCTACTCACTCACTTATCCATTAGGCACCTTCTGCTGGAAGTTTTGATTCTCTGCAACTGTGGATATTAAGGATTGCATATCCCATCATACAACCGACACACTGGTTCTCCAGTGAACTTTGTAAGTCTCCCCGAGTCGTACGGGAGTGGCGACAAACAAGTTCAAATAATAAATAAATAAATAAATTTGTAAAAGGATAAAAAACCAAGGGGAAAAAAATTAGATAAAATAGGGGACTGGACAGGGCTGGTTCGTCCATTAGGCGGACTACACAGGCGCGTAGGGCGACGTCACCTGGGAGGGGCGTCGGCACCTGGGAGGGGTGTCGCCACCTGGGAGGGGTGCCACCGCGCCGGCTCTGCCGCGCCCCATCGCCAGCCCGCTGCCCCACCGCTGCGCCGGCCAGGCCTCCGCAGCCGGCTCCGCAGCCTGCGCCACGCTGCCGCACCAGCCGGGCCTTGTTAGGGCCGGCCGCGCCTCAAGATGTGCAGAAGCTTCTACAGGCGCTACAGTGCCTGTAGAAGCTTCTGCACATGCGCGAAAAAGCCCTGCGCATGCGTACTGGCTCAGAGCGCACCTCCCGCTTTGGAGCCAGTGCGCGTCGGCAGTTTCTGATCGCGCATGCACTGGCCTCCAAAGCGGGAGGCGCTCTGAGTCAGTGCGCATGCGACAGATTGGCGCATGCGCACTGGGCTCCCTCGGGAGCAACGGGGGGGGGGGCGCCAAAAATTTTTCCGCGTTCCCCCCGGGAACAGGTAGATCCGCCCCTGGGACGGGATAAAGGTTGGAATGAAGAAGGAAATGATTATGGAAGAATTTAGAGAAATAAAATTGACATGGTTCCTTTGTATACAATTAGAGCAATGGTTTAAAAACTGGGGGGGGAAATAATAAAAAAGGAAATAACTTTAACCAATTCGAACAAATAATACAAAATGGGAGGGATGTAGAAGAGCACGAAAACATGAAAGGCATAACCAGTAAAATATATAAGATAATAATGGAAATAAAGGAAGGGAAAACAAAAAATAATACCCTTAAGGAGGTTTGGGGAGAAGATTTAGGGTTAAAAATAAAGGAAACAGAGTGGCAACAATTATGGAGACAAAGACATTTACAAAATTTATCAATAAGGGTTAAAGAAAATTATTATAAGTTAATATGGAAGTGGTACCTTACACCAGTAAGAATAGCAAACATAAATAAAAACTACTCAAAAAATTGCTGGAGAGGATGCCAAGAAACAGGAACATATATACATATGTGGTGGCAATGTAAATATGTAAGCAAATTTTGGGCGGAGGTATTTAGAGAAATAGAAGATATAATGAATATTAAAATTGAAAGAACTCCTAGTATAGCCTTATTATCATTATATAATAATAAACAATTGGGGAAAAAAGATAAAGATGCGATAACAAACCTATTAACAGTAGCAAGATTGCTTATAGCAAGGAATTGGAAAAAGGAATAAATATACAAATAGAGGAATGGTACAAAGAAGTGTGGAAATTGGCAATAAACGACAAGTTAACATGTATATTAAAAGTAAAAAGAGGTATATGGAAACAAAGTGATTTTGATGAAGTATGGAGAAAATTCATCGAAAAAGGACTAAAAAAGAAAGAAGGCAAGTTACCTCCAAAAGAAGAAATGAAATTTTGGACAAATGATATGTAAAAGCTATGGCTTGGCAAGGGGGAGCACGGTGGAGAGGGATACAAAAATGTATAAGAAAAATAATGGCAGAAGCCAAAGATTTAAGTATTGTATTGTAGTTAGTAATGAACAACATGAATCTGCTGTAAAATAGACATTGTATAATAATTGTGTTGACAATGGTAAAACAATAAAAAATATTTATTTTTTTAAAAAAATAAGGATCTACAAATTTAACAGCTGCAAGTTTGAGCATTGCTCACTCCATAGCTCAGCATGGAAAAGCACTCTGCGAGGGAGAATTTATGAAAGAAACTCTCCTAAGATGTGCACCAGTTCTATTTCACGATATGATTGATTGATTGGTTGATTGATTTTATTATTTATGAGTCGCCCTCCACGTCAGTGCTCCGGGCGACTTACACACAAAAACACATAAAAGAATTCAATAGTTAAAACTAAAAGAATAAAAAGATTAATTAAAATAGTTCCAGTAGCTCAGGCTAAGTCTGGGAGGTGTCCTTAGCCATAAGCCTTTCGGAAGAGCCAGGTCTTCAGTGCGGTCAGGAACTGGGGCATGTCCCGGATAGCTCTCTGATCCGCCGGCATCAAGTTCCAAAGGACAGGGGCCGCGATGGAAAAGGCTCTCCGTCTCGTGGTGTCGAGGCGGGCCTCACTCACACCTGGGATGAGGAGAAGGTCCCTGTTTCCTGAGCGCGGCGACCTTAAATGAGCTGGTTCGGACAAGCGGTCTTTTAAATAAGCTGGGCCGGCGCCATGGAGGGCCTTAAAGGTAAGCGACAAGATCTTGTGGATGGCTCTGAGCTCGACTGGCAGCCAGTGCAGGCGCTGTAGAGATGGCGCGATATGGCATCTCAGCGGTGTCCCAGTGAGGAGTCTGGCGGCTGCATTCTGCACCAGCTGGATTTTACGAGTGGTTGACTGCGGCAACCCCACGTACAAGGCATTACAGTAGTCCAGCCGTGATGTCACTGTGGCATGGACCACAGTAGCCAGCGCATCTGATGGAAGGTAAGGTGCCAGTTGACGTGCCTGGCGTAGGTGGAAAAAGCTCCCTTACTTGTCGCAGCAACCTGGGCCTCCAGTGAGAGTCTCGAGTCTAGTATCACACCGAGACTCTTCACCGACGGGGCCGGGATCAGCGGCTCTCCCTCAAAGAGAGGGATATGCAGAATAAAGATGCAATTATTAAGAGAATATCAGAGTTACCACTCTGTAGAAATATCATAAAAGCTTGAATAATGAGACTGAACACAAGTTTACAACATCAATTAAAGAGAGACATAAGTTTATTTATTTATTCATTTATTTATTTATTTATTCGATTTAGTAGACCGCTCTCTACGGAGCCCAGAGCGGTTTACAACAATTAAAACCAGATAAAACACAGGTAAAACACATAAAACAGCATTCTAAAACCACGGAAACCCCGCTCCCAACAATAAAAAAAAACCCAACAGATCGGCGACAATGCAGCCGGCAAGACGCGGCAGGATGGCAGATTACAGCGGCATCAGTCAGGACCGAACGCCTGTCTGAACAGCCAAGTCTTTACGGACTTGCGAAATGCCATCAAGCCCGATAGGGCTCTCGCGTCTCCTCGGGGCAGCGAGTTCCAGAGGCTCGGGCGCAGCCACTGTAAAACACCCTCTGCCGCGTACTCGACAATCTGTAGGTCTTAATACCAGGCACCTCTAGTAGATTGAGCCCCTCGGAACGCAGTGATCTTCTGGGCACGTATGGGGTAAGCCGCTCCTTCAGGTACACTGGCCTCAGGCATGTAGCCAGGGGGCTAAGGGGGCTTCAGACCCCCCCGAAATTCTCAGGGTGGTCCGCGAAAAGGCCTTACTGGTACATTATTTAAACTGTTATGTTTATTCATATCATGATCTGATCACCATGCTCATTATATCCCACATTAATGGGGTTATTGGGATAACAATACAAAAGGTTAGCTAGGGTAGACCCTCTTCCACCCAGTCTCAGCCCCCCGAAACAAACTCAGCCCCCCGAATCAAAATCCTGGCTACGGCCCTGACTGGCCCCAAACCATATATGGCCTTAAAAGTTAGAACTAACACCTTGAAGACGACCCGGAATTCAATAGGAAGCCAGTGCAATTCGCGCAGAAGTGGGGTTACATGGGCAGATCTTGGTGCTCCTGAGAGCAGGCGCTGCTGCGTTCTGCACCAGCTTAAGTTTCGGATCGCCGACAAGGGTAGGCCAATGTACAGCGCATTACAGTAATCGAGCCTCGAGATGACCGTGGCTTGGATCACTGTGGCCAGGTCACAGCGGGAGAGGTAAGGAGCCAGACGTTTTGCCAGACGCAGGTGGTAAAACGCTGTCTTGCAGGCGCAGGCAATCTGCGTCTCCATAGACAGCTGGGAGTCCAGCCGGACCCCTAAGCTCTTTACTGACGGTTGCGGGCGAAGTGAATAATATCAAGACGAACAAAAGAAACCGATTGACGGATGAACAAAGAAGTCACTAAGCAAGTAAGTTATATAATTAGTTTTTGGTTTATTAAATATTGTTATTTATTTATTTTATTTATTTATTTATTATTCGGGTTTCTATGCCGCCGACTCCTGAGGCTCACAAGGTGGCTCACAGGAACCGAAGGTACAACTACACACAAGCAATGCGATAAAACATCTAAGACAATTAAACCGTTAAAACAGCAAAATACAAAACCCCCAGGTACAGTTCAGAAATTAGATAGCGTGACACCCCAGGACAGCGGCTAAAGCGGAACATGGGCAGGACCTACTCACCGAAGGCCTGCTTAAACAAATAAGTTTTGCAGGCGCGTCTAAACGGGAGCAGGTCCTTTATAGCTCATGTGTTCCAGCCGGGAGGGCGTTCCACAGCGTAGGAGCTATAACGGAGAACGCCTCCGGCGAGTAGATGTCAGTTTAGCCGATTTCGCCGAGGGTATCTCTAACAAATTAGCATCCTCGGAGCGTAGTGATCTCGGGGACAGTGTGGGGTGAGTCGGTCCCTCAAGTACGCTGGCCCCAGGCCATGCAAGGCCTTAAAGGTAAGAACCAACACCTTGAAGGAGATCCGGTGCTCGATTGGGAGCCAATGCAGATCCTGCAAAACAGGTGTGATGTGGCGGCCTGCTGGGGTTCCAGACAGGAGCCGGGCGGCAGTGTTCTGCACCAACTTGAGCTTCCGGTCGCCGACAAAGGAAGGCCAACGTAAAGCGCGTTACAGTAATCCAGCCTTGAGATGACCGTAGCTTGGATCACCGTGGCCAGGTCATTCCGGGAGATATAGGGGGCCAGCCTCCGAGCCTGTTGCAGATGAAAAAAAGCAACCTTGCTGACCGCGGAGACCTGGGCCTCCATGGTCAGCTGGGAGTCCAGATGGACCCCAGGCTCTTAACGGAAGGCGATGGGCATAGCGCCACACCGTCCAGGGTCGGAAGCTGGACATCTACACCACCTGAGCGGCCCAACCACAAGATCTCCGTCTTCGCCGGATTCACCCTCAACCTACTGGCACGCAGCCATCCAGTAACGGCCTCGAGGCAGTGTTGGAAATTATCGATGGATCCGGCCTGTCCTCCGTCCTCAGAATGAGCTGGGTGTCGTCAGCGTACTGGTGGCACTCCAGCCCATAACTCCGCACCAGCTGTGCAAGCGGCTGCATGTAGATGTTGAATAACAGAGGGGAGAGAATGGCCCCCTGCGGAACTCCACAAACTAATGGGAAGCCCTCGGAGACCACCTCGCCCCTCCTCACACGCTGAGACCGCTGGTGGAGGAAGGAGGTCAGCCATTTAAGAACTGTCCCCCTCACTCCAGCCATGGCCAGACGGTGGATCAGTAGATTGTGGTCGACCGTGTCAAACGCTGCCGTGAGGTCCAATAACACGAGCAGCGCAGACCCGCCTTGGTCGAGCTGGCAGCGGAGTTGGTCTGTGATGGAGATTATATATTATATATTATATATTACAATTATATATTTTTTGTTATTTAAACTAAATATTGCGAAATTATGTTTTTTTTCCCTTGAAGTGACACACCACCCGAATTATGCTCAGTTTTTTGGCGAATTTCGACACACCACGCTCAAAAGCGTTGCCCATCACTGCCCTAAAAAGTTCCAGCCCGGTCTACCTGTCCGAACGTATCTCCTTCTACGATCCAGCACGGACGTTGAGATCTTCTGGTGTCACAAGAAATTCAATGTGCAGATTTGATAAATGTAAAATTAATTATGATGTGTGGGAATGAATGGAAGAATGGAAGGACGTATGGATGGAATTAATAATTTCGGAGACATCAGTAAAATATTAAGGCCTGCAATAACTAACTACCTGCTTTCTGGACTGTGATTAGAACCTGCTGATAAGAATTGAAAAGTAAACTCTGATAAAGACTGTGACAACGGTTCTTTCAAGTAAAGGAAATGTTTGCAACATTCCTTATGTTAAGAAGGAAGTCAACACAACTCCTGTGTTAGTCAACATGAAGATCAACATCTGGCCAGGAAACTGAGTTGGATCCAGGATGGAAGACATCTATCATTCATTTACAACTTTGGGACTACATCAGCAGAATATTCCTATAAAACAGTGTTTTTCAACCTTCTTTGAGCCGCGGCACATTTTTTACATTTACAAAATCCTGGGGCACACCACCAACCAAACTGACACAAAATGACACTCTAACACAGTCATACATATAGTTACTATGTTTTTAAATGTATTTATACACTCAGTGTGAAACCTGGGCCTGTTTCGATGAACACAACACAGATATCCTGGCAGGAATGGCAGAAAGACACAAACTTCCCACAAAGAACTCCCATAACCAAGAGAAAATACTAGAAGGGTCTGGTGGGCATTGACCTTGGGTTTTGGAGTTGTAGTTCACCTATATCCAGAGAGCACTGTAGACTCAAACAATGTTGGATCAGGACCAAACTTGGCATGAATACTCAATATGCCCAAATGTGAACACAGATGGAGTTTGGGGAAATAGACCTTGACACTTGGGAGTTACAGTTTCTGGGATTTATAGTTAACACACAATCAAAGAGCATCCTGAACTTGTAGTCGAGCCAGGAAGCCCCAAACCCAAAAAGAACGAACAAGAGAGGGTCCCCAGTATCCTTCTTGGCCCCCGGCCCAAGTTGCACCAGTACCAAGCTTTTTTCCTTTTCTGCCTCACCTGGTCCCATACACCACTACATCAACCTTGTCCCTCCCAGGAAACCCAGCCACCATTACCTCCCATCTCCACATTTACAACACTTCATACAGCACATAGCATGGAAGACATTTTGGCCACACGTTACAAAACAATAAATAAACCCTCTGCCATTTCTCCCATCGTTTCCTCTTCTTCCTTCCTCTCTCCCTATCCTTTCTCCGGCCTGGGGGAAGCATATCCCAGCTCAAAAACGACAGCTTTTGGGGCAGTTCGGCCCAAAGAGATCTCTTCAGGGGGGTGGGTGAAAGGCAAGCATTGATGCCAAAGGAAGATCTAGTTCTCTCTAGTACTGCAGCCTCATTTGCCCCTTTCTGATTGTTTTTTCTTCTCCTGGACTGTTCCTGATGTTTCTACCTGGCTGATTTAGCCAAGAAGCCTTGTTTTTCATCATGGACCCTCAGTGACTTTGCCACTGCTTTGCACCCCAAGCCCCAAAGGCTCTGCAGTTCCCAAGGACAGTAATTACATCAAGGAGGACTACAACTCCCAGAAGGAAGGCAGCATTGTGTTGCCTGTTTTAAGATCACAACTCTGGGAGCAACAGCTGCATGGGAATGTGTTGGGGATAATTGCTGGGATCTCTGTATTGCCTTCACCCCTGTGTCCCTGTACGTACAGTGTGGCTTCATAAGTTTTCCCTTTGACTCCTTGTAACCCTTCCCTTCCCCATCTCGCCCTTGTTAGTTAAGAAAGACTGCCTTGAAAGTGTTTTGTTGTGTTTGTCAAGAGGAAATGCGACTGAGCCCTGTTCCAAAACCTTTATGGGTCACCATATTCATATTGCATGCGTTTCCTGATGGAGATCTTGTTATGGTAAAGCTGAGCTCTTGTCTTGGCCCCACGCTCCATCAGTCCTGAGGCGGTTTAACGGTCGGATTTCTAGTCTAACTAAACTAGCCTTTGGAACTTGGACAATAAATGTTTGTTCTTCACAGCGGGTGACACACCTGGCCTCGGAAACCAAGGTGTGCCCCATAATAAGTTATTTTGTCACCAAAGGGTCTGAGTGAATCACCTTCATCAGGCCTTCTTCCTCTTCTCCCTCATTCACATATGGATGAGACACATCAACCCAATGATTTCATCACTTCCAGGTGTTGCCCCAGGTCGTTACCTGGCCCGGACTCTTTGTTTTCATTCATATGCCATCCTGACAGTAATCTCCGCCTAAGCCTTCCTTCCTGGAACTCCATATATGGTTGGAGACACCTGATTGGCTGGACAGGCAGATGGAGAAGGGCGCTGATAGGTTGCTAACGCTCCGCCCGTCAGCTGGTCCGACCAATCATCAGCCGATCAGCCGGGAGGAGGTGGGCGGGAAATTCAATTGTTTTGACAGTTCTGTAACCTTTAAAAACCAATGTTTTGAATGTATATGCATGCGTTCTTTGCGGGGAATCAGGGTATTGCGGTTCGCATCCTCTCAGCTGAGCAGAATAAACAATTTCATGGCATCTACCTTGCAGTATTGGTGAGCATAATTGGATCTACGGGAGGCGGGTAGGCTACGAGGACCTAGTCGCTCCGGGCTCGGCAGGTTAACCGAACCCTCGCGGCCTCTGTCCCACAGTCGGTCTGCGGGACTTGTCCGGTTGTTCGACAACCGGTCTGTGGGATTTGTCTGGTTGTTCGACAACAAACTCTTGCAACAATGGAATTGAACCAAGCTTGGCATATTGAAGTCTCATTACCAACAGAAAGTACTGAAAGGGTTTGCTTGGGAATTGACCTTAAGTTTGGAAGTTGTAGTTCACCTACACTCAGAGAGCACTGTGGACTCAAACAATGTTCTATTAGGTTGTTGTTTGTTTTCTATCCAGAATCACAACGTTGGAAGGAGGCTCACCACTTTAAGGTCCCTAAGACAGGCATGGGAAAACTTCATCCCTATGGCTGCTTTGGACTTCAAATCCCACCATTCCTAACAGCCTGAGGCCCTTTCCTGCTTAAATGGCTGAGGGAGGGGGGAGGAAAAGGGCCTGAGGCTGCTAGGAATGGTGGGAGTTGGAGTCCGAAACACCTGGAAGGTCCAAGTTTGCCCAAGCCAGCTTTCGACAGAGACCTCTTCCTCCCAATATGTTCAATATGTCAAGTTTGGTTCAATTCCATTGTTTGATTCCACAGTGCTCTCTGGGTGTAGGTGAACTACAACTTCCAAACTCAAGGTCAAGCAAACCCTTTCAGTACTTTCTGTTGGTAATGAGAGTTCAATATGCCAAGTTTGGTTCAATTCCATTGTTGCAAGAGTTCAGGATGTTCTTTGATTGTGTGTTAACTATAAAACCCAGAAACTGTAACCCCCAAATGTCAAGGTGTATTTTCCCCAAACTCCATCTGTGTTCACATTTGGGCATATTGAGTATTCATGCCAAGTTTGGTCCTGGTCCAACATTGTTTCAGTCCACAGTGCTCTCTGGATATAGGTGAACTACAACTCCAAAACTCAAGGTCAATGCCCACCAAACTCTTATAGTATTTTCTCTTGGTTATGGGAGTTCTGTGTGGGAAGTTTGTGTCTTTCTGCCATTCCTGCCAGGATATCTATGTTGTGTTCATCGAAACCGGCCCAGGTTTCACACTGAGTGTATAAATACATTTAAAACATATTAACTATATGTATTACTGTGTTAGAGTGTCATTTTGTGTCATTTTGGTTGGTGGTGTGCCCCAGGATTTTGTAAATGTAAAAAATGTGCCATGGCTCAAAAAAGGTTGGGAAACACTGATCTAAGCCCTCTGGAAATAAATGTGGCTGGTATTCAAAATGCGTGCTCTCCGCTACTGAGCATCTGAGCCTAGACAAGTCTCTAGCCGGAGGAAAGGAAGCTGGGCGCATTGGTCCTGCGATTAAAGCATCTTTGCCAAATGCTGCGTATTCTTTTTCCCTTTGACTAGCCCAGCAGGCGAGAAGAGGGTGAGTCCCCTCGTCTGCAAAGTAGTTCAGAGCTGGAAAAGGAGAAAGAGAAGGGGGGGTGGTGAAAAATCAATTCCTCCATCTCCAGGAGGATATGCGTATATCTCCCCCTAAATGGGAAGTGACAGTGCTCACTTAAAACCCTGGTATGATTGATGCCGCGGAGCACAATATTCCTGACAACTGGGGACGCTGCTGCCGGAGGGTCTAAAAATAGCGCTTGCCGAATGCTTCTGTTGGGGCGCATCTGTGCGGGTGAGTGCGCTCCCAGATGTTCGCCCAACACCTGGGAGCAGAGCGAGCCGAAATGTTGGTGGGTTGTTGTTCTTTTAATGGGGAAGCAGGTGGGATTTGAGCAGAAGGGGTCACCTATAAGCCACACTTTGTTGCCAGAGCAGCGCAATCTGTATACATATAAAAGTCGGAGTGTGAATGTATGTACGCGTGTATCTATGTGCAGAGGCGGCCCAAGATAATTTTAAATGGTAGGCGAAAAATTATTTTGCCCCCCCAAACCAAATCTGGAGCAGGCGCGGAGGTGGAGTTACCAGCCAGAGCAGAGGAGGAGTTTCCAGCCGGAGCGGAGGCAGAATTTCCAGCCGGCGGCGGTGCGCCAACGACAAACCAAGAAATAGTTTTCTAAGAGCTATAGACCGGGGCGGTCTAAGGGAATTTGCAATGGTAGGCAAACATTATTTTGCCCCCCCATTTATTTCCCCCCAAACATTATTTTGGTGCCCCCAATTTTTTTTCCAGCTGAAGAGGTACCTTGCGCGCACTCCTTCCATTCCTCCCGCGCGCTGCCACTCCTTGCCCTGTGCAATTTGAAGGCCTTCAAAGGCCCCTCCTAGTGCTTCCTGGTGCCCGCTGCCAGCCCCACCCACGGGGCATTGCAGAGGGCAGGGGAGCTCTCCAGCTGCCCTGTGCAACGCCCCATGGGAGGGAGAGTTTCAGCGGAGCACCAGGAAGCGCTAGGAGGGGCCTCGTGCGCATGCGCAGTGCCTACGGAGCTCAAGTGAGTTCCATAGACACAGCGCATGCACGCGGAGATTTTCGTGCACATGCGCAGTGCCTACGGAGCTCACTTGAGCTCCGTAGACACAGCGCATGGGCGAGTTTTCCGTAGGCACTGGGCATGTGCGCAAAACCTCTGCACATGCCCAGAAGGTCCTGTAGGCGTGACGCAGCGCGGCAGCAGCACGGAGGGTGATGTAGCGCGGCAGCAGCACGGAGATCGCCTAATGGAAAGACCGCCCCTGGCTATAGAGACACTCACTGGAATACCTCAGCAAGCGAGAGTCCAAAGGTGG
The DNA here is from genome assembly GCA_030556195.1 of Anolis apletophallus. NCBI lineage: Eukaryota > Metazoa > Chordata > Lepidosauria > Squamata > Anolidae > Anolis > Anolis apletophallus. Next base: position 719,887 of record JARBWK010000019.1, read on the forward strand.
CAGGCTAAAACCCAGAACCAGATCTGGCGCTCTCGGCAGGCGCCTACTAAGCCGAGTGCGTTAATTCGCCCCTGTCTATGTGTGTTCGTACCACAAATGCTCCTCCGTGGCTTGATGGATCTGAACCACACTTGGCATATGTACCCTTCATTATCCAACTTAAAATAATGGAGGGGTTTGAACTAAAACATCTCCTTTTGGGCCTGGAACAGAAGGAAAGGGAAGGAACCAAGTGGATTGACTGTTTTCAAGGGTGCACACACGCTGCCCAATTATTGCATTTCCTCATGCCCGGATTACCCATAAGGCCAACGAGGCCATGGCCTAGGGGCGCAAGCCGGGGGGGGGGACGGGACGCAGATCACGGACCAAAAAAACTGGTCCGCGCCCCTCTTTCCCCCTTTCCCACGCCCCTCCTCGCTCCTTCTCCCGGCAAAGTCTATGCTCCGTCTCGCGCTCTCTCTCTCTCTGTCTCGTTCTCTTTCTCTCGCTCTCTGTCTCTCTCTCGCGTGTGTGTGCGCTCTCTCGCATGCTCTCTCTTGCGCACGTGCGCCCTCTGTCTCTTTCTCTCTCGTGCGCGCCTTTGGAGCGAGTTTGCACCTGCTGTGCTCTCCCCAAGTCTCCCGACTCCCGAGGAGACCTTCAGAGTACAGCGGAGCTTTCCAAGCCAGTGGGAATGGGGACCTTGGAGGTGGCGGGATGGTGCCTACTCGCCTTTCTCTTCTGCTCCGGAGGCACCATGGCGAAAGCCAGCCAAGTGTCGGTCTGAGTGGGGTGTGTGTGTGTGGGGGGGGGGGGCGTAATTCCAAAGTGTGGCCTAGGACGCAAAAAAGTGTTAATCCGAGCCTGCATTTCCTCAGTTCGAAGACACACTGTATTTACAAATTTAGCACCAAAACAGACAAGAGTTATTTCTTTTTCCCACCCTGAATAAGTGAATAAATATGACACTGCTTAACCAGTATTGCACCACCTGACATCCGCTGGAAAGTAGTAACCAATAGTGAAAGGACCAAGGCAGTGACATCTCCAGCTCATCTCCTGTTTGGATATCAACCAGTATGCCAAAGACTTAAACCAACAAATAGTTTTCTAAGATCTATAGAGACACTAGCTGGAATACCTCAGCAAGCAAGAGTCCAAAGGTGGCAGGCTAAAACCCAGAACCTCAATCAATGGCTGATACCAAATGAGAGACTCCCCCCTGGACTCAAACACCAGCCCTGAAGCAATGCTCTTACACCATCAGCTCCGCTGGACTAGCCACATTGTCCAATAGTCCAATCACCATCTCCCAAAGTAGTTACTATACTCCCAGCTCAAGAGCAGGAAACGTATTGTTGGTGGACAGGAAAAGAGATTGAAAAATGGGCTTAAAAGTAACCTTAAAAACTGTGCCATTGAACCAAGAACTGGGAAGCCCTGGCCCTTGAGCGCTCTAACTGGAGGTCAGCTGTGACCAGCAGTGCTGTGGAATTCAAAAAGGCTCAAATGGAGGACGAAAGGGAGAGATGTGCCAAGAGGAATGTGCGTCAAGCCAACCCTGAATAGGACATGTGGATTAAGAACCAGGTTCCACAGTGTCTTACGGACCCACCACCAAGGCTCTACACTTGGAAGGCCGTCATACTCAGACAACAAGGGATCGCCTAAATAAGTAAATAAGTAAGTATTCAATATGTCACATTAAGCATCAAAAGCAGTGGTTCAGAACATGTCTGCCAGATAAAAGAAAACACAATGTGTACCAAGCAAAAACATCTATTTCCTGGTAGTTAAAAAGTACACTTTGAACAGATAGTTTTCCAAGCTCTGATTTGAACAGAAAATCTAAACATTTCCCCAGCAATCTATATAAATGTAAGGTTCGTTTGTGGGGTTAACGTAACTCAAAAACCACTGGACTAATTGACACCAAATTTGGACACAAGACAAGACACCTATCAGGCCAGCGAGCGACCATCACTCACAGCAGGAGAGACTTTAAAAGCCAAAAAAACCAAAAAATACATTACAACGCATGCGCAAAACCACATATAAATATGCAAACACACATATATACACATATACACAAATATATATACACACAAAACACATATACACAGGCTGGGCCACAGCAATGCGTAGCAGGGGACAGCTAGTAATATATAATATTGTATTTATATCATGTGTAAAGAGAGAGTTACACACACACATACACACAGGACTTATATATAACTCTAGTCCTATACTATTTTATTGCTATTTTAATACTTATTATAATAACTCAAAAACCACTGGACAAATTGACACCAAATTTGAACACAATACGCCTATCAGGCCAACGAGTGACCATCACTCATAAAAACACTGAAAAACACAGCAGAAGACATATAAGAATCCAAAAAATAAACCTACATTACAACACATGCGCAAAACCACATATATACACAAACACACATATATATATACACACACATACACAAATATATACCCACACATATATGCATGTATATACATACATATACACAAATATATATATACACACATCTATATATATAAAGGAAGAGTCGTCATGGAAAGACCGTCCCAAACAGAGAAACCTTACAACGCAGAGACACCAAACTTGCCAACAGAAATAGGCCTCAGACAAGGTACGTTTGTAGCAAAGAAACTTTCCCCCCCAAAACCTAAAAGGCCCCCAAAACAACGAGTTAAAAAACCTACATTTCCCAGCATCCTCCGGGGCTGCCAACGACTCTCCCAGCCTCTACATTCTGACAACATGATTGGCTGCCAATAAGGGCGGATTTGCATAACTCCTGTACTGGCCAGCCAACATGAACATTCTGACCCATAATAAACTGTCAGAGGAGGATAAGGCAAAGGGCTGAGGCACAAACACAAACACCCAATTCACTTCCCACAGAAAATTTACACCCCTACAAATCACAGACCACGCCCAAAATTGACAGTAAGGCTTCATTAACTTAATTTCCCTGACTAGGCCTCACTTAATGGAATGCTGTTTACGCTCTGAATTGACAGTAAGGCTTCATTAACTTGATTCTCCCGACTACCCCTCAGCTCATTGGACATTGTGTATGGCCTGAATTGACAGTAAGGCTTCATTAACTTGCTGTTCCTGACTAGGCCTCAGCTCATGGGACACTGTGTATGGCCTGAATTTACAGTAACCTACCTTGGCACAGAGCCCCTATGACCCACGCTACATTCTACTACAGTTTGGAGGAGGGTGGACCATGGATCATGGAACTTGAAGTACCTCCATGGATAATGGGATTTGTAGTACTTCAAAACCCATAATTCCCCACAGACCACTGTGTCCAAGAACCAAGACCGATAAAGACCAAACTTGGCAAACAATGCACCCCATGACCCACACTCCATCCGACTGCAGATTAGAGGAGGACACACCATGGATAATGGGATTTCAAGTACCTCCACTCACTTCCAAAGTACCCCACCCACACACGCACCAACCTCTACATCAACACAGCAGACGGAAAGACAAAAAACATTGTATATCCACAAGCTATGCAGAACGCCAGCAACACCACACAACAACAACTCCACAGGACTCCAACATCCCACCCACCAAAACAACCCACAACAACACATCCATGACCCCAACAACACCATAACTAACAACAACTCCAGCCCTTACATACTCAGACTTCCTCGCATCTCCAAAATAGGGCACAGCAACGCGTGCCGGGTACAGCTAGTATATATATATACATATACACAAATATATATACACACATATATGCATATATACACATATATATACACAAATATATACACACATATATGCATATACGCACACATATACACAAATATATACACACATATACAGTATGTATATATATACACATATGCATATATATACACGCACATACACAAATATATACACACATATATGTATATATACACACACATATGTATATATAGATTTTAGAGGAAAAAAAAAAAAAATTTTTCTTATATATACACACATATGCATATATATACACCCCTCCGCCCTTTCCTCGAGGAAGCATACAGGAAAAGGAGGCAAATATATATACACACATATGTATATATACACACATATATGCATATATATATATATATGCACATACACAAATATATACACACACATATATGCATATATGTATATACACACACATATACACAGACTGGGCCACAGCAACGAGTGCCAGGGGACGGCTAGTCTGTTTATAATTTTGTAAACACTAATTTCAATACAGTGGTTGTAGGGCACCTTCAATTTATGGCAACCCCATAATGACCCTATAACTGCATTTCCTTGGCAAGATTTGTTCAGAGGGTTTTTTCCCCTCTGCCTTCCTCTGAAGCTGAGAGAGTGCGACTCAGGGCGTTCCCATTGCTGAGCAGGGATTGCTTCCAATCACTAAAGTCCAACAGTCAAACCACAACATCAAGCTGGCTCCCATTACAACAAACCTTTCCAAGCAATACGTTTGACAAATTCTGAACACTTTAAACAACTCAAATGGGTTGTTTCAGCCTAGATAAATCTGGGACCAGCATCGTCCGTCCGGTTAGCTGTCCCTAACCACATGTCCATTTTCTGAACACGCTCCCGCCTGCGCTCAGGGCCACACTGGCCCCGGCAATAACTCAAATCATTTCGGGGATTGGAGGTTCCCATTGTTTCAGCCCAGATACTCAATCTGGGACCAGCATCTTAAACTTAAGACAGTGTTTCCCAACCTTTTTTGAGCCGCGGCACACTTTTTACATTTACAAAATCCTGGGGCACACCACCAACCAAAATGACACAGTAACACATATAGTTAATATGTTTTTAAATGTATTTATACACTCAGTGTGAAACCTGGGCCTCTTTCGATGAACACAACATAGATATCCTGGCAGGAATGGCAGAAAGATACAAACTTCCCACACAGAACTCCCATAACCAAGAGAAAATGCTATAAGAGTTTGGTGGGTATTGACCTTGAGTTTTGGAGTTGTAGTTCACCTATATCCAGAGAGCACTGTGGACTCAAACAATGTTGGATCAGGACCAAACTTGGCAAATGTGAACACAGATGGAGTTTGGGGAAAATAGACCTTGACATTTGGGAGTTACAGTTTCTGGGATTTATAGTTAACACACAATCAAAGATCATCATGAACTCTTGCAACAATGGAATTGAACCAAACTTGGCATATTGAACTCTCATTACCAACAGAAAGTAGTAAAAAGGTTTGCTTGGGAATTGACCTTGAGTTTGGAAGTTGTAGTTCACCTACACCCAGGGCATGAATACTCAATATGCCCAATTGTGAACGCTGGTGGAGGTTGGGGGAAACACCCATTCACTCAAAGAATGCAATGCAATTTGCACATTTTTGCAAGAGACCTGCTAAATCATTATTAGGCATACCACTTCACTTGGCTGTGTTGGCAAATGGAGGATCCAGGCAATCTAGCGATGGAGCCGCAAACCGGGAGAAAGGCTCCCCGCAAAGAACAGGACTTGCCTGGGAGCTGGCTTTTGCCGGCTCACGTCTCCTGCCGGGCTCGGTGGAGCCGCAAACCGGGAGAAAGTCTCCCAGGGAGGGCCTGGGCACCTCGGGGAGCCTTTCGCCCGGTTCGTGGCTCTGCCGACCCCGGCAGAAGACGTGAGACGGCCAAACTCAGCTCCCAGGCAGGGCCTGGGCACCTCGGGAGTCTTTCTTCCGAGGCTCCCCAAGGAGCCCAGATCCTCCCTGGCAGCCGGGATGGGCCGGCTGGCTGGCGCGCAGAGGGGAAATGGCCGAAGGAGGCGGCGCCGCCTCTTCCTCCTCTTCCTCCTCCTCCTCCCCCAAACAGCAGCAGCAGGCAGGAGGGGGAAGAAAGGGGGGAAGAGAGGTTTTCCCGCGGCACACCAAGTGATCGCTCACAGAACACTAGTGTGCTGCGGAACACCGGTTGGGAAACACTGACTTAAAACAGAAACTTATGCCTGCATAAAGTAAGCACAATGCATCAAGTATCAAAATATAATTATCAACATTAATACAAAGAGGATGCTCCCCCTGAGTACATAAACATCACATATATAGCATTACATATATGTACATATAACCAGCATAGATGCTATAGTACAACAGTATTCCCGTGTGAGCGCTGCTGAAAGCAAGCGGCAATGCTAAACTGTCCTGGCGTGGTGTTCTCAATCAACAAGGCTCGAGGTATCGAAGTACTCACAGTCCTGTAGTTAGAGTTATTCAAAATAAAGCCAAAATAGGTAGGAAATAATCTTCGGCGTTGAGTATTTATGTCACAGCGGATAGGCAACAGAAATATAGAAGTTTAATTCCCCATCGGCCCAAAAACTCCAGTCTCTGTTCGAGTGAATAATGAAACTCTCATTCAATTCACAAGGTAAATATATAACTTTGTATTGAATTTTATTTAACAATAACTGGCAAAACATCGAAAAACAACAGCCATCACAGCTACCTTTCTAAACATCCTTTCCTCACAGATATTGAATCCCAACTGTCACTTTGTAACTGACATTCCTCAAGGTTCCATTTAGCAGTCTTGAGACAGCGCCATCTGGTGTCAAACATGTCACACTGCAGGTCATCGCAAACTGCGAAAATATATCTTGTGCTGACTCATGAATTGCTATTTAAAATGCAATAATCTGACAAATAAGCCTCACAGCCGTATGCAGGGTTCGTTCCGGCGGGCGGCTTTTGCGACCGCTCGCAAATGCCTCCGTAGCTGGGAAGCGCCGTAAAGCTCACCAGTCGTGTTGCGCAGGAAAACTTTTGCGACAACGATGTCTGTTTTGGCGGCGCGTTCAAACTGGCAAAGCACAAGATGGGATTCAAGGGCAGAAGCAAAGGATGATGTAGCAATGGACGGGAATAGAGGTGCACAAAGAGGAAAATCGCCAAGGGAGGATCCAAAGAAGACTGGGTGATGGTAACTCAACGCCTACGGGTATAAAATCAATGGACCAATCCCGTTTCGTCTCCACTTCCTCAGGGCGGGGTTAGGATGTTACATATCTGTCTTCTCAGTCAAGTATATAGAAATCCATATATAGGAACTGTACAATATAATAGTAAACAATACATATTGTAATCATAGCAATATACACAAGCATAGACACTAGGGTAGGGGTAGAGAGTAACTTACCAAGAGTGTAGTCTCAAGGTATAGGCCGCGTATACGGTGACCCCTTGTGGTAGAACTAATGTTTGTGGTAGAACTACTCTGTGGGGTCCCCCAGGGGGCCATTCTCTCCCCTCTGTTATTTAACATCTACATGCAGCCGCTTGCAAAGCTGGTGCGGAGTTATGGGCTGGAGTGTCACCAGTACGCTGACGACACCCAGCTCATTCTGAGGATGGAGGGCAGGCCGGGTTCTGTCCCCGATAATTTCCAACACTGCCTCGAAGCCGTTACTGGATGGCTGCGAGCCAGTAGGTTGAGGGTGAATCCGGCGAAGACGGAGATCTTGTGGCTGGGTCACCCGGGTGATGTAAATGTCCAGCTTCCGAGCCTGGACGGTGCGGTGTTATGCCCATCGCCTTCCGTAAAGAGCCTGGGGGTCCATTTGGACTCCCAGCTGACCATGGAGGCCCAGGTCTCTGCGGTCAGCAAGATCGCTTTTTTCATCTGCGACAGGCAAGGAGGCTGGCCCCCTATCTCTCCCGGAACGATCTGGCCACGGTGATCCAAGCCACAGTCATCTCAAGGCTGGATTACTGCAACGCGCTCTACGTTGGCCTTCCTCTGTCGGTGACCCGGAAGCTCAGGCTAGTGCAGAACACTGCCGCCCGGCTCCTGTCTGGCACGCCAGCTGGCGCCCACATAACACCTGTTTTGCAGGATCTGCACTGGCTGCCAATTGAGCACCGGATCACCTTCAAAGTGTTGGTCCTCACCTTTAAGGCCTTACACGGCCTGGGGCCAGCGTATTTGAGGGACCGTCTCACCCCATATTGCCCTCCGAGATCCCTTCGGTCTGAGGACGCCAATCTCCTGGAGATACCTTCAGCTAAACTCGCAAGGCTGACTGCTACCCGCCAGAGGGCGTTCTTTGTCATAGCACCTACGCTATGGAACGCCCTCCCGGCCGGAACTCGGGCTATGAAGGACTTGCTCCCATTTAGACGGGCCTGTAAAACATACCTGTTTAAGCAGGCCTTTGGTGAGTAAGTCCTGCCCATGCCCGCCATCTATTCGTTCTTCTGAGGATGATGTGCTGTTCATTGTTTTAACTGTGTTATTAATTACTGTACTGCTGTTGTTTTTAATTGTTTTTAACTGCTTATTGCCTGTATTTTACTGTGCCCTTCGGCTCCTGTAAGCCGCCGTGAGCCTCAGGGAGTCGGCGGCATAGAAGCCCGAATAATAAATAAATAAAATGAATAAAATAAAATCAATGGACCAATCCCGTTTCGTCTCCACTTCCTCAGGGCGGGGTTAGGATGTTACATATCTGTCTTCTCAGTCAAGTATATAGAAATCCATATATAGGAACTGTACAATATAATAGTAAACAATACATATTGTAATCATAGCAATATACACAAGCATAGACACTAGGGTAGGGGTAGAGAGTAACTTACCAAGAGTGTAGTCTCAAGGTATATCACAAAGAGGTATAGGCCGCGTATACGGTGACCCCTTGTGGTAGAACTAATGTTTAAATAATAAATTGAGCAAAGGTGGAGTGATTATCTCATTAGCACAAGATGTGATTGATACTTAAAGTATCATTGAGCCCATAAGCAGCTGCTCGTTTCCCTGCATATTCCCAACCAAAATCAGCAACACAACTTACATTTTGGTGGCACTACAGTGAACACAGCGTTGCCTCCCCCAACATTCCCAAACACCATTTCCAAATCTGCTTCTCTTCTCAGTGTGATTAAAAATAAGTTTCAGGTGTGGATAGTGAAACAGCTAAAGACCAAAAAGTCCATACCTTTAAAGGTGCAGGATGCCCAACGAGTAGGCGGGAGAGCTTAAGGGAGGGGGTTATTTTATTATTCCCAATCCTATATATCAGTGTTTCTTAACCTTCCTAATGCCGTGACCCCTTGATACAGTTCCTCGTGTTGTGCTGACCCCCAACCATAACATTATTTTCGTTGCTACTTCCTAACTGTGATGTTGCTTCTGTTATGAATCGCAATGTAAATATCCGAGATGCAGGATACACTGGACCACATTTGGCAAATTTGAATACAAAGGTGGGCCCATTTGGGAGTTGTAGTTGCTGGGATTTATAGTTCACCTAGAAAAAGAGCATTTGAATACTGATGGGAAACTTGGGAGACCAACAGTGGGTTTCCTTGATTTTTACTGATGGGATTGTCATTTGGGAGTTGTAGTTTCTGGGATTTATAGTTCACCTAGAATCAAAGAGCATTCTGAACTCCACCAATGATGGAATTGAACCAAACTTGGCACACAGAACCAACACATGACCAACAGAATATACTAGGTTTCGGTGGGCATTGATCTTGAGTTTGGGAGTTGTAGTTCACCTACATTCAGAAAGCACTGTGGACTCAAACAATGAAAAAACTTGGAACGAATATTCGCTATCCCCAAATGTGAACACTGGTGGAGTTTGGGGGGAAATAGACCTTGACATTTGGGAGTTGTAGTTGCTGGGATTTATAGTTCGCCTACAATCAAAGAGCATTCTGAACTCCACCAATGATGGAATTGAACCAAACATGACACACAGAATTCCCATGACCAACAGAATACACAGGGTTTTAGTGGGCATTGACCTTGAGTTTGGGAGTTGTAGTTCACCTACATCCAGAGAGCACTGTGGACACAAACAATGATGGATTGGGACCAAATTTGGAACGAATATTCGATATCCCCAAATGTGAACACTGGTGGAGTTTGGGGGGAAATAGACCTTGACATTTGGGAGTTGTAGTTGCTGGGATTTATAGCTCGCCTACAATCAAAGAGCATTTCAAACCCCACCAATGTTAGATTTGGACCGAACTTCTCACACAGATCCCCCATCACCAACAGACAATACTGGAAGGGTTTGGTTGGCATCGACCTTCAGTTTTGGAGTTGTAGTTCACCTACACAGTGCACAGTTTGAGCACTCTGGACTCAAACAACGATGGATCTGCCCAAATGTGAACACTGGTGGACTAACAGAAATTACTGGAGGGATTTGGGAGGAATTGACAATGATTTCAGGGAGAGCACGCTGGGGAGCCCCTGGTGGTGCAGCAGGTTAAACCACTGAGCTGCTGAACTTGCTGACCAAAAGGTAAGAGGTTCGAATCCAGGGGATGAAGTGAGCTTCTGGTGTTAGATCCAGCTTCTGTCAATGTAGCAGTTCGAAAACATGCAAGTGTGAGTAGATCAATCGGTATCACTCTAACAGGAAGGTAATAATAATATATTATAATTGTCATCTACAACAATAATTATATATTTTACATTACATGTAATATTACTAATAATATTACAGTATAATGTTATAGTACAGTGTAATCTATCTATCTTCTATGTATATAATAAAAGTCAGTGTTTGCGGCGGTGCGGAAGGCGGCAGGTGCGGAGGAATATGTGCCAGCATTTCGATTGGTTGCCACTGTGGGATTATTTGCATAAAGGACACTGATTGGCCAGCCTCAGAACTCCGACACCCGAAGGCACCAGATTATTTGCATAAAGGACTCAAATTGGCCAGCCTCAGAACTCCAACAATCTAAGGCACCAGACAGAGGACATTGGTTGCCAGTGAGGAACTATTTGCATAAAGGACTCTGATTGGCCAGCAAAACAGAATGCAACAGGATGCTTGAGTTAGCCAAATGGCAGTTTTTTCCGTTGGAAATAGAATGTTCATTTTCTGGGAGGTGCAGAGGTGCCAAGGAATATGTGACAGCATTTTGATAGGTTGCCACCAAGGGATTATTTGCATAAAGGACTCTGATTGGCCAGCCTCAGAACTCCAACATTCTACGGCCCCAGACAGAGGGGACTGGTTGCCACTGAAATGGTATTTGCATAAAGGACTCCGATTGGCCATCCACATTCCAACATTATAAGGTGATGCAGAGGGAAAAGGAAAGGCCTCAGGCAGTCAGACACTGCGGCCCACAGCAGTGACGGATCAGGACCAAACTTGTCACACAGGGGCCCAATGGCCCACTTCACAACACGAATGACCACTACAGACCAAAATTAGCACACAGAGCCCCCTTGACCCACTCTACCCAATGACCACTATGAGGGACTTGAAATACCTTCACTCACCTTCCGAAAACCCTTCCAAAGAATGATTAAGACCAAATGTGACACAGAGCCCCCACTTGATCCTGGTGCTGTTTGGGACCATCTGCACCCTGGTGCTGTTTCAAGGAGGATGGACCACAGATGATGGGACTTGAAATACCTTCACTCACCTTCCGAGACCGCTGCAACCCTCATCCAAAGAATGATCAAGACCAAATGTGACACACCAGAGCCCCATTGACCCACTCTACATCCTGGTGCTGTTTGGAGGGGATGGACACAGAGGAGGAGGAGGAAAGCCCTTCATTCATTCCTTCACTTACACTTCCTTCACTGGCCAATGGGACTTGCAGTACCTTCACCAAGTTCCTGAGAAATAAACATCTAATAGGAACCAACCTTGGCACACAATGCCTTCTCAAATAACCCCCCATCCCAGATGGCACCGACCGCCTACTTGGCCCCATCTTGTAGGACCGCCCTAGTATACAATATTAGTATTGTGCTATGGCAAAAATATAATATATTGTATTTTATTTATTTATTTGGATTTGTAGACCGCCACTCCCAATGGCTCGGAGCGGTCTACAAATTTTACACTTTACTTGTGAGCTGCTCTGGGTCCCCTTCGGTGTAAGAAGGGCGGCATATAAATGTCGTAAATAAATAAATAAATAAATAAGGGTGCTCCATGCAGTCATGCCAGCCACATGACCTTGGAGGCGTCTACGGTCAACGCTGGCTCTTCGGCATAGAAATGGAGATGAGCACCACCCCCCAGAGTCAGACACGACTAGACTGTCGAGGGGGAAACCTTTACCGTTTACGCCTGCTCTCCTCTCCCTGCTTGGAGTCTCAGGAATTGCAGGTGTTGAAGTCCAAAATGCCTAGAGGGCTGAGGTTTGCCCATGCCTGGTTTAGATCCCACCCACCTGTGGATAAGTCGACCCAGGTGTTGAGGCTTGACAAAAAATGTCTCGACTTATACATGGATATATATGGTATGTTCTGAGACTCGGCACGTTTTCTCTCCTGCCACAAGAAACTACATTCCTAGAGCAGTGGTTCTCAACCTTTCTAATGCCGTGACCCCTAAATAAAGTTCCTCATGTTGTGGTGACCCCCAACCATATTTTCGTTGCTACTTCATAACGGTAATTTTGCTACTCTGCCGGCTGAAGGTGAACCCGTCGAAGACGGAGATCTTGTGGCCCGGTCGCCCTGGGCTGGATGAGTGCCGGTTGCCTACCCTGGATGGCAAGCGGCTTAGCCCGTCATCCTTGGTTAAGAGCTTAGGTGTTCAATTGGACCCCTTGCTGACCATGGAGACTCAGGTCTCCGTGGTCAGCAGGATGGCGTTCTTCCACCTACGACAGGCTAGGCGACTGGCACCCTACCTGTCCAGGCAAGATCTGGCCACGGTGATCCAAGCAACGGTCATCTCGAGGCTGGACTACTGTAACGCCCTCTACGTAGGTCTTCCCTTGGCGACAATCCGGAAGCTCAAGCTAGTGCAGAATGCCGCCGCTCGCTTGCTGGCGGGAACGCCGGCAAGGGAGCACATTACGCCCACTCTTCGGCAACTGCACTGGCTCCCCATGGAGCACCAAATTGTCTTCAAGGTGTTGGTGTTAACCTTCAAGGCCCTGTACGGCTTAGGGCCTGCGTACCTGAGGGACCGCCTTGCCCCATACATTCCCCCGAGATCACTACGTTCAGAGGAACAAAATCTGTTGTTGGTGCCAACAATCTGCTCCTGCCATCTGTCCACAACGAGGCAGAGAGCGTTCTCCGTAGCAGCCCCGGTGCTGTGGAACTCCCTGCCGAGTGACATCCGGACCATACAAGACCTAATTCCCTTTCGGAGGGCGGTTAAGACCACGCTGTTCAAATTAGCCTTTGACTAGACAACCGGATTGGGCGACTGACTTACAGCTGTCTAATACACTGGTGCTTCGGGCCTTTGGAAATGTATGCGTGTCTTACTACCTTGTGATGTGACTTGTATTGTTTTAATGTTTTAATATTTTACTGTTTTATTGTACGGCTGCATGGCCACTACATGCGGCCGGTCTTATATGTTGTGACCCGCCCCGAGCCTGCAGGGAGTACAAAACCAAATAATAAATAAATAATTGAAATATCTGATATGCAGGATGTATTTTCATTGTTATAAATTGAACATAATTAAAGCATAGTGATTGATCACAAAAACAATATGCTCGGGGAGTATGGACAATGGATGATGGGATTTATAGTACCTTCGACCAATTCAGCTCTGACTTCCACAGACCTGGAATCTGGACCGATGATGATGAGCTCGGGAGAGGGCTGGGCGGCAAAGGCTCCAAAGACTGGCAGGCCACGTGGAGCCCTCTGCCCGGTTCTGCCCCTCCTGAGCTCGGCAGGGGGTGAGTGCTGGGCAGCCATGGCACTCCACCCTGAGCGATCATCAGGTGTGCCGTGGGAAATTGGAACCTCCAATACCCTTCCTTCCCCCTCCTGCTAAACACTTTTTCTTCTCCACTCGGGCTCCCTTCTTTCCAGCTTCGCTCTGCTCGCTTTGCCTCGCTTTGCTCTGGGGCGAGTCTGCGCAGTAGCGCCCGCACGGGTCACGTCTTCCTCCCTCCCCCCTCCCCCCTGAACACGCTCACGCTGCCCCCTCAGATCAAAAGCGGCAGTGTAGAAGAAAAAGTAAGTGTTGGGCAGGAGGGGGAAGAAAGGGCACAAAGGGGAAGGGGGAGGAAGAGGTCTCTGTCGAAAGCTGGCATGGGCAAACTTGGACCTTCCAGGTGTTTTGGACTCCAACTCCCACCATTCCTAGCCGCCTCAGGCCCTTTTCCCCCCCCCCCCCCCTCAGCCACTTAAGCAGGAAAGGGCCTCAGGCTGTTAGGAATGGTGGGAGTTGAAGTCCAAAGAACCCAGAGGGCCAAAGTTTTCCCATGCCTGTTTTAGGGACCTTAAAGCGGTGAGCCTCCTTCCAACATTGTGATTCTGGATAGAAAACAAACAACAACATAACATAACATTATTAGAGTCCACAGTGCTCTCTGGGTGTATGTGAACTACAACTTCCAAATTCAAGGTCAATTCCCAAGCAAACCCTTTCAGTACTTTCTGTTGGTAATGAGAGTTCAATATGCCAAGTTTGGTTCAATTCAATTGTTGCAAGAGTACAGGATGCTCTTTGATTGTGTGTTAGCTATAAATCCCAGAAACTGTAACTCCCAAATGTCAAGGTGTATTTTCCCCAAACTCCATCTGTGTTCACATTTGGGCATATTGAGTATTCATGCCAAGTTTGGTCCTGATCTAACGTTATTTCAGTCCACAGTGCTCTCTGGATATAGGTGAACTACAACTCCAAAACCCAAGGTCAATGCCCACCAAACTCTTATAGTATTTTCTCTTGGTCATGGGAGTTCTGTGTGGGAAGTTTGTGTCTTTCTGCCATTCCTGCCAGGATATCTATGTTGTGTTCATCGAAACAGGCCCAGGTTTCACACTGAGTGTATAAATACATTTTAAAACATGTTAACTATATGTATTACTGTGTTAGAGTGTCATTTTGTGTCGTTTTGGCTGGTGGTGTGCCCCAGGATTTTGTAAATGTAAAAAATGTGCCGCGGCTAAAAAAAAAACAGGTTGAAAAACACTGTCCTAGAGTGTGTGTTTTTTCCTCAGACCATAGGGACTAGAGACTTAGAAAACCAGGAGCTCCTGACACCAATCCTTGCTACCCGAAGGCAAAACGGAGGGTTTTACTGCATCCGAACCAGTGGAGAAAAAGAGGGTCATTACCGAGCCTGCAGCTTCAGCGTTTATTTGTGAGCCGTGGGTTCAGAGGTTAATGGACGAGAGGATAAATCCCAGTTGGCTCTTGTTTATCAGCATAAGGAAAAAACACTGGTGACAGGTCCAGGACTTTAAAGAGTGGAAATAAAATGGGATCACTCCGGGTCAGTCATAAATAAGGGACCCATTAACGTTGGCAGTGATGTTGCCGGGAGTGGGGCCGGCCTCAGGTCCGGGCTTGTTTGTTTGCCTGACTCCTTCATTTCCATGCAATTTTCTCCCCTGGCGAGCTCCTTCAGCATCCACCTTGGGCTTTGACTTTGTGAAATCTTGGCGAGGGCGGAAACGTTGGGCTGCGTCGGGCTTCTAAACACAACATTACTATACTTCTAACTTTCAGTAACCGTTAAACTAATAAGATATTTGGTTGATATAACCATGAGCCTCTTACATACTCAGGATAACAGTGAAGCTGGTTGCAAACAGTCTATGTCAGGGGTGCTCAGAATGGTGATCGGGATCACCAGGGTGATCTTCAGGCCTCATCCTGGTGATCTTCAGGCCCCTGACCAGGTTTTTGCTGTTGGTCCTCACACGCCCTGCACGCTGCAAAGAAGTCCTCCGCCGTTGCTCCTCCCTGCTCCCTGCTTGCGCACCGCCTCCAAAAGCTCCAGAGTCCAAGAGGCAGAATGGGCCCCCTCTTTTGGATTCCTCCTCCTCCCTCCATCCTTCTCCAGCCACTCAGAGTCGTAGGAGACCAAAGGGGGCGGGCCTGGATGACGCGATGCATGGCTGGCCCCACGCGCATGCGCAGAAGCGCCCATTCTGCCTCTCGGACTTCTCGTGAGCTCTTGAGGTGGCACGCATGCTGGCGGCGTGGAAATAGGAGCAACGACGGAGGAGGAGAAGAAGGACGCTTTGGGGTCATTTCTTACCGCATCTCAAAGGTCGGTCTTTTACTTTGGGGTGGGTGCCTGATTGTTCTGTGGCATGTCTCTTTGTTTATTTTTCATGTTTAAAAATGGCCTTTTAGCTCCAAAGCCTCTCTGCTTCCTTTGTTCCTTGAGAAATATATGTTGGGGAATATGGAAATGTGGGAGAAATGGGGTGGTTGGATGTATTTTTGCATACCCCTTTGTTTACCTTGCTGAGTATTAAATGGCCTTGCAGTTCGAAAGCCTCTCTTCTTACTTTCTGGCTGATAATATGTGTGGTAATATGGCAGTGTGGGAGAAATGGGGTGGTTGGATGTATTTTTATGCTCTGTTTTATATTGTTGTTATTAAATTGAAATGTTGATGTTTTCTAACTTCATTTTATGTGAAATGCCCCGAGCCTGCTGGAAGGAGCGGTACATAAAAATGAATAATAAATATAAATAAATAAATAAGAAAATAGTTATACGTTTTACATTTCTGGGCAGGTGATCTTTGGGATTTGGTTTTTTAATTAGTAGCTCCCATGCTGAAAAAGTGTGAGCACCCCTGGTCTATGTGAAAGGGATCTAGGTAGACTAAGTCTTAGTAGACTACACGAGCTCCAGGGCCAGAGAAGCAGATAGTGAAAACAGAAGAATGGCCTGCCTCAGAGGAGGGTGTTTTATACAGATGACCAGCCACTGCCAGAAGGCAGAGAGAGTTTCATCTATGCTGACGATTGTGCCATCACCGCCCAAGTACGGAGCTTTGAAATAATTGAACAGAAGCTCTCTGAAGCTTTAGGTGCTCTTACTGCCTACATCAGTGTTTCCAAGTAGGAAAAGCAAACCATAAAATTCAAAGAAATGTCATGCAGTTCAAGCATACAATGCAGTCAGGGTGAGTACACCTCTAAGTTAGGATAATAGTAAGCAAGAGAAGCGTCACAATTATATATAAAGCATTTATCAAAAGCACATGTGTGAATACAATTTAAGTATTACAAAAATACATAGCTCAAAGCACATAGCATGCGGCATCAATAGAAATGTTAACAAATGAAAGAAGTACAACACATACAGTATGGAGCCTAATCAATGGTAAGCATGGATACACATCAATTAAAGAAGCAGTGCAAGATATAGGTAATCATTCAACACATGGTAATCGTTCAATACATAGTAATACATTTGGATAGAGCTACACATATGAGTATCCTGGGAATGCGAAGCAGACAAGCCGCGGCTTCTCTGGCGCCAATGGCGAGAAAAGTTTGTTGTTTTGGAAGAGGTGGGGCACCGTCGTGTACTGACGTGTCCTGGGTCTACACTTCGAGTTGGGGGTCCAACAATTCGAGGTAGGTACTCACTCAGAGACGGGGAGGTCCGTGGTGGTGAGCCGCGGAGTCCCGGGATTCAATTGGCATGTGGCCGTAAAGTGAAAGTAAAGTCGCAAAGCTGCTGCAAACGAAAATCTCGTTGCGTGAATGGCGCAAGGGGAGCCTTTGCCAATATGGTGAAGCACACAGGGCAATGAAGCTTCACACCATGGGTGGAAGCCTTGCCAACGGCTTAGAGTGACTTGGCACCATAGCGTTTTGCCGTTTCACCGCTTCGTAGGGCAATTACGAGGTGGCTACACAGAGGTCAAGCAGCGGAGCGTTCCAAACAAAATTATCATCAGGGCTTCACAAATTGACTGACTGACTGACTGACTGACTTTATTATTTCTGAGTCGCCCTCCACGTTAGTGCTCCGGGCGACTTACACACAACAAATTCCACAATTAAAATAGAGTATTTAAAACCAGATTAAAACATTCAGTGGTTAAGTGCAGGGGCCAGGCCCGGGATTTGGGTTCCTGGTTCTGCATTAACCATGGGCTTTCCTAAATAGCCAGGTCTTCAGAGCGGTCAGGAACTGGGGCAGGTCGAGGGAGGCTCTCTGGTCCGGTGGCCTGAAAGGATTGAAGATCCTTTCAGGCCACTGCCAGAAGGCACAGAGAGTTTCATCTATGCTGACGATTGTGCCATCACCGCCCAAGTACGGAGCTTTGAAATAATTGAACAGAAGCTCTCTGAAGCTTTAGGTGCTCTTACTGCCTACATCAGTGTTTCCCCAACCTTTTTTTTACACATTTTTTACACATTTTTTACACATTTTTTACATTTACAAAATCCTGGGACACACCACCAACCAAAATGACACAAAATGACACTCTAACACAGTAATACATATAGTTAGTATGTTTTTAAATGTGAAACCAGTGTGAAACCTGGACCTGAACAGGAGACCTGATACACAGTCACTAAAAAGGCACGTCCAGCCAATGCCAAATGTAGTAATAGTTGGTAAACATAAACACGGAAACACCGGGAAATGGCTGGAGGCGGCGCTGACTGCTGAAGACCTAAAAGAAGGAGAGAGGTCCGTCATCCTCGCCAGAGCTGGGGCCTCGATTGCTGCCGCGGAGGCTTCCAGAGGCCGGGCAGCAACACCAACCGAGGCCCCGGCTTCGGCGAAGACAGTGGGCCTCCCTCCTCCTTTTATTTATTTATTTATTTATTTATTTATTTATTCGGTTTTGTATTCCGCTCCTCCCTGCAGGCTCGGGGCGGATCACAATTACAAGCATATAATAAAACATACAATAAAAACATATAGTAAAAACACGGTACATAACCAAGGTGGAACGGGTCTACAATTCTTTGACTGAGGCAGGGCGAGGTCTTGATGATGCCACGCTGGAGGGTCACCCTTCCCTCCTCCCTTGAGCACGCAGGGCGGGAGTAAATGGCCGAAGGAGGCTGCGCCCTGGCCCCTTCTTCTTCGCCGCCGTCCGGCCCTTCCTCCTCCCCCCGCAAGCAGCAGGAGGAGGAGTTCGGTAGGAGGGGGAAGAAAGGGGGAAAGAGAGGTTTTCCCGCGGCACACCAGGTGATCGTTCACGGCACACGAGTGTGCCGCGGAACAGCGGTTGGAAAACACTGGCCTACATGCATAATATAATGGGAGTAATATAATTGCTATATTTTTATATATTATATCCAATAGTCCCCCCAAATTCCTCAAAATGATTATCCTGCTACATGAGGGCCAGCATGGTGAAGTCAGATACGGCGATGCTCTCTCAGAGCCCTTTGTTATAACTAGTGGAGTGAAACAAGGTTGTGTTCTTGCACCAACCCTATTTACAATCTTCTTCAGCATGATGCTCCAAAGGGCTACGGCAGACCTCGAAGAAGAAGACGGCTTATATATATGCTATCGTACTGATGGCAGCTTGTTCAATTTAAGACGTTCGAGGGCTCACACGAAGACTCTAAAGCAGGGGTGCTCACACTTTTTCAGCATGGGAGCTACTGATTAAAAAACCAAGTCCCAAAGATCACCTACCCAGAAATGTAAAACGTATAACTATTTTCTTATTTATGTATTTATTTATTTATATTTATTATTCATTTTTATGTACCGCTCCTTCCAGCAGGCTCGGGGCAGTTTACATAAAATGAAGTTATAAAACATCAACATTTCAATTTAATAACAACAATATAAAACAGAGCATAAAAATACATCCAACCACCCCATTTCTCCCACACTGCCATATTGCCACACATATTATCAGCCAGAAAGTAAGAAGAGAGGCTTTCGAACTGCAAGGCCATTTAATACTCAGCAAGGTAAACAAAGGGGCATGCAAAAATACATCCAACCACCCCATTTCTCCCACATTTCCATATTCCCAACATATATTTCTCAAGGAACAAAGCAAGCAGAGAGGCTTTGAGCTAAAAGGCCATTTTTAAACATTAAAAATAAACAAAGAGACATGCCACAGAACAATCAAGCACCCACCCCAAAGTAAAAGACCAACCTTTGAGATGCGGTAAGGAAATGACCCCAAAGCGTCCTTCTTCTCCCTCCTCCGTCGTTGCTCCTATTTCCACGCCGCCAGCATGCGTGCCGCATCCAAGAGAGCTCACGAGAAGTCCGGGAGGCAGAATGGGCGCTTCTGCACATGCACGCGGGGCCAGCCATGCATCGCGTTATCCAGGCCCGCCCCCTTTGGTCTCCTACGACTCTGAGTGGCTGGAGAAGGAGGGAGGGAGGAGGAGGAATCCAAAAGAGGGGGCCCATTCTGCCTCTTGGACTCTGGAGCTTTTGGAGGTGGCGTGTGAGCAGGGAGCAGGGAGGAGCAACGACAGAGGACTTCTTTGCAGCGTGCAGGGGTGCGTGAAGAGGACCAACAGCAAAAAACCTGGTCAGGGGCCTGAAGATCACCAGGATGAGGCCCGAAGATCACCCTGGTGATCGCGATCACCATTCTGAGCACCCCTGCTCTAAAGAGTCTAAACTATCTAGTCCGTGAGCTGCTTTTGGCTGACAATGCTGCCCTTGTTGCCCATTCAGAAGCAGCCCTGCAGCGCCTCACATCCTGCTTTGCAAAAGGTGCAGAGCTGTTTGGGTTGGAAGTCAACCTGAAGAAAATGGAAGTCCTCTCCTAGCCCGCACCACAGGAAGAACACCATCATCCCCACGTCAGCACAGGCACATCTGTGCTTAAGTTCGTTCAGCAGTTCACCTACCTGGGAAGCATCATCTCTTCAGACGCCAAGATTGAGAAAGAGATAGATCACAGATTTGCAAAGGCATAGAGTGCATTTGGAAGGCTTCACAAAAGAGTCTGGAGCAACAAGCACCTGAGGCAAAGCACCAAAATCAGTGTGTACAGAGCTATCGTACTGTCTATTCTTCTATATGGGTCTGAAACATGGGCCAACACCTACGACTCCTCGAACGCTTTCATCAGCGCTGTCTTCGCACAATCCTAAATATACACTGGACCGACTATGTGACGAATGTTGCTGTCCTTGAGCAAGCAGGGATCACCAGCGTTGAGGCCATGCTATTGAGAACACAGCTGTGCTTGGCAGGGCACGTCTCTAGGATGGAGGACCACCGCCTCCCAAAGATACTACTCTATGGTGAACTTGCCACCGGTCAGCGCAAGAGAGGCTCCCCAAAAAAGAGATACAAGGACTCCCTGAAACAACATCTTAGGCTTGGCCAGATTGATCACAAATAAAGGTTTTTAAAAAAATATTATTATTATTATTATTATTATTATTGAGTTCCAGAGCCTGTGAAGCAGATGGTGAAATCAGAAGAATGGCCTGTCTCAGGGGAGTATGCTTGCTCCATTGATGTGTAACATTTGCACAAATGACCCGCCACTGCCAGAAGGGACAGAGAGTTCAATCTATGCTGACAATCATGCCATCACCGCTCAGCTTCCGACCCTGGACGGTGTGGCGTTATGCCCATCGTCTTCCGTGAAGAGCCTGGGAGTCCACCTGGACTCCCAGCTGACCATGGAGGCCCAGGTCTCTGCGGTCAGCAAGATGGCCTTTTTCCATCTGCGACAGGCAAGGAGGCTGGCCCCCTATCTCTCCCGGAACGATCTGGCCACGGTGATCCAAGCCACGGTCATCTCAAGACTAGATTACTGCAATGCGCTCTACGTTGGCCTTCCTCTGTCGGTGACTTGGAAGCTCAAGCTGGTGCAGAACACTGCCGCCCGGCTCCTGTCTGGCACCCCAGCAGGCTGCCACATAACACCTGTCTTGCAGGATCTGCACTGGCTGCCAATTGAGCACCGGATCACCTTCAAAGTGTTGGTTCTTACCTTTAAGGCCTTGCACGGTCTGGGGCCAGCGTATCTGAGGGACCGTCTCACTCCACATTGCCCTCTGAGATCACTACGGTCCGAGGATGCCAACCTTCTGGAGGTACCTTTCTCAGGCGACGCTAGCCCGCCCGGCCGAAGCCGGGCACTGGCATGTTTGACATCCACCCGTCGGAGGGCATTCTCAGTTATAGCCCCCTACGCTGGGAACGCCTCCCGGTCCGAAACCCGGGCACTGAAGGACCTGCTCCTGTTTAGACGGTGCTTATAAACCCACTTATTTGGTAAGCGGAGGATGGTACGACAACAGATTCTGTTCAGGCCAGCATACCCCAACAGTGCTATTGCCACCTAATCTTGTATTGTTCTGCATTGTGTTGTTCTGTTTTTAACTGCTTTTACTGTTTTATTGTTTCTGTATTTTACTGTGCCTTAAGGCTTCCTGTAAGCCCTGCGCGAGGCCTCCGGAGCATACCCCAACGGAGGCATAGAAACCCGAAAATAAATAAATAAATAAATAAAATAAAAGCAGGGAGTTTTGAAATAGTTGAACAGAAGCTCTCTGAAGCTTTAGATGCTCTTACTGCCTATTTCAGGGAAAACCAGCAGATTCCTCATTCATCTAAAATGCAGACATGTGCTTTTAACAGACAGACAAGCATCTTGAGCTCTGAGGATGACCTGGGAAGGAATCCCATTGGAGCATTGCAGCACACCCAAGTACCTGGGAGTCACTCTGGACCATGCTCCGACTTACAAGAAGCACTGCTTGAATATCAAGCAAAAAGTGGGTGCCAGAAATAATATCATATGACAAGTGACTGGCACAACCTGGGGATCACAACCAGACACAGTGAAGACATCCGCCCTTGTGCTTTGCTACTGTGCTGATGCCGAATACGCATGCTTAGTATGGAACACATCACACTACATTAAAACAGGGGATGTGGCTCTTTTTTAAAAAAATATAATTTTTATTGTGCAGCTTTTCAATTATGCAGTGATTCAACCAAAATACAAAGAAACTATCAAGGGGGGGAAAGGGTGAAGTGTCGGGGTCTGAGATGGGGAGGGGGAGAAAGAGAGAGAAAAAAAAGAAAAAGAAGAGAGAGAGAGAAAAAGAAAGCAGTGTTCGCCAGAAGGAGAGACCTCCTCCCTCTGAGCAAGCAGTGCTATATTTAAAAACATATTTGGACTTCCAAACTTGTGTATTCAGTCAAGAACCCTTATATTTTCTTCTAGCAAAATAGAATAGAATTAGAGCATTCCAATATCTATAATACATTTTTACCCTTATGTTGTTCCCATTTGGGATATAAATTTACTCTAGCTGCTGTGGATTATACATATGCCTTTACAACCATTCTCTGGTGGTTCGGGCATAGGGATCTCCCTTTGCCTTTTTGGCTTCTTCATTAGCCTCTTAAGTAGTCCTCGAGTGGGGACCAATGTGTTCTCCTTATTGGGTTACCATTAGTATGTTTTAAAAGAAAGGTTAACTTGTCCATATCCCTTATCTCCCATAGTCTATCCAACCATGAGTCCACATCCGGCGTCTTCTCCAGCTTCCAGACCGATGCATAAGTAATTCGAGCTGCCGTGATTATATATGAGAATAGTCTATCTTCATTTACATCCATTTTAATAGCTTTGTCCGTTAGGCCAAGGAGGAAGAATTCCGGTCTTAATGGAATCTCTTTTTAAAGTATTTTTTGGGTTACTCCCTGAATATCTTTCCAAAATTTTGTTGCTCTTTCACATGTCCACCACATGTGGTAGAAACTACCCTCATGTGATTTGCACTTCCAACACAAATTTGAGTTGTTTTTATACATTACTAGCTGTACCCGGCACGCGTTGCTGTGCCCTATGTAGGAGATGTGAGGAAGTCTGGGTGTGTAAGGGTTGGTAATGATGTGACTATGTGTTTTGTGTGTGTTTATATGTGTATGTTTGTGTGTATATATGTGTATGTATATGTGTGTATATATCTGTGTGTGTATATGTAGTTATATGTGTTTGTGTATGTGTATATATATATGTGTGTTTGTATGTATGTGTAGGTATGTGTGTGTTTATATGTGTATGTGTGTATGTGTGGGTTTATGTATATGTTTGTGTATGTATGTGTATATATGTTCATGTGTATATATGTGTGTGTGTACATTTGTGTCTGTGTGGTGTTGTGTAGGAGTCGTGGTGTTTGGGGTGTTTGTTTTTATGGGTGTTATTATGTCTTTTGTAAGGTTGCCTGCCTGTTGCATGTGCATCTGGTCTGTTGCCTGGGCGCTCTTCTTCGCCACCTCCCTGTCGGTTGGGGGTGATGGGGACGTTGGGTAGGAGGACGGCTGGTCTGCGGTGTCTGTCCCTGCGTCTCTTCTTCAGGGAGTGGGGAGGAGGTGGGGTGCCGCCGGTGCACTCTTTTGCCCTACTGTCGCCTCCTGGCCTTCCTCTTTGTCTTCCTCATGTTCCCTGGAGCCAAGCTGCGTGGGGTCGGGCCGGGAACGTTTGGGAGGCTGGGAGACGGAGGAGGAGGTGGGTAAGGCCACGGAACTACATCTCCCAGAAGGCCCGTGGCAGGTAGCTGGGAAGCAGGGGCGGAGCTTTTGGGGCAGAGCCTTCTGGGAAGTGTAGTCCCATGGCCTTACCCGCCTCCTCTTCCGTCTCTCAGCCTCCCAAGCGTTCTCATGTTGTTGTTTCCCGAGCTGCGTGGGTTCAGCCTGTGAACGTTTGGGAGGCTGGGAGATGGCAGAGGAGGCGGGTAAGGCCAAGGGATCATACTTCCCAGAAGGTTCTGCCCCCAGAAAGCTCCGCCTCTGCTTCCCAGCGCCCGGCGCGGAGCCTTCTGGGAGGTGTAGTGCCATGGCCTTACCCGCCTCCCTCTTGCCTCGCAGCCTCCCAACGTTCCGGGGCCGAACCCACGCGGCTCGGGACCACCAACATGAGGAAGGGAAGGAGGAAGGGTAGGAGGCGACAGTGGGGAAGAAGAGCGCTGAGGCGGCGCCCCACCTCCCTCTCACTCCCTGAAGAGGAGACCGCAGGGGGAGACAGCGACCGATGCGGCGGAGAGCGGCTGCGGGTCTCCCTCTGTGAGGCGGCGGAGGAGGCAGGTTGGCGCCGCCGGTGTGGCGGTGAAGTTGCTGGTGTGGGGGAGAGAGGGGGACGGGATGGGTTGGGGGTTGGGGGAGTCAGAGTGCGCAGTGTGTTTGCTCTCCTCTGTCCTGCGTTGTGTTGGGGGTGGGGGGTTGGAGTGCGCCTGTGCGATGGCTCTCCCTCTGTTCTGCGCTCGTGGACAGCGCAGAACGGGAGCCAATGGGCGGTTTTTGGGGGCTGATTTTGGGGGGGTTGGAAGGTAGGAAGGTGGGGTTTTTTGTGTGATGGTAATACCTCGTGGTCTGTGGGAATGTGTCTCGTTGGATTGGTGTTTCTGGGGGGCGTAGTTTGGCCGTGCATACAGTCCTTTGCACGACCACTCGATTTTTATATATATAGATAGAAGATTCTAAGCTTTTTGGGTGTCAGATACCACCTATAGACTATCTTAAGCCAATTTTCTTTAAGGCTGGATGCATAAGTATATTTAATTTTTTTGTTCCAAATTTGCTGCCATTCCTGCAGTTTTATCTGGTGTCCAATATTTCTTGCCCAGTTTACCATGCAGCTTTTTACCGTTTCTGTTTCCGTTTCCCACTCTAATAATTTCTTGTATAGCAGGGTAATAACCTTATTTCTTTTTTCCAGTAATTTTCCCCAGAATTCCTCCTTTTCCTCAAAGCCTTCGGCTTTATCCTTCTTAAACAAGTCCTTCACTTGAAGGTATTGTAGCCAAGACAGATTCTTAAACTGTGGTCTTAATTCATCTAGTGACTTAAGTTCCCATACATCTTGGTTTTTCTTTAAAAGGTCTTTATATGTTGGCCATATTTGCCATCCCAGGAGCCTTCTTTGTTTAGCCTCTAGGGGCGAGATCCAGAGTGGAGTTTTTAAATGGAAAAAAGATTTAAATTTGGCCCAGACTTTGATTAACGCAGATCTCACGAAATGATTTCCAATTTTTTTTCAATTTTTACCTGATTGTACCAAAGGTACGCGTGCCAGCCCACTCTGTGGCTCTTAATGAGACATGCCCAGGCCCGGATTACCCATAAGGCCACCGTAGGCCATGGCCTAGGGGTGCAAGCCAAGGGGGGCGGACCAAAAAAACCCGTTGAAACAAAACCGCAACGCGCGGCATGGAGGTGACTCTCTCCCTCTCTCAGGGGGAGGGTGGGGGGAGAGTGTTGCAAGGGGGCGGGGGAGGAGGGAATGGCGCCCCCCCTCACCATCGCCCCCGCCCCCTTGTCAAGGCGGAGGGAAGCCCCCGGGGCCGCTGCCGGGCATGCGCGGCACCCAGAAACATGCTGGAGGAGGCAAAGGCACTCGCACCCTCCTGCTGCGCATACCCAGCAGCGGCTCCAGGGGCGGGGCTTTCCTCCGGCTCCTCCTCCTCGCGGCATGGAGGGAAGCCCCGCTGCTGGCCCCGGGGGGGCTCCTCCGGCTCCCCCGCCTCGCGGCATGGAGGGAAGCCCCGCTGCTGGCCCCGGGGCGGGGCTTTCCTCCGGCTCCTCCTCCTCCTCACGGCGTGGAGGGAAGCCCCGCTGCTGGCCCCGGGGGCAGGGCTTCCCTCCGCCTCCTCCTCCTCACGCTCTGACTCAAGGAAGGAGGGCGTGTTGCGCCACGAGGAGGAGGAGGTGGGTGGGGTCCGGTAGAGGTTGGTTTGGGGGCGTAATTCCAAAGTGTGGCCTAGGGCGCCAAAAGGGGTTAATCCGGTCCTAGACATGCCGCATTATCACAGGATGTCTATGCCCAACTCCACTGGGGAAATTATACTGTTTAGCTGTTTTGCACCACCTGACATCCATTAGGAAGTAGCAGCCAATAATGAAAGGACCAAGGCAGGGACATCTCCAGCCCATCCTCTGTTCGGACATCAGCCAGCAAGCCAACGCCTTAAATCAAGAAATAGCTTTCTAACATCCATAATGATACTCGCAGGAACACCTCAGCAAGCAAGAGCCCCAAAGTGGCAGGTTAAAACCCAGGACTTCAACCAGTGGCTGAAACCAGATGAGAAACTCCCTCCTGGGCACACAGAAGACTGGGTGAGTTGGAAGGCGCTGAACAGACTTTAACTTTGTGGATTTGTATACATAACAACTGCATTGTCAATTTGCTTCTGACACGAGAAATAATAAATAAATAAATAATACATAAATAATAAATAATAAATTTGCACGAAGAGGTCATCTAGATCAGTGTTTCCCAACCTTTTTTGAGCCGCGGCACACTTTTAACATTAAAAAAATCCGGGGGCACACCACCAACCAAAATGACACAAAATGACACAGTAAAGAACGGCTTGGGGATGGTGGCCTGCTGGCAGCAGCTACTGGGAGTGCCAAAGCCGGGAGAGGGGCGGAGCCAGGCCTCGCCATGCCCCTCAAGGCAGGTGAAGCTATGGGAGGCTGAAGCTGGGGGCGGGGCATGGCACGACCTGGCCGCCAGCCTTGAGGGGGGACAGTGCCACAGCCAGCCTTGAGGGGACAGTGCCAAGCCAGCATTATGCTGGCTCTGCCATCGCTGGCTTGGCACTGCCCCAAGGCTGGTGAAGCTCTGGGAGAGCTGAAGCCAGGGAGAGGGGGGCAGAGCCAGGTCGTGCCAGGCCCCGCCCCCAGCTTCAGCTCTCCCATAGCTTCACCTGCCTTGAGGGGGCAGTGCCAAGCCAGCAGTGTGCTGGGTCTGCCACCCCTGGCTTGGCACTGCCCCCTCAAGGCTAGAGAAGCGGTGGGAGAGCTGGGGGTGGGGGATGGGGGTGGAGCCAGGCCACACTATGCCCCGCCCCTCCCGGGCTTCAGCTCCAGCCTTGAGGGGACCCAAGCCAGCATTGTGCTGGGTCTGCCAGCCTTGAGGGGCACTGCCCCCTCAAGGCTGCCAAGCCAGCATTGGCATGACTGGCTCCGCCCCCTCTCCATCAGCTCTACCACAGGCCTTGAGGGGCACTGCCCCCTCTGCCAGGCTGGCACTGCCCCTCAAGGCTGTGGTGGGAGAGCTGAAGCCAGGGAGAGGGGGCGGAGCCAGGTCGTGCCATGCCCCGCCCCAGCTTCAGCTCTCCCATAGCTTCACCTGCCTTGAGGGGCAGTGCCAAGCCAGCAGTGTGCTGGGTCTGCCACCCCTGGCTTGGTACTGCCCCTCAAGGCTGGAGAAGCGGTGGGAGAGCTGGGGGGGGGATGGGGATGGGGGTGGAGCCAGGCCACACTATGCCCCGCCCCTCCCCCCGGCTTCAGCTCTCCCACAGCTTCGCCAGCCTTGAGGGGACAGTGCCAAGCCAGCATTGTGCTGGGTCTGCCACCGCTGGCTTGGCACAGCCCCCTCAAGGCTGGAGAAGCTGTGGTAGAGCTGAAGCCGGGAGAGGGGGTGGAGCCAGGTCATGCCAGGCCCCGCCCCCGGCTTCAGCTCTCCCACAGCTTCACCCGCCTTGAGGGGGCAGTGCCAAGCTAGCAGTGTGCTGGGTCTGCCACCGCTGGCTGGGCACTGCCCCCTCAAGGCTAGAGAAGCTGTGGGAGAGCTGGGGCGTGGGGAGGGGGCGGAGCCAGGCCGCATGATGCCCCGTCCTCTCCCCCCGGCTTCAGCTCTCCCACAGCTTTGCCAGTCTTGAGGGGGCAGTGCCAAGTCAGCATTGTGCTGGTTCTGCCACCGCTGGCTTGGCAGTGCCCCCTCAAGGCTGGAGAAGCTGTGGTAGAGCTGAAGCTGGGGAGAGGGGGCGGAGCCAGGTCATGCCATGCCCCGACCCCGGCTTCAGCTCTCCCACAGCTTCACCCGCCTTGAGGGGGCAGTGCCAAGCCAGCAGTGTGCTGGCTCTGCCACCGCTGGCTTGGCAGTGCCCCCTCAAGGCTGGCGAAGCTGTAGGAGAGCTGAAGCCAGAGGGAGGGGGTGGAGCCAGGCCGCGCGGAGGAGGAGCATGAGCAGTGGACGGGCTTCAGTGGGCGGGGCTCCTCTGCGCGGCTTCAGCGAGCGAGAGTCATGGCCGATTGGAGGCTGGCTGGGGAAACGGCCGAAGGAGGCGGCGCCCCGGCCCCTTCTTCTTTCTCTTCGCTCCCGCCCGGCCGTTCCTCTTCCTCCCCCAAGCAGCAGGAGTTCGGCAGGCGGAGGGGGGAAGGAAGGGGGGCAGAGAGCTTTTCTCGCGACACAGCAGGACGTCTGTCACGGCACACTACTGTTGGGAAACACTGATCTAGATAGCAGTGCCAGAGCCAGCACAATGCTGGCTTGGCACTGACCCCTCAAGGCTGGAGCAGCTGCTGGGAGTGCCAAAGCCGGGGGAGGGGGCAGAGCCAGGCCGTGCCATGCCCCTCCCGCTCCCCCTAGATTCAACTCTCCTACAGAAGAGGAGCATGAGCGGTGAACGGGCTTCAGTGGGCGAGGGGCGAGAGTCATGGTGGGAGCCATGGCGGATTGGAGGCTGGCTGGGGAAGCCGCCGAAGGAGGCGGCGCCCCGGCCCCTTCTTCTTTTTCTTCGCCACTGCCCGGCCCTTCCTCCTCCTCCCCCAAGCAGCAGGAGTTTGGCAGGAAGGGGGGAGGAAGGGGGCAGAGAACTTTTCTCGCGGCACAGCAGGAGGTCTGTCACGGCACACTAGTGTGCCACGGCACACTGGTTGAGAAAGACTGATCTAGATAATCGTGCCTCAACAAGTACACAAATGACGCACAATTTTATTTCTCTCTCCCAGGAAGATGGCGAATGTTTTGACTATGTGCCTGGGTGTAAATTGGCCAAAGGAGAGAACGTAAGAGCGCAGATCAAAAGATATAAATTGGGTCTGATCAAGCCATGCTTTGTCTTCTTATCGCGAGCCTGAGCAAGCAGCGAGCCAATGCCTGCCTGCGTCTTGTGCCTTCTTCCCCTCATCCTTTCCAACTATTAGAGGTATTCATTTGAACGCATAGTGAAGAAAAAAAGAGTATCAATTAAGGGACTTACCACCGCCTCCGCCCAGCAGGGAGCTGTTTGCTACAAAGAAAATAGAGAAAGAGAGAGAGAGAGAGAGATGTTATTTAACTGCTGTCTGCTTGGGAGCTGTTCATTCACAAAAAAAAACACAACTTTCTTGCAAACCTCCCTTATGCAAGGATGTATTATCATTTGGTACTGCAGCCAAGTAAGTGGGTCTGAAAGCACATGAAAGCTCTTCCCGAAATAAATTAAAAAATAGTCTTAAAGCAGGCCCGGATTAAGAACTTTTTGCGCCCTAGGCCACACTGTGGAATTACACCCCATTTCGCGCGCCGCCACTCGGGCCCTGCCCCTGGAGGGAGTGACGTCGCTCGGGCCCCGCCCCTGGAGGGAGTGACGTCGCTCGGGCCCCGCCCCCGGAGGGAGTGACGTCGCTCGGGCCCCGCCCCTGGAGGGAGTGACGTCGCTCGGGCCCCGCCCCCGAAGGGAGTGACGTCGCTCGGGCCCCGCCCCTGGAGGGAGTGATGTCGCTCGGGCCCCGCCCCCGGAGGGAGTGACGTTGCTCGGGCCCCACCCCTGGAGGGAGTGACGTTGCTCGGGCCCCGCCCCCGGAGGGAGTGATGTCGCTCGGGCCCCGCCCCCGGAGGGAGTGATGTCGCTCGGGCCCCGCCCCCGGAGGGAGTGACGTCGCTCGGGCCCCGCCCCCGGAGGGAGTGACGCTGCCGGAGGGGAGTGACGGCCCCGCCCGGAGGGAGTGACGTCGCTCGGCCCCGCGTCCGGAGGGGAGTGACGTCGCTCGGGCCCCGCCCCCGGAGGGAGTGACGTCGCTCGGGCCCCGCCCCCGGAGGGAGTGACGTCGCTCGGGCCCCGCCCCCGGAGGGAGTGACGTCGCTCGGGCCCCGCCCCTGGAGGGAGTGACGTCGCTCGGGCCCCACCCCCGGAGGGAGTGACGTTGCTCGGGCCCCGCCCTGGAGGGAGTGATGTCGCTCGGGCCCCACCCCCTCCCTGCCCCTGGAGGGAGTGACGTTGCCCGGGCAGCGCCCACAGAGGGAGTGACGTCGCTCGGGCCCCGCCCCCAGAGGGAGTGACGTCGCTCGGGCCCCGCCCCTGGAGGGAGTGACGTCGCTCGGGCCCCGCCCCCAGAGGGAGTGACGTCGCTCGGGCCCCGCCCCTGGAGGGAGTGATGTCGCTCGGGCCCCGCCCCCAGAGGGAGTGACATTGCTCGGGCCCCCACCCCCCCGGAGGGAGTGACGTCGCCGGCCCCACCCCGGAGGGAGTGACGTGGCTCAGGCCCCGCCCCCGGAGGGAGTGACATCACTCGGGCCCCGCCCCCGGAGGAGTGACGTGGCTCGGGCCCTGCCCCCTGAAGGGAGTGACGTCGCTTGAGCCCCGCCCCTGGAGGGAGTGACATCACTCGGGCCCCGCCCCCAGAGGGAGTGACGTCGCTCGGGCCCCGCCCTGGAGGGAGTGATGTCGCTCGGGCCCCGCCCCCGGAGGGAGTGACGTCGCTCGGGCCCCGCCCCCGGAGGGAGTGACGTCGCTCGGGCCCCGCCCCCGGAGGGAGTGACGTCGCTCGGGCCCCGCCCCCGGAGGGAGTGACGTCGCTCGGGCCCCGCCCCCGGAGGGAGTGACGTCGCTCGGGCCCCGCCCCGAGGAGTGACGACGCCGGGCCCGCCCCTGGGGAGTGACGTCGCTCGGGCCCCGCCCCCAGAGGGAGTGACGTTGCTCGGGCCCCGCCCCCAGAGGGAGTGACATTGCTCGGGCCCCACCCCCGGAGGGAGTGACGTTGCTCTGGCCCCGCCCCCGGAGGGAGTGACATCGCTCGGGCCCCGCGTCCGGAGGGAGTGACGTCGCTCGGGCCCCGCCCCCGGAAGGGAGTGACGTCGCTCGGGCCCCGCCCCCGGAGGGAGTGACGTCGCTCGGGCCCCGCCCCCCAGAGGGAGTGACGTCGCTCGGGCCCCGCCCCCGGAGGGAGTGATGTCGCTCGGGCCCCGCCCCCAGAGGGAGTGACGTCGCTCGGGCCCCGCCCCCGGAGGGAGTGACGTCGCTCGGGCCCCGCCCCCGGAGGGAGTGACGTCGCTCGGGCCCCGCCCCCGGAGGGAGTGACGTCGCTCAGGCCCCGCCCCCGGAGGGAGTGACGTCGCTCGGGCCCCGCCCCCGGAGGGAGTGACTGTCGCTCGGGCCCCGCCCCCGGAGGGAGTGATGTCGCTCGGGCCCCGCCCCCGGAGGGAGTGATGTCGCTCGGGCCCCGCCCCTGGAGGGAGTGACGTCGCTCGGGCCCGCCCCAGAGGGAGTGATGATCGCTCGGGCCCCGCCCCCAGAGGGAGTGATGTCGCTCGGGCCCCGCCCCCGGAGGGAGTGACGTCGCTTGGGCCCCGCCCCCGGAGGGAGTGACGTTGCTCGGGCCCCGCCCCCGGAGGGAGTGAAGTCGCTCTGGGCCCCACCCCGGAGGGGAGTGACGTCGCTCGGCCCCTGCCCCCAGAGGGAGTGACGTCGCTCGGGCCCTGCCCCCCGAAGGGAGTGACGCGCTGGGCCCCGCCCCCAGAGGGAGTGACGTCGCTCGGCCCCCGCCCCGGAGGGAGTGAGTTCGCTCGGGCCCCGCCCCCGAAGGGAGTGACGTCGCTCGGGCCCCACTCCCAGAGGGAGTGACGTCGCTCGGGCCCCACCCCCGGAGGGAGTGACGTTGCTCTGGCCCCGCCCCCAGATGGAGTGACATTGCTCGGGCCCCGCGTCCGGAGGGAGTGACGTCACTCAGGCCCCACCCCTGAAGGGAGTGACATCGCTTGGGCCCCGCCCCTGGAGGGAGTGACATTGCTCGGGCCCCGCCCCCAGAGGGAGTGACGTCGCTCGGGCCCCGCCCCCGGAGGGAGTGATGTCGCCTGGGCCCCGCCCCCGGAGGGAGTGATGTCGCTCGGGCCCCGCCCCCAGAGGGAGTGACGTTGCTCGGGCCCCACCCCTGGAGGGAGTGACGTTGCTCTGGCCCCGCCCCGGAGGGAGTGACATCGCTCAGGCCCCGTGTCCGGAGGGAGTGACGTCGCTCGGGCCCCGTGCCGGGCGGGAGTGACGTCGCTCGGGCCCCACCCCCCGGAGGGAGTGATGTCTTCTGGGCCCCACCCCCGGAGGGAGTGATGTCGCTCGGGCCCCGCCCCCAGAGGGAGTGATGTTGCTAGGGCCCCACCCCCGAAGGGAGTGATGTCGCTTGGGCCCTGCCCCCGGAGGGAGTGACGTCGCTCGGGCCCTGCCCCCGGAGGGAGTGACATCGCTCGGGCCCCGCCCCCGGAGGGAGTGATGTCGCTCGGGCCCCGCCCCCAGAGGGAGTGACGTTGCTCGGGCCCCACCCCCGGAGGGAGTGACGTTGCTCTGGCCCCGCCCCCAGAGGGAGTGACATCGCTCGGGCCCCACGTCCGGAGGGAGTGACGTCGCTCGGGCCCCGCCCCCGGAGGGAGTGACGTCGCTCGGGCCCCGCGTCCGGAGGGAGTGACGTCGCTTGGGCCCTGCCCCCGGAGGGAGTGACGTCGCTCGGGCCCTGCCCCCCGGAGGGTGTGACATCGCTCGGGCCCCGCGTCCAGAGGGAGTGACGTCGCTCGGGCCCCGCCCCCGGAGGGAGTGACATCGCTCAGGCCCCGCCCCCAGAGGGAGTGACGTCGCTCGGGCCCCGCCCCCAGAGGGAGTGACGTCGCTCGGGCCCCGCCCCCGGAGGGAGTGACGTTGCTCAGGCCCCGCGTAATCCAGGCTTGTGTTAGATGACATGATCATATCGGTTATGCCAATCCTTGAGGAATACGAGCACTTCACCAAAATAGTGAGACTCATGGGCTTCTATACCGAGAGGCTTTAGAACCCACTACCTTCATTACTCCTGAAACAGCGGCCTTTTTGGAAGACTATTACAGGCTCCACAACACAGACCCATTCAGTGAGCAAACTCTTCAGGCAGCGCAGAGCATTTTGTCTTCCATCTCTGAAGCCATAAAAGAACAGTGGATAAAGCTGATAACAGAAGTCGACATGGGCAGGAGCAGCCAGAAGGCACGGAGGCTGCTAAGACGGCAGAGCAATGATCCTACGCAAACTAATACCCATGCCAACATAAAGGAGGATCAGATAGCACACCAACTCTTGAATAATGGGAAACACAACCTTGCCACGAAAATAGGAAAGAAAGCAATAGTCAGACAACCAGATAATGACAACAACAACCTTCATGAACCTCTTATATTTACATGGCTCTCAATAAATGTAAAAATGGCAAAGCAGCTGGCCTGGATGATCTACGGATCCCACAGCTGCTGGCCTACGGGGAGCGACCCTCAATGCCGCTGGAACCATACAGCCCCCACAGCCTTCCTCTGGACCTCCGAAGCGAGGGAGGCTTGCGTTGCCCGTGCCTGGGGCACCTAGAGGGTTCCGTCCTAGGACCTTCTGGAACACCAATCCCAGGCGTCGGGCCTCTCGGTTGGCGGACCCCCAACCCAGGAGGCGTGATAACCCGATGACGGGGAGACCGGAGCCACAGGCCTGTGGTGACCGTCACCGTATGGAACTTGAGACTCTGAGGACGCTGCTGGGCTTATGGGATTCTCCTAGGCTCCCCGCGTTCGATGATCAAGCGGGATAGCTTTGACCTTGGACATCTCTGACCCATGTGGTCACGAGCCTGGCTTCCCCTTCCCTTCCCTTAGATGTAGTCACCCCCCCCCCCTTTTTGATGTTGTTTGTTCTGTTTGTATGCTAAGTATTTCATGTCAAACTGTAAACCGCTCCGAGCCCTCGGGGAGTGGCGGTATAGTAAGTTTGAACATAATAATAATAATAATAATATTAATAATAGATCTTGCCACCAAAATAGGATGTCAGCGGCTTAAGATACTGTGCCTTTGTGCCTTGAGATATGTAGCTGTATATTGTGTTTTTATTTATATGTATGTATTTCTATTGCATTTACTGTTGATGTTTGATTTTGTATTGTAATTTGTTGTTGTTTGGGCTTGGCCTCATGTTAACCGCTCGAGTCCCCATTGGGGAGAGGGAGCGAGTTACAAATAATGATGATGATGATGATGATTATTATTATTATAAACCACCACCTCCTCCTGAGAAAAATGTATAATATCACAAAGGATTACCACCTCACCCGCCTCATAGGAAATCTGCTACAAAACAGGAGCGTTTTTGTTGAGTTCCAGGGCCAAAGAAGCAGATGGCAAAAACAGAAGAAAGGCATGCCTCAGGAGCGTGCTTGCTCCATCAATGTTCAACATTTACACAAAGGACCAGGCACTGCCTGAAGGGACATTACTGCTCAAGCAGGGAGCTTTGAGATGGTTGAACAGAAGCTCTCCGAAGCTCTAGGCCAGAGGTGGGCAACTTACGGCCCGCGGGCTGGATCTGGCCCGGCAGCCGATTCTGTCCGGCCCGGGGAGAAGGGCGGCAGGGGGCGGGACCAAGAGGAAGGGGTGCCGCTGCCGCTATCCCAGGCCAGAGGAGCAGTGGCCTTGGGGTGCCTCCCATTCCTAAAGGCCATCTGGGCCTGCAGCGGGAGCACTTGGTGACCTGCGCAGGCTGATGGCCCTGGCGACCCGGAAGACTTGATCGTCTTCCGGGTTGCCAGGGCGATTAGCCACCTCAGATTGCCGAGTACTCCCCCTGCAGGCCCGGATCGCCTCCAGGAATGGGAGGCACTCCAAAGCCGCTGCTCCACTGGCCTGTCTGCCGACACAGGCCCCACAGGGCCCGCGATGGGATGACGGCAGCGGCACCCCTTCCTCTTGGCCTCCAGGGATGGCAGGCACTCCATAGCAGGGCAATCAGCTGGGGAACGGCTGGGGGCGAGAGCGGGCGGAGGCCTGCAGCCTCTGATTGCCTGCTGCTCTGCTCTGCTCTGCTGCGGCGGCGGCTGGGTCCACTTTGCCGTCCTCTGGGCTGGGTCCATTGGGCCATTCCATCTTGGGATCCTTCCTCTCTTCAGGATGTCAGCCTTCATCTTGGTTCGCACCTTGCCTTCTTGAATTTAATGTTATTTTATTTTAGTGGTTTTTATTATTATTTTATGAAAAAATATTATAATATTATAATAATATAATAAATAATATAATATAATAATGTTATATTATAATTTCAATATATTATAATGTCTATATATATACTATAATATAATAATTATGATATTAATACTAATAATATATGAATATTTCTTGATATATTAATATGTTAATATTAATGATGTGTAATATATAGTAAATATAGTAAATAAATAAATAATGTAGATTAGAATGTATTTCAGCCTTTAGGTGCGGCCCTCCATAATATTTTTTGGGTCTCCTGTGGCCCCTTGGAAAAAATAATTGCCCACCCCTGCTCTAGGTGCTCTTATTGCCTATTACAGGGAAAACCAGATAATTCCTAATCTATCTAAAACACAGACATGTGCTTTTCATCTTAGGAAGAGACAAGTATCCCGAGCTCTGAGGATTACCTGGGAAGGAATCCCACTGGAGGATTGCAACATTCCCAAATACCTGGGAGTTACCCTGGACTGTACTCTGTCCTACAAGAAGCACTGCCTGAATATCAAGCAAAAAGTGGGTGCTCGAAACAATATAATACGGCATTTAGGAAGGTTAAGAAACGCTGCTATCGGCGCCGCCAGCGTCCGGCTCTAAAGCACTCCCGTGCCAGGAGCTTCCTCTTCCCTCGCCTGCCCTTTCCTACGAGTTTCAGCTGGAATGAAATGCAATTCCAGACTTCATTCATGCCTTAGTAGTTTGCGGAAGGTTTTGCACCTGTCACCGGGACGTTGCCGTGGCAACAGGAGCATCGCATATGATCGCTGTCACCGCAGAAACACCCACGACGGAGAAAGTCCCAGATGCCCCGGGAAAGTGGCCAAGACCGCCGTGGCCATGTCCTCTGAGCGGCGGAGAGGGAGGCGGAAGGGGCGGGTGTGCATCAGCTCGCACAGATTGCCTCGGTGTGCGTGCATGTGTGTGTGTAAACAGACAGCAGGCGGCATCTGATGCGGGGATCAATCTGGACAGAAAGAAGGCTGCCAAGGGGAATTTAAATATATGCAAAGTGGCTTATCGGGTCTTGCAGAATGTGCCGTTCCGTGAGACCCAAGAGGCACGGCGAGGCACGGCGAGCCACGTTACGCACGGCTCACCTAGGGCCCTGTTATCATCTCCATCGGGAGCGAGAAGCCCGTTGACAGCATAGGCCCCAAATTTTAATTTTAGGAGGATCTCGCTGACTTTGCTATGCAGCAAAGTGGAGAGACGCAA
The DNA here is from genome assembly GCA_030556195.1 of Anolis apletophallus. Classification (NCBI taxonomy): domain Eukaryota; kingdom Metazoa; phylum Chordata; class Lepidosauria; order Squamata; family Anolidae; genus Anolis; species Anolis apletophallus. The sequence continues at coordinate 756,820 of JARBWK010000019.1, forward strand.
ATATAATTCTTGCCAATCCCTTTGCTTGATTCCGCTCCGTTCTCGCTTGTCTACTCTGGGGAAGTACAGCCATCGCTAACAACCTCGGCTCAGTTCCCAGGGCTTCGACAGCTTCTTATCTTGGGTCAATAACGGGAAAACAAGCCTCCTGATAGATGAAGAATCCCCTTAGGCCAGAAGATGCTGTGATCTGCCATCACTGACGGCAGCGGAGACTGGGGGAGTCTTTCTCTCTTCTCACTCGCTACTTGACCACCTGAACAACTAACTAACTAACTAACTAATTTTATTATTTATGAGTCGCCCTCCACAAATGTGCTCTACAATACTAAAATATTAAATTTTTAAAATATTAAAATGTTAAAATATGGGAATAGACAGGTTTCAGGTCACTGATTGTCACTCATGCATATGCTCTTCTAAATAGCCATGTCTTAAGTGCCGCCAGAAATGAAGGCAGGGCGAGGATGGCTCTTTGGTCTGGCGGCAGAGAGTTCCACAGGACAGGGGCCACAACGGAAAAAGATCTCTGTCTCGTGGGCTCCAAATGAGCCTCCCTCAGACCCGGGACACAGAGAAGGTTCTCGTAGGCTGGCCGTGGTGCTCTCGGATGGATAGATGGTATCAGACGGTCTTTTAGGTATGTAGGATCCTGGCCCCGCAAGGCCTTAAGTGTCAGGGTCAGGGCCTTATAAAGGACTCTGTACTCGACCGGCAGCCAGTGTAAATTTATTTATTTATTTATTTATTTATTTATTTATTATTCGGGCTTCTATGCCGCCGACTCCCTGAGGCTCGCGGCAGCTTACAGGAGCCGAAGGGCACAGTAAAATACAGGCAATAAGCAGTTAAAAACAATTAAAAACAACAGCAGTACAGTAATTAATAACACAGTTAACACAATGAACAGCACATCATCCTCAGAAGAGCGAATAGATGGCGGGGCATGGGCAGGACTTACTCACCAAAGGCCTGCTTAAACAGGTATGTTTTACAGGCCCGTCTAAACGGGAGCAAGTCCTTCATAGCCCGAGTTCCGGCCGGGAGGGCGTTCCACAGCGTAGGTGCTATGACAGAGAACGCCCTCCGGCGGGTAGCAGTCAGCCTTGCGAGTTTAGCTGAAGGTATCTCCAGGAGATTGGAGTCCTCAGACCGAAGTGATCTCGGAGGGCAATATGGGGTGAGACGGTCCCTCAAATACGCTGGCCCCAGGCCGTGTAAGGCCTTAAAGGTGAGGACCAACACTTTGCAGGTGATCCGGTGCTCAATTGGCAGCCGGTGCAGATCCTGCAAAACAGGTGTTATGTGGGCGCCAGCTGGCGTGCCAGACAGGAGCCGGGCGGCAGTGTTCTGCACTAGCCTGAGCTTCCGGGTCACCGACAGAGGAAGGCCAACGTGGGGCGCGTTGCAGTAATCCAGCCTTGAGATGACTGTGGCTTGGATCACCGTGGCCAGATCGTTCGGGAGAGATAGGGGGCCAGCCTCCTTGCCTGTCGCAGATGAAAAAGCGATCTTGCTGACCGCAGAGACCTGGGCCTCCATGGTCAGCTGGGAGTCCAAATGGACCCCAGGCTCTTTACGGAAGGCGATGGGCATAACACCGCACCGTCCAGGCTCGGAAGCTGGACATTAACATCACCCGGCGACCCAGCCACAAGATCTCCGTCTTCGCCGGATTCACCCTCAACCTACTGGCTCGCAGCCATCCAGTAACGGCTTTTAGTGTTGGAAATTATCGGGGACAGAACCCGGCCTGCCCTCCATCCTCAGAATGAGCTGGGTGTCGTCAGCGTACTGGTGACACTCCAGCCCATAACTCCGCACCAGCTGTGCAAGCGGCTGCATGTAGATGTTAAATAACAAATTCTGTAAGGATGGCCTTATGTGACACCTCATAGGTGTTTTCGTGAGGAACCTGGCGGCAGCATTCTATACAATCTGAAGCTTGTGAGTTACTGACCGAGGCAGACCCACGTATAAAGCGTTGCAATAGTCCAGCCTTGATGTAACCGTGGCATGAATCACCATGGCCAGCGCCTCCGTTGGTAGATAGGGCGCCAGTTGCCTCGCTTGACGTAGGTGGAAGAAGGCCCTTTTGCTCATGGAGGCGATCTGGGCCTCCATCGTCATTTTAGAGTCCAGGATGACACCGAGGCTCTTCACAGTGGAAGATGGAGTCAGCGGTTCCCCTTCGAAGGGTGGCAGTGGGTTGACTAGTTCTGATGGGCGGCCCGGCCATAGAATTTCAGTCTTTGCTGGATTTACCTTCAGTTTGTGGGCCCGCGGCCATCTTGTCACTGCTCCCAGGCACTGGGCAATGTTGTCAGGCACCGAGGTTGCTCCAGGTTCCAACTTTAGGAGGAGCTGAGTGTCGTCAGCATACTGGTAACATTCCAGCCCAAAGCTCCGGACTAGTCCAGCGAGAGGCCGGACATAGATATTGAACAGCATAGGTGATAATATGGCGCCTTGGGGTACTCCACACTCAAGGAGAGATTTTTCAAGAAGAAGGATCGGTGTTTCTATAGCCCAGTGTTTCTCGCCCTTCCGAATGCAGCGACTCCTTATTACAGTTCCTAATGTTCTGCTGACCTCTAACCATAACATTATTTCTGTTGATATTTCGTAAATGTAATTTCGCTGTGTTGTCGAAGGCTTTCACGGCCGGAACCACTGGGTTGCTGTACGTTTTTCGGGCTGTCTGCCATGTTCCAGAAGCATTCTCTCCTGATGTTTCGCCTGCATATGTGCAGGCCTCCTCTGCACAATCCTCACAACCTCTGAAGATGTCTGCTATAGATGCAGGCTAAATGTCAGGAGAGACTGCTTCTGGAACATGACCATTTAGCCCAAAAAATTACAGCAACAATGTAATTTTGCTAGTGTTATTGTGCCGTCGCACCCGGGCTATGGATACCTTGTGAGAAGGCAAGGACATGGTCGCTATCCGGCTATGGATGACCTTTTGAGATGTAATTTTATGCAATCTTAGGATATGGTCTTTATATGCTATCTCGGGGGAAGGCGGTTTTGCCTAAATAATAATAAATAATAATAAAGCAGGGGTGGGCAACCTGCGGCTCGTGGGCCGGATGCAGCCCGGCAGCCGGTTCTGTCCGGCCCGGGGAGAAGGGCATCGGGGGGGGGCCAAGAGGAAGGGGTGCCGCTGCCGCCATCCCATCGCAGACTCTGCGATCGTCTTCCGGGTCGCCAGGGCGATGAGCCAACTCAGATCGCCGACTGCTCCCCCTGCAGGCCCAGATCGCCTCCAGGGATGGCAGGCACTACAAAGCCACCGCTCCTCTGGCCTGTCTGCCGACCCAGGCCCCACAGAGCCCGCGATGGAATGGCGGCAGCGGCACTCCATAGCAGGGCGATCAGCTGGGGAACGGCTGGGGGCGAGAGCGGGCGGAGGCTTGAAGCCTCCGATCGCCTGCTGCTCCGTTCTGCTGCGGCGGCAGCTGGGTCCGCTTTGCCATCCTCTGGGCTGGGTCCATTGGGCCATTCCATCTTGGGATCCTTCCTCTCTTGAGGATGTCAGTCTTTATCTTGGTTCGCACCTGGTCTTCCTGAATTTAATTTAATTTTAGTGGTTTTATTATTATTTTATAATAATTTTATTATAATAATAATATAATAATATAATAAATAATAGAATATAATAATGTTATATTATATTATAATTTCAATATATTATAATGTCTATATATACTATAATATAATAATTATGATATTATTACTAATAATATATGAATATTTCTTCTGGAACATGACCATTTAGCCCAAAAAATTACAGCAACAATGTAATTTTGCTACTGTTATTGTGCCGTCGCACCTGGGCTATGGATACCTTGTGAGAAGGCAAGGACGTGGTCTCGCTATCTCGGGGGATTGCTTCTTGCCTCCCTCTAAAGCAGGGGTGGGCAACCTACCTAATATGTTAATATTAATGATGTGTGATATATAGTAAATATAGTAAATAAAGATAGTAAATAAATAAATAAATAATGTAGATTAAAATGTAGTTCAGCCTTTAGGTGCGGCCCTCCATAATATTTTTCGGCTCTCGTGTGGCCCCATGGAAAACCCTCTAAACATGTCCTTTCAGGAGAAGTCCTGGTAACCTAATGAATGTAAAATGGCTGATCCCCAGATCCCTGGGGAAAAAAAGGGCGGAACAAACTCAACTGGGCTCTGTAAACAATGATTGGCAGGTGCTAAGGACCAATCAATGCAACCAAACCTTTAGCAAACTGCGCAGGCTGCAAAAACACACTTTAACAACGCAAACCCTTTAAAAACTCAAGGTTTCCAATGCAAGTGGCGCTCACTGCGCCATCACAGTTATGAATCGTAATGTAAATTATGCAGGATGTATTATCATTCGCTGGACCAAATTTGGCACAAATAGTATACCCAATACGCCCAAATTTGAACACTGGTGGGGTTTGGAGGTGGGCATTGATTTTGTCATTTGGCAGTTGTAGTTGATTGGATTTATAGTTCACGTACAATCAAAGAGCATTCTGAACTCCACCAACGATGGAATTGAACCAAACTTGCCACACAGAACTCCCACGACCAACAGAATATTTGGAGTTGTAGTTCACCTCCATCCAGAGAGCACTGTGGACTCAAACAATGATGGATCTGGACCAAACTGGGCACGAATACTCAATATGCCGAAATCTGAACTTTGGTGGAGTCTGGGGTAAAGAGACCTTGACATTTGGGAGTTGTAGTTGCTGGGATTTCTAGATCAGCTAAAATCGAAAAGAATTCTGAACCCCATCAACGATAGAGTTGTTCCCACACAGAACCCCCATGCCTTGAAGGGACTTGCTGCCGCGAACCTCCCTCCAGCCACACACACTCTCCCTCGCCCACACAGGCGCACCTCACTGCCATCGAGCATGCCTGCCCTTCCCCTCCCCTCTTGGAGTCTCAGAAGCAGCCCTCCCTTTGGCCGAGAGGCCAGTCAATCACAGCGAAGGAGGGCTTTTGGTGGGAGGATTTGCCATCTGTTTCCAAAAAGGAGGAAAAGGACAGGCAGAGAGGTCTCCATCCTTCTCTGCCAAAGGGGTTCCTAAGACCATCTGAAATATTTGATTTGGTGACCCCTCTGAAACCCCCTTGCGACCCCTCCAGGGGTCTCGACCCCCAGGTTGAGAAACACTCCTATAGTCAAAGTACCGTACCTTGGGAAGTCTGACTTGGCCACGGCAGTCCACGCTCTGGTTACATCCCGTATAGATTACTGCAACACCCGCTACGTGGGACTGCCTTTGAAGACTGTTCGGAAGCTTCAACTGGTTCAACGGACAGCAGCCAGGTTGATAACAGGAGCGGCACTCAGGGAGCGCACAACACCTCTGTCGTGCCAGCTCCACTGGCTACCAGTTTGCTACCGGGCACAATTCAAAGTGCTGGCTTTGGCCTTTAAAGCCCTTAACGGTTCTGGTCCAACTTACATGTCCGAACGCATCTCTTCCTCTGAACCTTCAAGATGCTTAAGATCATCCGGACAGGCCCTGCTCTCAGTCCCACCTGCTTCGCAGGCGCGATTGGTGGGGACGAGAGACAGGGCCTTCTCAGTGGTGGCTCCTCGGCTTTGGAACGCCCTTCCTAATGACATCAGATCGGCCCCCTCCCTACTGACATTTCGCAGGAAGGTTAAGACCTGGCTATTTGACCGGGCATTTGCAGATGTAGTATGATTGTCAAATTGAGACCTAAGGAACGACGACGATGCAATTGGAAGTCGATTTAATTAATGAGACGCTGATATTGTGTTTTTAACGTTGAATGCTAATTTGTATATGGTGGAATTGTATTGTATTGATAACTAGCTTGGGGACCCGGCCCTGCCCGGGTCATTTGAGAATCGCAGCAGGATGTAGAGTGGGTCATGGGGGCTCTGTGTGCCAAGTTTAGTCTTGATCCATCATTATTGGGAGTTGCAGTGGTATCATGAAATTACTGAAGGTAGTGCAAGTCCCATAATCTCTGTGTGTCCCGTCCCCCAAAGTGTAGTAGGATGTAGATTAGGTCATGGGGGGCTCTGTGTGCTAAGTTTGGTCTGTATATGTCAATGGATGAGGATGCATTGTTTTTCGGAAGTGAGTGAAGGTACTTCAAGTCCCATCATCCGTGGTCCGTCTCACAGTAAACTGCACCAGGCTGTAGAGTGGGTCATGAGGGCTCTGTGTGCCAGATTTGGTGTTGATCAGTCATTGGATTAGGTTTGTAGCAGGATTGGGAAGTGAGGGAAGGTACTGCAAGTCCCATCATCCATGTTCTGTCCCCCTCCAAACGTCAGTAGGCTGTAGAGTGGGTCACTGGGGCTCTGTGTGCCAAGTGTGGACTTTCTCGGTGTTTGTTGGGGGCCACAGTGGTCTGTGGGAACAGAGGGGTGTAAAAGTACTACAAATCCCATCATCCATTGTCAGTCCTCCCCCAAACCTCACCAGGGCGTGAAGGCAGTCATGGGGGTTATGTATGCCAAGTTTGGTCTCGATCAGTGATTGGATGAGGGTTGCAGCGGACTTGGGAAGTGAGTAGAGGCACTTCAAGTCCCATCATCCATGGCCCACCCTCCTCCGAACTGCACCAGGACGTAGAGTGGGTCATGGGGGCTGTGTGTGCTGAGTGTGGTCTGTATTGGTCCTTTTTGGTGGCCTCAGTGGTCTGTGGGAACCAAAGTCTTGGAAAGTACTACAAATCCCATGGATTCTGGGTTGCTGGCTTTTTTCCCCTCAGTGGGAAGAAATCCTGTTGTTTGAATGTAGAGGCCTGGATTCTGGGATGCTGGCTAATCAGTGGCTATCAATGCCCTCTGTCTGGTGCCTTAGAATTTTGGAGTGGCGAGGCTGTCCAATCAAAGGACTTTATGCAAATAGCTGCCACATATCCGTCCTTCCGCCCTCCACATACACACATACACACATTCACACATACAAACATTCCGTTTTATAAAGGTATACAGATTGTTGATATGTTTGTCTTGAGCAGTTTTTGCTGTTGTACACCGCCTCGAGTCGCCTTCGGGCTGAGAGAGGCGGTCTAGAAGCAAAGTAAATAAATGAAATAAATAAATACTCAGCTCCCTTCTCTTGCTCTCCCCCCACAATTAAATCTCAAAACGGGCATGGCCTCATCTTGGGACTGATTCATAAACCCTGTGCGCGCGTAGTGACCAGCCTGTCCTTGTTCAAGCCAAGCAGCTGCTGCTGTTTGTTTTAGAGCTCTGCGTCACAGATTGTGGGGCAGTTTTACAAATATTGTGCGAAAGCAACAGATTCTCAGAAGGGAAGATGTGTTGGTAGCAAAAACAACAGACTCTGGTGGCATCTTGGGAACGGATATATTCCTTGTGGCTTGACGCCTTCATGGACTCCATCCACCTCCTTGTGCATTTGGCTTCAAGTCACAGTTCAATTTATAGTGATTGTTGTAGATTTACCAGAGGCTGATGGTTTAACTCAGGGCTGCCCAACTGGCGGCCTGGGGGCCGTATATGGCCCTCCAGCCCCTTCCCTACGCCCCCTAAGCTTTTTAATAAAAAATAAAAATTGAAAAATAAAGTAAATAATAAAAAAATTTAAAAACCCTACTTCCGGGTTCGGAGCAAGTATCGCGAGAATACGCAATCCACACGAGATTTCTCTGTCAACGCGAGATCACGCCGGCGTTGACAGCGAAATCCCGTGTGGATTGCATATTCTCGCGATACCCTTTGGCTACTCTACTACTGGATCGCTGAGGCCCACAGACACGATTAGGACCTTCTTCGACTCAAGTCGGTCATCGCCTCTCTCGTCGTCCGGGTACTCCTGGATCCTGCGCGTTTGGAAAAGGTAGGCCGAAGCAGGGGGCTCCTCAGGGGGCTCCTCATTCCCTCCCCCCCATCTCCCCTCATGTATTAAATATAAAATTAAATATATTTAAAGATGAAATAAGGGGAGATGGGATACATTAAAATAAGGGGGAGGGGAGGATGGAATTAAATATATTTAATATTAAATAAAAATAAGGGAGAGGGAGGATGGAATTAAATATATTTAATATTAAATAAAAATAAGGGAGAGGGAGGATGGAATTAAATATATTTAATATTAAATAAAAATAAGGGGAGAGGGGAGGATGGAATTAAATATATTTAATATTAAATAAAAATAAGGGGAGAGGGGAGGATGGAATTAAATATATTTAATATTAAATAAAAATAAGGGGAGGGAGGATGGAATTAAATATATTTAATATTAAATAAAAATAAGGGAGAGGGGAGGATGGAATTAAATATATTTAATATTAAATAAAAATAAGGGGAGGGGAGGATGGAATTAAATATATTTAATATTAAATAAAAATAAGGGGAGAGGGGAGGATGGAATTAAATATATTTAATATTAAATAAAAATAAGGGGAGAGGGCGCCGGGGGAGAGGGCAGAGCCGGGGCAGGAGCAGACCCTACGGCCCCCCAGGTCATCAGTGACTGGAATTCAGGCCCCTGGGCCGGTAGAAGTTGGTTTAACTGATGATTGAGAGAGGATTGTGAGCTTTCCTGTGGCACAAAGTGATGGGCTCTCAAGTCTGGGAAGTGATGCTTCTTTCTGTGACAAAACTGGCTCAGAAAGTGCAGGGCCTCAAGGTCATTCAGGAGAGTCAGAAGTATCAACAGCAGATAAGGAATTGAGTGAAGAGAACCCATGAGAACCCGCCTGTAGCTACAGAGATCAACAAAAGTCTTCATTTACAAATCAAAGGGAAAAAAATAGATTGCGTCACTCTGGGGATTACATGGGAAAGTTGTGAAGGAAATTAATGAGAAATGAAATGATTTCATGGGTGTCTATTAGACAAGAAGTTGTTTACCATAGAGCAGGGGTGCCCACACTTTTTCAGCATGCGAGCTACTTATAATAAAACCAAATCAGAAAGATCTACCTTCCGCCCGCGCGCCTCCCGCGCTGCGCACCATCCATGTTTGCTTCCGGGCGAGAGAGAAGCAGGACGGAGCAGGGGAGTGGGCGGGGCTTGGCAGCAGCTGCTCCACCCTTGAGGAGGGCAGGACCAAGCCAGTGGTGGCATAGCTAGCACAAGGCTGGCTTGGCCCTGCCCTCCTCAAGGCTGGAGCAGCTGCTGGAAGTGCCGAAGCCGGGGCGGGGCTTGGCGGGGCCTGGCTCCACCCCCCTCTGGCTTCATCTCTCGCAGCAGCTGCTCCAGCCTTGAGGAGGGCAGGGCCAAGGCAGTGGTGGCATAGCTAGCACAAGGCTGGCTTGGCCCTGCCCTCCTCAAGGCTGGAGCAGCTGCTGGAAGTGCCGAAGCTGGGGCGGGGCTTGGCGTGGCCTGGCTCCGCCCCCTCTGGCTTCAGCTCTCGCAGCAGCTGCTCCAGCCTTGAGGAGGGCAGGGCCAAGGCAGTGGTGGCATAGCTAGCACAAGGCTGGCTTGGCCCTGCCCTCCTCAAGGCTGGAGCAGCTGCTGGGAGTGCTGAAGCCGGGGCGGGGCTTGGCGGGGCCTGGCTCCACCCCCCTCTGGCTTCATCTCTCGCAGCAGGTGCTCCAGCCTTGAGGAGGGCAGGGCCAAGGCAGTGGTGGCATAGCTAGCACAAGGCTGGCTTGGCCCTGCCCTCCTCAAGGCTGGAGCAGCTGCTGGGAGTGCTGAAGCCGGGGGAGGGGACGGGGCTTGGCATGGACTGGCTCCACCCCCCTCTGAGAAGTGCCCCATCTGGCTGCGATTGACCTCCTTCGGTCCTGCAATCGACTGGTCGATCGCGATCGACTTCCTGGGCAGCCCTGCCATAGAGTCAGTTCAGGCAATGCTGCGTTAGAGTGAGAAGCTAAGTCTGAGTTCTCTTGTTCCGGGTTCAAGTCAAGCTTTGATTTTGGGTTTAATATATCCTGGCAGTTTTCTATGTTCCTGTTCATATGCTCCTGTTCAAGTTTTACTAGTGATACCTTCTAGATTGTGGACTTATGCTGTATCTGTGATTTCTGGCTGTTCCTCGACTTTGTCAACTTTATGAGACATTTGGATTATTGCTTGGTTATCACGTGTTGCTAAACCTTTTTGGTATGTGTGTGTGTATATATATACCTTTATTATTCCTGATTTTATATGCCTTTTATATGTTTTACAATCAACAGTTTGCTTATATTCCTGGACTCTTGTGTGGTGCGATAGTCATGGGTGTTCCAAGGCCTGGAGTGCAATAGTGATGCCATGAGTGTTATAGAGTTTACTTGGGCAAGGGTTACTCAGAGGACTCCAATCCTTGTTTATTGGCTTCTGTTTCGGCTTTGTTTGCTTAAAACTCTAGCCTTCGCATCCTGGTTTTTTGAGCCTTTGGGGTGTCCAGAATAAGCCTGTGTTTCCAGACTCAGGCTAAGTGGGTCTAGTAGGGCAGGGTGGCAGTTCCTGCTCTGCAGGGTTGGCGTAAACCCAACGTTTGTGGCATCGTTCTCTCTCTCTCCTATACGCTGTGACATTGCTTCAGCCAAACTGGGCTCCAAGAGTTTGTGGCAGGGGGATGAAATAAAACTACAAAAAATGAAAATCAATATGAGAATTGCGTATTGATTTCTTGCCAGAGCATAAAACTTACATTCTTTTTGTGGAGGAAATTTACACACTTCTCGCGTTGGCCGCTTGAGTGGTGCCTTGAACATTTGACTCACCCCAGCTCTCCTGCGCATTTGGCTCAACAGCCCCGCAAATAATAGCACCAGCATAGTTGGAATATGTAAAGATCTTTTGGAGTCAATACTAGAATATATTTGGCTTCAGCGATCCTCACAATGTGGATGCATCTCTGCAGAGTTTCGGAAAAGGTTGTAGCTCATGTGCTTTGCAAGAAAAAAGGTCCCCAATGGTCGTATTTCCTTTTTTTCGAAGCCCCTGCGCCGGCATTATGGCGTTAGGTGTTATAGTACAGTCTGAACCTGAGGCTGATGAGGTTTACAGATGGTTTAGAGAGAATTGTGGGATTTCCTGTGAGATTTCCTGGGGCACAAAGTGATGAAGATTCAAGTCAGAGAAATGATGGTTCTCTTTGGGAAAAACCTGACTCAGAATGTACAAGGCTCCAAGGTCATCAGAGGAGCCAGAAACTGCAACATTAGATAAGGAGTCAGGCAAAAAGCTGTTATGGAAGGCTCACAAGGAAAAACACCTGGAACTACAGAGATCAAGAAAAGTCTTCGTTTACAGATTAGAGCAGAAAATAGGGAGCTCTAGTCAGAGTGTTTATGTGGGAAAGTTGAGATAATTCATGGGAAAAGAAATGACTTCATAGGTGCCTATTAAGTAGCAAGTTGTTTACCTAAGAGTTAGTTCTGGCAACATAGCATTCAAAGGAGAAGCTGGGCCTGACTTCTCTGGTTCTTGTTTCAAGTCATGCCTCGGCTTTGGATTCAAGTATCCTGGAAGCTTTCTATGTCCTTGTTTTTGTATTCTTGCTAACGTTTTACTAAGTCTACCTTTGCTTATGGACGTATGCTGTACTTGTGACTTTCTGGCTATTCCTGGACTACATTATCTTGGGATTTGCATGAGACATTTGGATTACGGCCTGGTTATCACCTATTGCCAACCCTTTCTTGGATTATTTATTTATTTATTTGTTAGATTTATTGGCCGCCACTCCCAGCCGGCTCGGGGCGGCTTGCATCAAGCACCACAATAAAACAACAAATCTACAACAGCATTAAAACCACAGGGATAAAACAATTCCTAACAGATAACACAAGCACATTGCAACTCAAAGGCCTGCCGGAATAGGGCCGACTTGCAGGCCTTCCGAAAAACCAACAGATGACCCAAGGCCTGAACCTCTGGAGGTAGTGTGTTCCAGATGATGGAGAACGCCCTTCTCCGTGTTGAAGTTAGATGGTATTGTGTGACATTGGGCACGGCTAGAAGATTCCACTCTTCAGATCTAAGTGTTCTCGTCGGACAGTATGGGGTTAGGCCAGGGGTGGGCAACCTACGGCCCGCGGGCTGGATGCGGCCCGGCAGCTGATTCTGCCTGGCCCGGGGAGAAAGGCGTCAGGAGCGGGACCAAGAGGAACGGGTGCTGCTGCCGCCATCCCATCGCGGGCTTTGTGGGGCCTGTGTTGGCAGACAGGCCAGAGGAGCGGCGGCTTTGGAGTGCCTGCCACCCCTGGAGGCGATCCGGGCCTCCAGCAGGAGCATTCGGCCACCTACGATGGCTGATCGCCCTGGCGACCCGGAAGAATTGATCGTTTTCCGAGTCACCAGGGAGATCAGCCACCTCAGATCGTCAACTGCTCCCCCTGCAGGCCCGGATCACCTCCAGGGATGGCAGGCACTCCATAGCAGGGCAATCAGCTGGGGAACGGCTGGGGGCGAGAGTGGGCGGAGGCCTGCAGCCTCCGATCGCCTGCTACTCTGCTCTCCTTTGCTGCAGCGGCGGCTGGGTCCACTTTGCCATCCTCTGGGCTGGGTCCATTGGGCCATTCCATCTTGGTTCGCACCTTGTCTTCTTGAATTTCATTTTATTTTAGTGGTTTTTATTATTATTTTATAACAATTTCATTATAGTAATATAATAAATAATATAATGTTATATTATATTATAATTTCAATATATTATAATGTCTATATATAATATAATATAATAAATATGATATTAATACTAATAATATATTAATATTTCTTGATATATTAATATGTTAATATTAATGGTGTGTAATATATAGAAAATATAGAAAATAAATAAATTATGTAGATTAGAATGTAGTTTAGCCTTTAGGTGCAGCCCTCCATAATATTTTTTGGCTCTCATGTGGCCCCTTGGAAAAAATAATTGCCCACCCTTTGGTTTTGGCGGTCCCTTAGGTACACTGGCCCCAGATCATACAAGGCCTTAAAAGTCAAGACTAACACTTTGAAGGTGATCCGGTACTCAATAGGAAGCCAGTGCAGTTCCCACAGAATTGGGGTAATGTGGCAGCTTGCAGGAGCTCCTGCGAGCAACCGAGCTGCGGCGTTCTGCACCAGCTTGAGTTTCCGGGTCATTGACAAAGGCAGGCCAATGTAGAGAGTGTTACAGTAGTCTAACCTTGAGATGACCGTGGCTTGGATCACCGTGGCCAAGACAAGTAAAGGGCCAGCCTCCTAGCCTGGCGAAGATGGAAAAATGCCACTCTGCTGACAGCGGAGATTTGCGCCTCCATTGACAGCAGAGGGTCCAAAAGAACTCCAAGGCTCTTTACTGAAGGCGACGCTGTCCAGGGTCGGAAGCTGGATATTCCTACCGACCGGACGACCCAGCCAGAGGATCTCCATCGGAAGCTGGATACACCTTCAACCTACTGGCTCGCAGCCATCCAGTAACAGCTTCGAGGCAGTGATGGAAATTATCGGGTACGGTTTCGGGCCTGCCCTCCCATCCTCAGAATGAGCTGGATGTCATCAGCGTACTGATGACATTCCAGCCCAAAGCCACGCACCCGCTGAGCAAGTGGTCTTCCTGATTTTCCATGTATTTTATGTGCTTTTACCTTGTTTCTTTATTAATTCCCTCTATGAATTGACAGCCTGGGCAGTTTGAGGTCTCTTCCAACTCTCTGGTTGTATTATTCTTCATCATCTTCTCTTAAATCCTGCAAATAATCTGTGCTCATTATTTTGGATTTTTTTTAACGTGCGAGTGTAAACCGGCCCTTTGCACTATGAAATATCTGCAAGTAGTGTGGCATCATCTGCATATCTTCAATTATTGGTGTTTCTTCCTCTGACTTCCAAGTCTCTTTCCTCTGAGTCGACTCTTATATGCTGACATATGATAAGGTCAGTGTATCAATAGGATAGGACAGTGTTTCCCAACCAGTGTGCCGTGAGCGATCATCAGGTGTGCCGTGGGAAATTGGTACTCTCCCCTCTCCTAGCAGCCCCCTCACAGGTTTAAAAGAAACAAATTGAGCCTGGATTTTTTGAGTCCCCCCCCCCGCCCCAAAGGAACTGTTTATAACAGCTTCATGAGATCCATAGTTAACTAGAAGCAAGTTTCACTCAGGCTGAAATTTCACAAAGGTCTGGAGAACAAGCTCTATGAGGAACGGCTTGAAGAGCTGGGCATGTTTAGCCTGAAGAAGAGAAGGCTGAGGGAAGACATGATAGCCATGTATAAATATGTGAGAGGAAGTCATATATATGTTTTGTTCATCAAAACGGGCCCAGGTTTCACACTGAGTGTATAAATACATTGAAAAACATCTTAACTACCGTGTTTCCCCGAAAGTAAGACACCCCCGATTGTAAGACGTATCGGGGGTGTCAGCGGGGTCGGCTAATGTAAGCCGTACCCCGTATGTAAGCCATACTCCATTCGAGCTCACGAAGGGAGGGGGGAAGAAGGAGCAGGAGGCAAAGCGAAGCGGTGTCACGTCAGAGGCTTCTCCCCGCCTCCTGCTCCTTCTCCACCCCCCCCTTCGTCCATTCGAGCTCACGAAAGGAGGGGGAAAGGAGCAGAAGGCGGGGTGAGCGGCGTCACGCCAGAGGCCTGGCCTCTGACGTGACGCCGCTACCGCCTCTTCCTCTTCTCCTCCCCCTTCGTCCATCTCGAGCTCACGAAGGGAGGGGGAGAAGGAGCAGGAGGCGGGTGAAGGCGGTCACGTCAGGCCTCTGACGTGACGCCGCTCGCCGCCTCTGCTCCTTCCCCCTTTCATCCATTCGAATGAACGAAGGGGGGGGGGGGAGAAGGAGCAGGAGGCGGGGCGAAGCTTCTGACGTGACGCCGCTTTGCCCTGCTTCCTGCTCCTTCTTCCCCCTCCCTTCGTGACCTCGATGGACGAGGGGGGGAGAAGGAGCAGGAGGTGGGGTGAAGCGGCGCCGCATCAGAGGCCTGGCCTCTGACGTGACGCCGTCGCGCTGCCGCCTTCTGCTCCTTTCCCCCCTCCCTCGTGAGCTCGAATGGACGAAGGGGGGAGAAGGAGCAGGAGGCGGGCGAAGCCTCTGACGTGACGCCGCTTGCTGCCGCCTCCTGCTCCTTCTTTCCCCCTCCCTTAGTGAGCTTGAATGGACGAAGGGGGGGAGAAGGAGCAGGAGGCGGGGGTGAAGCGGCGTCGCGTCAGAGGCCTGGCCTCTGACGTGACGCCGCTTCGCGCCGCCTTCTGCTCCTTTCCCCCCCTCCCGTCGTGAGCTCGAATGGACGGAAGGGGAGAAGGAGCAGGAGGCGGGGCGAAGCCTCTGACATGACGCCAGCCCCTCGCGCCTCCTGCTCTCTTCCCCCTCCCTTCCTTGGACGAAGAAAGGGAGGGGGAAGAGAGCAAGAGGCGGCTGTAGACGTTCCTGTGCGTGCGCCGCCGGCCGCCGGCCACGCACGCGCAGAAAGCTGCGCCGCGGAGGTATGCCGCGGCCGATGGGCCCGTTTGCGGCGGCGGCGGCGTGACGGCGGCGTGGGTGTGGCGACGGGGTACGTCTTAGTTTATATAAGACGTACCCCGAAAGTAAGACGTAGGGGGACTTTTCGGGGGGGAAAGAAAGTAAGACGCTGTCTTACTTTCGGGGAAACACGGTATATGTATTACTGAGTTAGAGTGTCATTTTGGTTGGTGGTGTGCCCCAGAATTTTGTAAATGTAAAAAAAATGCCGCGGCTCAAAAAAGGTTGGAAAACACTGGGATAGGATGTTAAAATGCAGCTTTGTTTGGCCCCCCAAAATGCCAATTGGAAACCATTCAATTTTTCTATCCTAACAGTAGCCTCTTGTTCTGAGTGCAGATTACGCGTCAGGGCCTCAAATGAGCTGCCTGTAAACAAAGCTTGCAAGAAGGGCTGGGGTACGTTTTTCGGAGCCTCAAACTAATCTCACTTACTAGGGAATTCTTGGAACTGCTCCTCAAAAAGTAACTTTCCCAAGTGCTTTGGGAAGCAGGAGGCAAGGTTAAGTGCATGTCTGTGAATCTGATCCAACACAGATGGAACGCTAAAGCTATTCCCTGGTGTTTCTCTGCAGCCTCCAGCTGGGAAACCTTCTTTCAACTGAGCTCTCCTGACTCTTGTCAATAAAGCTCCCGTCTTCCTTCACAGACTTTCCTGGTCCTTTTTCACCAACCAGTTGCCACATTTGGTGGCGGTGTGTGTCACGCCTTAATTCAGCAACACGGACCCTTGGTTGCTTTTGAGGTTACGAAAGTTCTCGTCCAACACAATGCCCATTATAAGGCGTTATGAAAAGAACTTGCTCCAGCGTTGGAGTGGGGAGGGCATTGTGCCCACGATGCCGCATGCTTTGCATAGCTCTGACGTCGAGGCACACACTGTGAACATCTGCAGAGCGGGAGCATTCATGCGTATACTACAAAAGCTTAGGAAAGTAATATTTTGCTTGCCTCTGTTGTTTTGGGGTAATGCCCAAGGAAGGGGCTAAGTGGCACATACGTTGATATGGATGCGGAAGTCCTTTTCATGATGTCTGAATGCTGTAGATCAGGGGTGCCCACACTTTTTCAGCATGCGAGCTACGTATAATAAAACCAAGTCAGAAAGATCTACCTTCGGCGCGTGCGCCTCCCGTGCTGCGCACCGTCCACATTTGCTTCCGGACGAGAGAGAAGCAGGGCGGAGCAGGGGAGGGGGCGGGGCTTGGTGCAGCCTGGCTCTGCCCAGGGCCGGATCATCGGCCTGTGCCGCCCAAGGCTAAATGTATAAATGCCGCCCCCCGGGGGGTGGGGCCTCTTGCGGGGGCGGGGGCTCTTGCGGGGGGCGGGGCCGGCGAGAGGGAGAAGGCGCCGCCAGAAGTCCCGCCCCTAGGGCGACTCGGTTTTCGCCGCCGCCGCCCCGCTCGCCCGTGCCCCAAACACGAGCGGGGCGGGGGCGGCGAAAACCGCGTGAGTCGCCCTAGGGGCGGGACTTCCGGCGGCGCCTTCTCCCTCTCGCCGGTTCCGCACCCCTCCCTTCACTGAAGGGAGGAGGCAGCGGAGCCGCTGCCGGCGAGGAGGAGGCGCCGCCGGAAGTCCCGCCCTAGGGAGACTCACGCGGCCTTCCCCGCCGCCGCGGCCCTCACACCGGCGCCCCTTCTCCCTTCACTGAAGGAAGGAGGGGCGGCCACCCGCGTGAGCAGGGCGGCGGCAGGGGAAGCTGCGTGAGTCTCCCTAGGGGCGGCGGGACTTCCCCTCACCCCTTCCTTCAGGCCCGGCCCCGGAAATGCCGCCCCCCAAAATCTGCTGCCCGAGGCAAGTGCCAGGATTTCTATGTTGTGTTCCCCGAAAAAGGCCCAGGTTTCACACTGAGTGTATAAATACATTTAAAAACATATTAACTATATGTATTACTGTGTTAGAGTGTCATTTTGTGTCATTTTGGTTGGTGGTGTGCCCCAGGGTTTTGTAAATGTAAAGAATGTGCCACAGCTCAAAAAAGGTTGAAAAACACTGCCTTAGATGTCCAGACTCCGCTCCTTGGCCAGATTGACCCAGAGGCCTCAGGTCCTGCCTCCTCATAAGTAGATCAGCTCCATAGAAGTGCTGAAGTTGCCATTCCTGCATCCTCTGCCTCCTGCAGCGCCGGAATCGGGAGAGGAAAACTGCTGCTTTTAATTGGTGCTCTTGGCCTGAAGTCAAGTGACCTCAAAAACTGGAGAAAACAGTAAATACGTGCATAAGGGCCTATTTTCATCGACTACGGAGGGAAGGAGATGGGCCGTTACTGCAAACCTCATTGATACCGGCAAAGTTAACTACCTCAGAACAGGATTCGTAGGCTTCTAAGTGGGACAGGCTGCCTAGCTCTGGATCCCAAAATCTAAACAGACATGCTTTCAATGGAAGAGGAAATTCGTCGTGACAGTCTCCACAGCCACCATCCCAAAGAGAATCCACAAATGATGTGTGCGTTGCTTCCCATCAGCGTAGATATCCAGTTTTTACGATGTAGTCACTGATCACCGACAAACCAGTTTGAGCATTTGTCATCTCCGTCAGGAGCAGGTCCTTTGTCAATCGAACGACTTTGTCAATCGAACGAGCCTGCAGAATTCTGGAGCTTGTGGTTTATATAATAACTAGCTTGGGGACCCGGCGGTGCCCGGGTTATTTGAGGAAGACATTGTGTGCCAAGGCTGGTTCCTATTAGACGTTTATGTGGCTTGCAGTGGTCTCAGGAACTTAGTGAAGATACTGCAAGTCCCATCAGCCATGGTCCATCCCCTCCGAACAGCCCCTCCGAAAGCTGGCATGGGCAAACTTGGACTTTCCAGGTGTTTTGGACTCCAACTCCCACCATTCCTAGCAGCCTCGGGCTCTTTTTCCTCCCCCCCCCCTTCAGCCACTTAAGCAGGAAATGGCCTCAGGCTGTTAGGAATGGTGGGAGTTGAAGTCCAAAGCACCCAGAGGGCCGAAGTTTTCCCATGCCTGTTTTAGGGACCTTAAAGTGGTGAGCCTCCTTCCAAAATTGTGATTCTGGATAGAAAACAAACAACAACATAACATAACATTGTTTGAGTCCACAGTGCTCTCTGGGTGTAGGTGAACTACAACTTCCAAACTCAAGGTCAATTCCCAAGCAAACCCTTTCAGCACTTTCTGTTGGTAATGAGAGTTCAATATGCCAGGTTTGGTTCAATTCCATTGTTGCAAGAGTTCAGGATGATCTTTGATTGTGTGTTAACTATAAATCCCAGAAACTGTAACTCCCAAATGTCAAGGTCTATTTTCCCCAAACTCTACCTGTGTTCACATTTGGGCATATTGAGTACTCATGCCAAGTTTGGTCCTGATCCAACATTGTTTGAGTCCACGGTGCTCTCTGGATATAACTCCAAAACTCAAGGTCAATGCCCACCAAACTCTTATAGTATTTTCTCTTGGTTAAGGGAGTTCTGTGTGGGAAGTTTGTGTCTTTCTGCCATTCCTGCCAGGATATCTATGTTGTGTTCATCGAAACAGGCCCAGGTTTCACACTGAGTGTAGAAATACATTTAAAAACATATTAGTATAAATACATTTAAAAATACACCTATGCCGTCGAGATAAAAGAAAATTGGTATAAGGTATTTTATATGTGGTACTTAACACCAGAAAAGCTCGCGATATTCAGTAAAGGGAAATTGAACGCGAAGTGCTGGAAATGCGGAGCAAATGTAGGTACCTACGCCCACGTGTGGTGGGAGTGCAAGATGGTAAAGAAATATTGGTGGGAGATATTCAAGAGGACAAAAGACATTTTAGGAAAAAAATTTGATTTCAAACCAGAATACTTTTTGCTAGGGATATTTGATTTTGAGTTAGATAAAAATGACGACAAAATCTTCTTCTACCTGGCTGCCGCGGCAAGGATAAGTCTGGCCAGATTCTGGAAACTCAAAGAAGTGCCAACATATCAGGATTGGTTAAAAAAAGTTTATGACATAATGAACATGGATCTGCTAACACAGAAAGTAGCGCAAAACAGGGCTCCGGAAAACAGAACGGATTGGAACAAATACATTAATTACCTTAAATCAAAGAAATACAAATTAATATGATTTAAACCAATACAGAACTGAAGGCACGGTAGCAAAGGACAACTAAGTCTTTATCACAGGAAGGGGGAAGCAAGGCTGACCTCCCTGTGTAATGGTGTAAAGAAGTTCGGAGCATCTGCGAAACGGACCAGGAGGACAATAGGGGGAATGTTTATGTGTAGGTGTGAGGTGGTAGTCTAGGGGGGAGGGGAGGGAGGGGGGATATGATTTTAGGTTTAAGACCCAGTTGCCGACGTTTGATGGTGTGGCACTTCGCCCACAGCCCCTAGTTAAGAGCCTTGGGGTCCAGCTAGACACCCAACTGTCGATGGAAGCGCAGATTGCCTGCGCTTGCAAGACAGCGTTCTACCATCTGCGGCAGGCGAAACGTCTGGCTCCTTACCTCTCCCGCTGCGACCTGGCCACGGTGATCCAAGCCACGGTCATCTCGAGGCTTGATTACTGTAATGCGCTGTACATTGGCCTACCCTTGTCGGTGATCCGGAAACTTAAGCTGGTGCAGAACGCAGCAGCGCGCCTGCTGTCGGGAGCCCCAAGATCTGCGCATGTGACCCCACTCCTGCGTGCACTGCACTGGCTTCCCATCGAATTCCGGGTCTCCTTCAAGGTGTTAGTTCTAACTTTCAAGGCCTTACATGGTTTGGGGCCAGTGTACCTGAGGGAGCGTCTTACCCCATACAAACCCAGAAGATCACTGCGCTCAGAGGGGCTTAATCTACTAGAGGTCCCTAGTATTAAGATCTGTAGGCTGTCGAGCACCCGGCAGAGAGCATTTACAGTGGCCGCTCCGACCCTCTGGAATTCTCTGCCGGAGGAGATACGAGCACTACGGGGTTTGTTGGCCTTCCGCAAGTCTGTGAAGACTTGGCTATATAGGCAGGCATTTGGTCCCAACTGATGCCTCCTTAGTTGCCAGCTGCCAACATACCGTCCTGCCATGTATTGCCTCTGCGTATTATTGCTTGCCGGGATCATTTGTGGGGAGGGGGGCTTTTGGGTATACGTCTTTTATCTGTTTATTGATGTTTTATTGATTTAGTGCTGTAAACCGCTCTGGGCTCCAGAGAGAGCGGTCTACCAAATCGAATTTATAAATAAATAAATAAAAATAAGTATGTCAAGGTTCATGTGAGTATGTCTGATGTTTTGTTTTTTGTGGATTGAATGAATAATAAAAAAATAATAATAAAAATAAATAAAAACATATTAGCTATATGTATGACTGTGTTAGAGTGTCATTTTGTGTCATTTTGGTTGGTGGTGTGCCCCAGGATTTTGTAAATGTAAAAAATGTGCCGCGGCTCAAAAAAGGTTGAAAAACACTGATTTAGAGTATTTTTTTTAAAGAAAATGTTTTTTCCCCCCTGACGTATCCTATAATCTGCCACTTGAGGCAGGCACCAATTACAACACTGCTATTTATTTACCGTTCCCCTTTAACGATTAGTAATGATTGTTCAGTGTAATGTTGTCATAAAAGAAGCTGGGCGACCAGGGAGCTGGGGACCGTGGGTCAAGCTGCTGGGAAAGCCGTGGTAATGGATCCCCTGGCAGCCCAGGCTTGCTGTGCCACCGTTGGCATTGTTTTGGATCTCAGCATCTCTCTCCTCTCTCCCCATTTCCCTCTCTCCCTTTCCCAACGCCACAGTTTATGCTCCAGCGGCTGGATTAGAAACACCCATCCATCTCCCTGGCACCCTCCTCCCTCTCCTGCTTCCCAGCTTCCTTGGCATCAGGCATTTCCGTTGCTGAGCAACCGGCAGCCGGGACTTCGCTGCCTCCTCTCTTCCTCTTCCTCCTCTCCATCCTCACTCTATCAGGCCCATTCAATTTCACTCAAATGGCCGTTCACATGCTCCAAGCGCCTTCACTCCAGCCTGCTTGGAATGTGGTTTTTAGGGAGGAGAGGGTCACAACCTTTTATTTACTTACTAGCTTGGGGACCCGGCGGTGCCCGGGTCATTTGAGAAGTGCAGCAGGATGTAGAGTGGGTCATTGGGGGGGGTGTCCTGTGTGCCATGTTTGGTCTTGATCCATCAGTATTGGGAGTTACAGTGGTATCATGAAATTACTGAAGGTACTGGAAGTCCCATCCTGTGGTCTGTCAGGTCCAACCTCCCCCAAATTGCAGTAGGATGTATGCATTGGGTCATGGATGGGCTGTCTCAAGACTGCTAAATGGAACCAAGTTTGATCTTGTCATTGGGATTTAATGGATGAGGGTTGTATTATTTTTAGGAAGTGAGTGAAAATACAATTCAAGTCCCATCATCCGTGGTCCATCTCACACAGAACTGCATCAGGATGTTGAGTGGGTCATGGGGGCTCTGTGCGCCAAGTTTGATCTGTATTGGTGAATGGATGAGGGTCAGGCATGTAGCCAGGGGGGGGCTAAGGGGGCTTCAGCCCCCCCCAAAATTCTCAGGATGGTCCGCGAAAAGGCCTTACTGGTACATTATTCAAACTGTTATGTTTATTCATATCATGATCTGATCACCATGCTCATTATATCCCACATTAATGGGGTTATTGGGATAACAATACAAAAGGTTTGCTAGGGTAGACCCTCTTCCACCCAGTCTCAGCCCCCCCCGAACCAAACTCACCCCCCCGAATCAAAATCCTGGCTACGGCCCTGATGAGGGTTGTATTGTTTTTAGGAAGTGAGTGAAGGTACTTCAAGTCCCATCATCCGTGGTCCATCTCACACAGAACTGCATCAGGATGTTGAGTGGGTCATGAGGGCTCTGTGTGCCAGGTTTGGTGTTGATCAGTGATTGGATTAGGTTTGCAGCAGTCTTGGAAAGTGAGGGAAGGTACTGCAAGTCCCATCATCCATGGTCCATCCTCCTCCAAACTGCAGCAGGATGTAGAGTGGGTCATGAGGGCTCTGTGTGCCAGGTTTGGTGTTGATCAGTGATTGGATTAGGTTTGCAGCAGTCTTGGAAAGTGAGGGAAGGTACTGCAAGTCCCATCATCCATGGTCTGCCCTCCTCCAAACTGCAGCAGGATGTTGAGTGGGTCATGAGGGCTCTGTGTGCCAGGTTTGGTGTTGATCAGTGATTGGATTAGGTTTGCAGCAGTCTTGGAAAGTGAGGGAAGGTACTGCAAGTCCCATCATCCATGGTCTGCCCTCCTCCAAACTGCAGCAGGATGTAGAGTGGGTCATGAGGGCTCTATGTGCCAGGTTTGGTGTTGATCAGTGATTGGATTAGGTTTGCAGCAGTCTTGGAAAGTGAGGGAAGGTACTGCAAGTCCCATCATCCATGGTCTGCCCTCCTCCAAACTGCAGCAGGATGTAGAGTGGGTCATGGGGGCTCTGTGTGCCAAGTTTGATATTTATCGGTCTTTGTTAGGGGCCACAATGGTCTTTGGGAAGCAAAGCGCTTGGAAGTACTACAAATCCCATAATCCGTGGTCCATCTTTCCCAAACTGCACCAGGACGTAAAGGGCATCATGGGGGTTATGTGTGCCAAGTTTGGTTCAGGTCCGGCTGAGGCCTAGTCAGAAGAATCAAGTTGATGGGGCCTTACCGTCAATTCAGGCTGAGGGCTAGTTTGTAAAAACTGAAGGAAGCCTTTTTGTAAAGAACTCTGTCTGGCACCTTTGAGATTTGGGATGTTGGAATGCTGGCCAATCCATGGCCCAGCCTCCCTCAAACTGCACCAAGGCGTAAAGTGGGTCTTGGGGGTTCTGTGTGCCAAGTTTGGTCTTGTTGTCTCATTGTTGGGGGCTGCAAAGTGTATTGGACCTAAACTCCCACCATGCCTGACTGGCTCAGGCCTTTTCCTTACTTCCCTCTGGCACTTTAGAGTCTCGGAATGTTCGCGTTGGCTGGCCAATGGGAGTTGTTTATGCAAATAACCCCACAGTGCAGTGTTTCTCAACCTTCCTAATGCCGCGGCCCCTTAATATAGCCCTTCATGTTGTGGTGACCCCCAACCATAAAATTATTTTTGTTGGTATTATTATGAATTGTAATGTAAATATCTGAGATGCAGGACATATTTTCAGTCACTTGACTAAATTTAGCACAAATACCTGATACACCCAAATTTGAATCCTGGTGGGGTTGGGGGGTTGATTTTATCATTTGGGAGTTGTAATTGCTGGGATTTATAGTTCACCTACAATCAAAGAGCACTTTGAACTCCACCAGCTATGGAACTTGGCACACAGAATGCCCAGGATAAACAGAAAATACTGGAAGAGTTTGGTGGACACTGACCTTGAGTTTTGGAGTTGTAGTTCACCTACACCCAGGTAGCATTGTGGACTCAAACAATTATGGATCTGGTCCAAACTTGGCAGGAATACTCAACATGCCCAAATATGAACACTGGTGTAGTGTGAGGAAAATGGACCTTGACACTTAAGAGTTGTAGTCGTTCGGATTTATAGTTCACCTACAATCAAAGAGCATTCTGAACCCCACCAATGACAGAATTGGGCCAAACTTCCCACACAGGACCCCCATAATCAACAGAAAATACAGTGCTTTCTGGTGGTCTTTCACGACCCCTCTGATACTCCCTTGCGACCCCCTCAGGGGTCCCGACCCCCAGGTTGAGAAACACTGCCACAGTGGGAGCCAATCCGAAAGCTGCCACATGTCCTTCCGCCCTCCGGACACATACAAACATTCAGCTTTATTAAGGTATACAGATAAGGTATACAGATTTATTTACTTTGCTTCTAGACCGCCTCTCTCAGCCCGAAGGCGACTCGAGGCGGTGTACAACAGCAAAAACTACTCAAGACAAACATATCAACAATTATCAATACAATCCAATTCCAACATATACAAATTAGCATTCAACGTTAAAAACACAATATCAGCGTCTCATTAATTAAATCGACTTCCAATTGCATCGTCGTCATTCCTTAGGTCTCAATTTGACAATCATACTACATCTGCAAATGCCCGGTCAAATAGCCAGGTCTTAACCTTCCTGCGAAATGTCAGGAGGGAGGGGGCCGATCTGATGTCATTAGGAAGGGCGTTCCAAAGCCGAGGAGCCACCACTGAGAAGGCCCTGTCTCTCGTCCCCACCAATCGCGCCTGCAAAGCAGGCGGGACTGAGAGCAGGGCCTGTCCGGATGATCTTAAGCATCTTGAAGGTTCATAGGAAGAGATGCGTTCGGACATGTAAGTTGGACCAGAACCGTTAAGGGCTTTAAAGGCCAAAGCCAGCACTTTGGATTGTGCCCGGTAGCAAACTGGTAGCCAGTGGAGCTGGCACAACAGAGGTGCTGCGTGCTCCCTGAGTGCCGCTCCTGTTATCAACCTGGCTGCTGTCCGTTGAACCAGTTGAAGCTTCCGAGCAGTCTTCAAAGGCAGTCCCACGTAGAGGGCGTTGCAGTAATCTATACGGGATGTAACCAGAGCGTGGACTACCATGGCCAAGTCAGACTTCCCAAGGTACGGGCGCAGTTGGCGCACTTTTGACCCAAAGAGATGTGGCTGAGGAAAATGGCACTAGCAGCAGCAGCGGGCACCAATATCTACTACTAGCTTGGGGACCCGGCGGTGCCCGGGTGATTTGAGAAAGGCATTGTGTGCCAAGTTTGGTCTTGATCAGTCATTGGATGAGGGTTGCAGTGGTTTCTGGAACTGAGTGGAGGTACTTCAAGTCCCATCATCCATGGTGTGCCCTTCTCCAAACAGCACCAGGCCGTAGAGTGGGTGATGGGGGCACTTTGTGCCAAGTTTGGTCTTGATCAGCCATTGGATGAGGGTTGCAGCAGTCTCGGGAAGTGACTGGAGGTACTTCAAGTCCCATCATCCATGGTGTGCCCTCCTCCAAACAGCACCAGGCCGTAGAGTGGGTGATGGGGGCACTTTGTGCCAAGTTTGGTCTTGATCAGCCATTGGATGAGGGTTGCAGCAGTCTCGGGAAGTGACTGGAGGTACTTCAAGTCCCATCATCCATGGTGTGCCCTCCTCCAAACAGCACCAGGCCGTAGAGTGGGTGATGGGGGCACTTTGTGCCAAGTTTGGTCTTGATCAGCCATTGGATGAGGGTTGCAGCAGTCTCGGGAAGTGACTGGAGGTACTTCAAGTCCCATCATCCATGGTGTGCCCTTCTCCAAACAGCACCAGGCCGTAGAGTGGGTGATGGGGGCACTTTGTGCCAAGTTTGGTCTTGATCAGCCATTGGATGAGGGTTGCAGCAGTCTCGGGAAGTGACTGGAGGTACTTCAAGTCCCATCATCCATGGTGTGCCCTCCTCCAAACAGCACCAGGCCGTAGAGTGGGTGATGGGGGCACTTTGTGCCAAGTTTGGTCTTGATCAGCCATTGGATGAGGGTTGCAGCAGTCTCGGGAAGTGACTGGAGGTACTTCAAGTCCCATCATCCATGGTGTGCCCTCCTCCAAACAGCACCAGGCCGTAGAGTGGGTGATGGGGGCACTTTGTGCCAAGTTTGGTCTTGATCAGCCATTGGATGAGGGTTGCAGCAGTCTCGGGAAGTGACTGGAGGTACTTCAAGTCCCA
The DNA here is from genome assembly GCA_030556195.1 of Anolis apletophallus. Taxonomy (NCBI): domain Eukaryota; kingdom Metazoa; phylum Chordata; class Lepidosauria; order Squamata; family Anolidae; genus Anolis; species Anolis apletophallus. The sequence continues at coordinate 782,805 of JARBWK010000019.1, forward strand.
TCATCCATGGTGTGCCCTCCTCCAAACAGCACCAGGCCGTAGAGTGGGTGATGGGGGCACTTTGTGCCAAGTTTGGTCTTGATCAGCCATTGGATGAGGGTTGCAGCAGTCTCGGGAAGTGACTGGAGGTACTTCAAGTCCCATCATCCATGGTGTGCCCTCCTCCAAACAGCACCAGGCCGTAGAGTGGGTGATGGGGGCACTTTGTGCCAAGTTTGGTCTTGATCAGCCATTGGATGAGGGTTGCAGCAGTCTCGGGAAGTGACTGGAGGTACTTCAAGTCCCATCATCCATGGTGTGCCCTCCTCCAAACAGCACCAGGCCGTAGAGTGGGTGATGGGGGCACTTTGTGCCAAGTTTGGTCTTGATCAGCCATTGGATGAGGGTTGCAGCAGTCTCGGGAAGTGACTGGAGGTACTTCAAGTCCCATCATCCATGGTGTGCCCTCCTCCAAACAGCACCAGGCCGTAGAGTGGGTGATGGGGGCACTTTGTGCCAAGTTTGGTCTTGATCAGCCATTGGATGAGGGTTGCAGCAGTCTCGGGAAGTGACTGGAGGTACTTCAAGTCCCATCATCCATGGTGTGCCGTCCTCCAAACAGCACCAGGCCGTAGAGTGGGTGATAGATAGAGAGATAGATAGATAGATAGATAGATAGGGTCATAGCCCCTGGTGGTGCAATTGTCGCAAAAATTTAATATGCAGATTTGAGATAATGATATGTGGGAATGAATGGAAGGATGTATGAGTGGAGTTAATAATTTGGGAAACACCAGTACAATATTAAGGCCTGCAATGGCTAACTTCCTGCTGGACTGTAATTAAAAGTTGCGAATGGCAGCTGAAAAGGTAAAACTCTGATAAGAACGATGACAATGGTTCTTTCGAGTTAAGGAAATGTTTGCAACATTCCTTATGTTAAGAAGGAGGTCAACATAAGATCAACACCAATCAATAAGAGTCAACATATTGTTGCTACTAAGAGTTTGCAACGTACTTTTCCTAAGTTTTGGAAAGCATCAGGGCTGTTTCTGTTGCAACGGACACAATGAATTGATGGGATATTTGAGTGTATTGTTATCTCATGTATACAGTAAGCCACTGTGTGTTTGTACTTTGATAGTATGGGCTCTCTAGCCTTTTGGCAACCATACTAAGAGAAGGAAAACTCTAATTTCAAACCCGGGGAAGATGGTGCTTGTCTAACCCTGTAAGGTCAGCCATCTAGAGCAGTGTTTTTCAACCTTTTTTGAGGTGCGTCACATTTTTTACATTTACCAAATCCTGGGGCACACCACCAACCAAAATGACACAAAATGACACTCTAACACAGTCATACATATAGTTAATATGTTTTTAAATGTATTTATACACTCAGTGGGAAACCTGGGCCTGTTTCGATGAACACAACATAGATATCCTGGCAGGAATGGCAGAAAGACACACACAAAGGTCAACAGCTGGGAGTTATAGTTCACCTGCAATCAAAGAGCATCCTGAACTCCACCAATGATGGAATGGAATCAAACTTCCCACACAGAACTACCATAACCAAGAGAAAATACTATAAGAGTTTGGTGGGCATTGACCTTGAGTTTTGGAGTTGTAGTTCACCTATATCCAGAGAGCACTGTGGAGGGGAGGGAGGAAGACGTGGGGCGAGTCTGCGCAGTAGCGCCTGCACGGGTCACGTCTTCCTCCCTCCCCCTCCCACAGAAGCGTCAGCATGAGCAAAGCGAGGCTGACTGACTGACTGACTGACTTTATTATTTCTGAGTCGCCCTCCACGTTAGTGCTCCGGGCGACTTACACACAACAAATTCCACAATTAAAATAGAGTATTTAAAACTAGATTAAAATATTCCGTGGTTAAATGCAGGGGCCAGGCTCGGTATTTGAGTTCCTGGTTCTGCATTAACCATGGGCTTTCCTAAATAGCCAGGTCTTCAGAGCGGTCAGGAACTGGGGCAGGTCGAGGGAGGCTCTCTGGTCCGGTGGCATCGAGTTCCAAAGAACGGGGGCCACAACGGAGAACGATCTCCGTCTCGTGGTCTCCAGGTGGGCCTCTTTCAAGCCTGGTACGTGAAGAAGGTTCTTGTTTGCTGGCCGCGGGGTCCTTGAGTAAGCAGGCATCAGCAAGCGGTCTTTTAGGTATGTTGGGCCCCGGCCCCGTAGGGCTTTGAAAGCCAAGGTCAAGGTCTTGTGTAAGGCTCTATACTCAACGGGCAGCCAGTGCAGGCGCTGCAGAGATGGTGTAATGTGGCATCTCATCGATGTTCCTGTGAGAAGCCTGGCGGCCGCGTTCTCCACCATCTGGAGCCTGCGGGTTAGTGACCGGGGTAGACCTACATACAAAGCGTTACAGTAATCCAGCCTTGATGTAACCGTGGCATGGATTACTGTAGCTAGCGCTTCCGTCGGAAAGATAGGGCGCCAATTGTCTCGCTTGGCGCAGGTGGAAGAAGGCCCTTTTGCTCGTGGAGGCAACCTGGGCCTCCATCGACAATTTGGAGTCAGGATAACACCAAGGCTTTTTACTGAGGGGGACGGAATCAGCGGTTCCCCTTCAAGGGGGCAGCGAGAAAGGTGGTTCTGGGCGGCCCGGCCATAAGATCTCCGTCTTTGATGGATTTATTTTAAGTTTGTGGGCGCGGAGCCATTTTGTCACTGCTTCTAGGCCTCGAGTGAAGTTTTCGGGCACCGAAGTTGCGCCAGGCTCCAGTTTCAGTAGGCAAAGCAAGCAGAGCGAGGCTGGGAAGAAGGGAGCCCGGGTGGAGAAGAAAAAGTGTTTGGCAGGAGGTGGAAGAAAGGGTATTGGAGGTTCCAATTTCCCACGGCACACCTGATGATCGCTCACGGCACACTAGTGTGCCACGGCACACTGGTTGGGAAACACTGATCTAGAGAAGTGTTTCCCAACCTTTTTTGAGCCGCGGCACATTTTTTGAGCCGCGGCACATTTGAGCCGTGGCCCTTGCATGGGAGTTCTGTGTGGGAAGTTTGTGTCTTTCTGCCATTCCTGCCAGGATATCTATGCTGTGTTCATCGAAACAGGCACAGGTTTCAGACTGAGTCTATAAATACATTTAAAAACATATTAACTATATGTATTACTGTGCTAGAGTGTCATTTTGTGTCATTTTGGCCCAGGATTTTGTCAATGTAAAAAATGTGCTGCGGCTCAGAAGAGGTTGAAAAACACTGTCTTAGATTTTGTGCAGGGAGTCAGGTTCTGCTGTATGGAAAACAGAGATCTGGTCCTTGGCATTGTTAGGGAAAGGATGCATTTTGGAGTTTTGAAGTTATGGCGTTATGGAAGTTTTGGAAGCATGCATTGACAGGCTGCAGGAAAGCAGGGTCTGGCCTAACAGGTGCTTCTCCAAGGAGGGAGAAAAGGATATAATAATATTTGAATGTGTGGGGATGAATGCATGTTTATCAATATGTCCAAATGTGAACACAGGTGGAGTTTAGGGAAAATAGAACTTGACATTTGGGAGTTGGAGTTGCTGGGATTTATAGTTCACCTACAATCAAAGAGCATTCTGAACTCCACCAATGATGGAATTGAACCAAACTTGGAACACAGAAATCCCATGACCGACAGAAAATACTGGAAGGCTTTGGTGGACATTGACCTTGAGTTCTGGAGTTGTAGTTCACCTACATCCAGAGAGCAATGTAGACTCAAGCAATGATAGATTAGATCAAACTTGACACAAGTACTCGATATGCCCAAATGTGAACACTGGTGGAGTTTAGGGAAAATAGAACTTGACATTTGGAGTTGCTGGGATTTATAGTTCACCTACAATCAAAGAGCATTCTGAACCCTACCAACCATAGAATTTGGCTAAACTTCCCACACAGAACTTCCATGCTTTGAAGGGACTCACAGATGTGAGCCTCCCTCCAGCCTTGCATGCTCTCCCTCGCACAATGTTGCCATGCGCCGAGCATGCCTGCTCTCACCTCCCCGCTTGGAGTCTCAGAAGCAGCCCTCCCCTTGGCTGAGAGGCTGAGAAATCACAGTGGAGGTGAGCTTTGGTGGGAGGATTTGCCATCTGTTTCCAAAAAGACAGGCGGAGAGATCTTCACCCTTCTCTGCCAAAGGAACTCCTAAGACCATCAGAAATATGTGTTTTCTGATGATCTTTGGTAATCCATGCCAGGTCTCCAAAAGGGTGGCCAGCAGAGGGCAGCAGTGCTCATGTCCTTTATTGCACAGCAGCACCAATGCTTAGGAAAGTGATAATTTGGGGGCAACACCCCCAAATTGCCTTTCTCCAGCTCTGGTAGTTGATTTTGCAGCCCATGGCTGCAAAAGGTGGTTCCTAACAGTCTTTTAACTGGTGGCACATAAGAAGGTGCTCTGCGTGTGACAAGAGAGGAGTATCTCCAAATAACAACAATCTCAAAACTTTATTTGTATCCCGTCCGTATCTCCCCTCTGGGGACTTGGGACAGCTCCCAACAAAAAAAAATTGCAGCCTTCGTTGCCAAAAGTACACAACAAACAAACAAACAAAATAAATAATATGACACAGGTAAACAAGGTAAACAATAACAATAACAAATCAAGCTGCCCCGTGTCCCCGTTAGAGAGATGGTGGCGGGGAATAAATAAAATCAGTTATTAATTATTAATTATTAATTATTAATTATTAATTATTAATTATTAATTATTAATTATTAATTATTAATTATTAATTATTAATTATTAATTATTAATTATTAATTATTAATTATTAATTATTAATTATTAATTATTAATTATCATGGCTGCATGTTGCTTGGCCTCAACACATGCACACATGCCACATACATGCTTAGGCACATAAAGTCCCTAACTGGTTCACACGTTACTTAGGGCTGCCGTTAAGTATCATCTTCATGGTCAAAGTGAAGTGTAAGTGTGGTGCAAATTGAAGTTTTGCTTATGTATTTTATTGAATTGGCAGAAGAGTTGGAATACTATCCCCAAGGAAGCATTATGGCCGAAGGAATCTGGAAATGGTAATCCAACTCATTTAGAGCAGTGTTTCCCAACCGCTGTTCCGCGGCACACTAGTGTTCCGTGAGAGATCAGCTGGTGTGCCGCGGAAAAACTCTTCCCCTTTCTTCCTAGTGTTCCCTGGCGGTGCCTTCCCCTCGCGTGGGAGGCCCTTCCTTCCTTCCTGCTGGCCTCTCCTGCCTGGCTCACCGGTGTTGTTGACCTGGAGGATCCTTTCCGGGAGCAGCCGCGCGCCTTCCCCCTCCCCCTCCATCTGCTGGTGGGCTTCCTGAGCGGCGCAGAGGAGGCTTTGGGCAGCGGGGAGGGCGCACGGGCGGAAGCGTGGCCAGTCCTGGCGGAGCAACACCCCCACCTCCCGCAGTGGGCCCTCTGCCCAGCCCGAGAGGAGCAGCGCCGAGATCGGGGAGAGGAGTGCAGCAGGGCAGAGGCACACGGCCAGGCCCAGGCCCCACGACGCCCCCGACGCTCGGGACTCTGAGCTTAACTCAGGCCCAGGCAAACCCTCATCCCCATTGGCAACAGACCCAGGCCCAGAAAACCCTTCACCCCCAGTCCCATCAAGGAACATCAGACACAATCACAGGCTGAACTACAACAGGATGCATGTTGGTCCAGAGTTTGGAAAGATTACTTTCTCAGATGAGGGGCTTTATCACACGAGGCAGGCAAATGAGTGTTGAAGCTGAACCGCCATTTTTGGTCCTTATTACAGGGGGCCGTACACGGGGGCCCAACTGGCGGCCCGGGGGCCGTACACGGCCCCCACCCTTCCCTCCGCCCCCCCAGCCCCTTCCCTCCGGCCCCCTAAGCTTTTTAATAAAAAATAAAAATTGAAAAACAAAATAAATAATAAAAATTTTATTTAAAAAACCTACTTCCGGGTTCGGAGCAAGTATCGCAAGAATACGCAATCCACACAGGATTTCGCTGTCAACGCGAGATCACGCCGGCGTTGACAGCGAAATCCGATGTGGATTGCGTATTCTCACGATACCCTTCGGCTACTCTACTACTGGATCGCTGGGGCCCACAGACGCGATTAGGACCTTCTTCGACTCAGTCGGTCGTCGCCTCTCTCGTCGTCCGGGTACTCCTGGATCCTGCGCGTTTGGAAAAAGGTAGACCGAAGCAGGGGGCTCCTCAGGGGGCTCCTCAGTCCCTTCCCCATCTCGCCTCATGTATTAAATATAAAATTAAATATATTTAAAGATGAAATAAGGGGAGATGGGATACATTAAAATAAGGGGGGAGGGGAGGATGGAAATAAATATATTTAATATTAAATAAAAATAAGGGGAGAGGGGATGATGGAATTAAATATATTTAATATTAAATTAAAATGAGGGGGGAGGGGAGGATGGAATTAAATATATTTAATATTAAATTAAAATGAGGGGAGAGGGGAGGATGGAATTAAATATATTTAATATTAAATTAAAATGAGGGGGGAGGGGAGGATGGAATTAAATATATTTAATATTAAATTAAAATGAGGGGGGAGGGAGGATGGAATTAAATATATTTAATATTAAATTAAAATGAGGGGAGGGAGGATGGAATTAAATATATTTAATATTAAATTAAAATGAGGGGAGAGGGAGGATGGAATTAAATATATTTAATATTAAATTAAAATGAGGGGGAGGGAGGATGGAATTAAATATATTTAATATTAAATTAAAATGAGGGGAGGGAGGATGGAATTAAATATATTTAATATTAAATTAAAATGAGGGGGAGGGGAGGATGGAATTAAATATATTTAATATTAAATTAAAATGAGGGGGGAGGATGGAATTAAATATATTTAATATTAAATTAAAATGAGGGGAGAGGGGAGGATGGAATTAAATATATTTAATATTAAATTAAAATGAGGGGGAGGGGAGGATGGAATTAAATATATTTAATATTAAATTAAAATGAGGGGGAGGGGAGGATGGAATTAAATATATTTAATATTAAATTAAAATGAGGGGGAGGGAGGATGGAATTAAATATATTTAATATTAAATTAAACCGAGGGGGACGGGAGGATGGAATTAAATATATTTAATATTAAATTAAAATGAGGGGAGAGGGGAGGATGGAATTAAATATATTTAATATTAAATTAAAATAAGGGGAGAGGAGAGGATGGAATTAAATATATTTAATATTAAATTAAAATGAGGGGAGAGGGGAGGATGGAATTAAATATATTTAATATTAAATTAAAATGAGGGGGAGGGGAGGATGGAATTAAATATATTTAATATTAAATTAAAATGAGGGGGGAGGGGAGGATGGAATTAAATATATTTAATATTAAATTAAAATGAGGGGGAAGGGGAGGATGGAATTAAATATATTTAATATTAAATTAAAATGAGGGGGGGGGAGGATGGAATTAAATATATTTAATATTAAATTAAAATGAGGGGGAGGGGAGGATGGAATTAAATATATTTAATATTAAATTAAAATAATTTAATATCTTATCCCTGCATTTTATCTCAGTAAAAGATTATATTTGACTGTATGCATGCAGGGGCGGGGCTGGGGCTGGGGAAAGGGCGGAGCCGGGGAGAGGGCAGAGCCGGGGGCGGAGCCGGGGCAGACCCTACGGCCCCCCAGGTCATCAGTGACCGGAATTCAGCCCCCTGGGCTGGTAGAAGTTGGACAGCCCTGCCTTATTACACAGCACCATCTGCAACCCGCGGCACCCTGTGATTCCCCTGCCTGCCCCTTGCTATTGATAAGCAAAAACCACCAATAGCTTGTGATTCTGCAATATTCCTCGGTGCAATGACTCCACTCTGTTTCTGGCCAGCCTATCGGCAGTAAAATAATACTATCAGTGGGCTGGATTCTCCATCTTCCTCCCCATCATTTATTCCCGAGCTGTCTCTCGTCTGCTTATTTTACATTTTATATATTGGCTTTTTATTGTTTATGTTGCTGAAATTGCTCTAAAATCTATACACATCATAAAAGTGAAAATCTGTATGTGTGTGTGTGTGGCTGGGTGTCCACTTACACAGGCAAGCTCCCACTTCCACAAATAGCTGTGACTTCCACTACTCAGGAGACACTAAAGCAGTGTTTCTCAACCTGGGGGTCGGGACCCCCAGGGGGGTCGCGAGAGGGTTTCAGAGGGGTCGCCAAAGGCCATCAAAAAACACGTATTTCTGATGGTCTTAGGAAGCCCTTTGGCAGAGAAGGTTGAAGATCTCTCCGCTTGACCTTCTCTTTCTTTTTGGAAACAGACTTCGAATTCTCCCACCTAAAGCTCTCCTCTGCTGTGATTGGCAGGCCTCCCAGCCAAGCGGAGGGCTGTTTCTGAGACTCCAAGCAGGGAGGGGAGAGCATGCGTGCTTGGCGCATGGCAGCATGATGCGCATGTGTGGGTGAGGGAGAGTGTGAGAGGTGGGATGGAGGCTCACGCCAGCTAGTCCCTTCAAGGCATGAGGGTTCTGTATAGGAAGTTTGACCCAATTCTATCATTGGTGGGGTGCAAGGGGCACTTTGATTGTAGGTGAACTATAAATTCCAGCAACTACAACTCCCAAATGTCAAGATCTATTTTCCCCAACTCCACAAGTGTTCCCATTTGGGTATATGGAGGATCTGTGTCAAGTGTGGTCCAGATCCATCCTTGTTGAGTCTATAGTGCCCTCTGGATGTAGGTGAACTACAACTCCCAAACTCAAGGTCAATGCCCAACAAACCCTTCCAGTATTTGCTGTTGGTCATGGGAATTTTGAGTGCCAAGTTTGTTTCAATTGCATTGTTGGTGAGTTCAGAATGCTCTTTGATTGTAGGAGAACTATAAATCCCAGCAACTACAACTTCCAAATGACAAAATTAACATCCCCCCCCACACACACACACACAAATACAGTTATGAAGTAGAAATGAAAATAATGTTACGGTTAGGGGTCACCATAATGTGAGGAACTGTATTAAGGGGTCGCAGCATTAGGAAGGTTGAGAAACACTGCACTAAAGGATCTCCCTCCAATGACATTCCCGGTTATTGTGAGTGGCATGAACATGCCCAAGAGTCCTGCCAATGTCCTCCACAAACACCATTCTGCCCACCATCCAAGTGAAGACTTTCATACAGGGACAATTCCCCCCAGGGGCGGTCTAAGGTAATTTTAAATGGTAAGCGAAATTTTAAATGGTAAGCGCGACTTCTCTCCGCCTCCTTCTCCCTGCCTGGTGACGGCAAGCCAGGGAGGCGGAGAGAAGCCGCGCCGCCGCCACTCCTCCCTTGCGTCGTCACGCCACACAAGGGAGGAGGGGCGGCGGGGCGGCTTCGCCTCCTCCTCCCTGCCTGGCGACGCCACGCCATGCCAGGGAGGAGGCAGAGAGGAGTCGCGCCAGCCCCGTCAAAAAGGGGTGGGCGGCGCGCAGGACGCGCGGCGGGAGGGCGCCTCTTTCTCCTCCTCGCCCCACCCTCCTTCCTTCAATCCGGCGAGGAGGCGGGGAGGGGCGGAGTAAGGAGTGGACCCGATCCTCCCTCCCTCCCTCCTAAAGCAGAGCTGAGGGGAGCAGAGCAAAGGGAGGGGGCGGCCACGTATGTGCCCTTTTTTTGGTGAATTTTTGGGGGGATTTTTTTTAAAAAAATTGGGGGTCCGGATCTGCTGCCCCCCCAAACATACCACCCAAGGCCATGGCCTCGGGTGGCCTTATGAATAATCCAGGCCTGCTAATGACTGATAAAGCCTCCATCCTGAACCGATGGGCTGAACATTTTCAGAGTCTCCTCAATGCCAACCGAGTAATCCAAGGTTCAGCTATCCAACACATGATACCACAACCAATGAAAAATGAACTGGACACAGCTCCCACTCTGGAAGAGACCCTTGAGGCCATACAGCAGATGGAAAATGGCAAGGCAGCCGGGATCGATGGAATCCCACCTGAAGCTTGGAAACAGGGAGGTCATGTACTTCATGCTAAATTCCATGAGCTCCTTGTGAGTTGCTGGGGAAAAGGTGAACTGCCATCAGATCTCCGAGATGCAGTTATCATCACCCTGCATAAGAAAAAAGGAACAAAATCCGATTGTTCAAACTATCGAGGTATAACTCTGCTCTTCATTGCTGGAAAAATCCTTGCAAGGATACTCCTGAACAGATGAGTTCCTGCTATTGCAGAAGAACTTCTCCCTGAAAGCCAATGCGGCTTCAGAGCTCATAGGAGCACCACAGATATGGTTTTTGCCCTTTGACAACTGCAAGAGAAATGTCGAGAGCAGAACAAAGGACTCTATGTCACATTTGTCGACCTCACCAAAGCCTTCGACACTGTGTGCAGAAAAGGTCTGTGGCAGATCCTGGAACGTCTAGGATGTCCCCCCCAAATTCCTCAAAATGATTATCCTGCTACATGAGGGCCAGCGCGGTCAAGTCAGAGTGGGCGATGCTCTCTCAGAGCCCTTTCTAATAACTAATGGAGTGAAACAAGGTTGTGTTCTTGCACCAACCCTATTTACAATCTTCTTCAGCATGATGCTCCAAAGGGCTAAGGCAGACCCCGAAGAAAAAGACGGCATATATATACGCTATAGTACTGATGGTAGCTTGTTCAACTTAAGCTGCCTGAGGGCTCACACTAAGACTCTAAATAAACTATCTAGTCCATGAGCTGCTTTTTGCTGACAATGCTGCCCATGTCGCCCATTCAGAAGCAGCTCTGCAGCGCCTCACATCCTGTTTTGCAGCAGCTGCAGAGCTGTTTGAGCTGGAAGTCAGGCTGAAGAAAATGGAAGTCCTCTACCAGCCCGCACCACAGGAAGAACACCATTATCCCCACGTCAGCATAGGCAAATCTGTGCTTAAGTCCGTTCAGCAGTTCATATACCCAGGAAGCATCATCTCTTCAGATGTCAAGATGGATAAAGAGATAGATCACAGATTAGCAAAGGCATAGAGTGCATTCGGAAGGCTTCACAAAAGAGTCTGGAGCAACAAGCACCTGAGGCAAAGCACCAAAATCAGTGTGTACAGAGCTATTGTACTGTCCATTCTCCTTTCTGGGTCTGAAACATGGGTCACCTATCACCAACACCTACACCTCCTCGAACGCTTTCATCAGCGCTGTCTTCGCACAATCCTAAATATACACTGGACCGACTATGTGATGAATGTTGCTGTCCTTTAGCAAGCAGAGATCACTTGCGTTGAGGCCATGCTACTGAGAACAGAGCTGCACTGGGCAGGGCACGTCTCTAGGCTGGAGGACCACCGCCTCCCAAAAATACTACTCTATGGTGAACTCGCCATGGGCCAGCGCAAGAGAGGCATCCCCAAAAAGAGATATAAGGACTCCCTGAAACGTCATCTCAGGCTCGGCCAGATTGATCACTAACAATGGTCCACCCTGGCCTCCTATCGGGAGGCATGGAGACGCAGTATCCACAATGCTGCGGCCTCTTTTGAGAAGACACGCCGAATGAGTCTCGAAGAGAAACAACAACGCAGAAAGAACCGCAACTTGGAAACGTTGAGTATTTATGTCACAGCGGGTAGGCAACAGAAATATAGAAGTTTAATTCCCCATCGGCCCAAAAACTCCAGTCTCTGTTCAAGTGAATAATGAAACTCTCATTCAATTCACAAGGTAAATATATAAATTTGTATTGAATTGTATTTAACAATAACTGGCAAAACATCGAAAAACAACAGCCATCACAGCTACCTTTCTAAACATCCTTTCCTCACAGATATTAAATCCCAACTGACAAATCCCAACTGTCACTTTGTAACTGACATTCCTCAAGGTTCCATTTAGCAGTCTTGAGACAGCGCCATCTGGTGTCAAACATGTCACACTGCAGGTCATCTCAAACTGCGAAAATTTATCTTGTGCTGACTCATGAATTGCTATTCAAAATGCAATAATCTGACAATAAGGACTCCCTGAAACGTCATCTCAGGCTCGGCCAGATTGATCACTAACAATGGTCCACCCTGGCCTCATATCGGGAGGCATGGAGATGCACTATCCACAATGCTGCGGCCTCTTTCGAGAAGACACGCCGAATGAGTCTCGAAGAGAAACGACAACGCAGAAAGAACCGCAACTTGGAAACAACATCACCCAAGGAGACTTTCTGCTGTGCTTTCTGCAACCGGACTTGCCTATCTCAGATTGGCCTTTTTAGTCATCAACGCACTTGTAAAAAGCGTGGGATGAGTCCTTCCTAAGAATCTTCATTCACGAAGTAATGCCACAGAGAGAGAGAGAGAGAGAGAGAGAGAGAGAGAGAGAGAGAGAGCAGCCCAACTGAGGTGGAATTGTGGCTTTGTGTGATAAATTCCTATAATGCAAAATCTATGATGACATAGATGTCAGATTATTGCATTTTGAATAGCAATTCATGAGTCAGCACAAGATATATTTTCACAGTTTGAGATGACCTGCAGTGTGACATGTTTGACACCAGATGGCGCTGTCTCAAGACTGCTAAATGGAACCTTGAGGAATGTCAGTTACAAAGTGACAGTTGGGAGTTGTCAGTTGGGATTTGATATCTGTGAGAAAGGATGTTTAGAAAGGTAGCTGTGATGGCTGTTCTTTTTCGCTGTTTTGCCAGTTATTGTTAACTACAATTCAAGCCACCGTTATATATTTACCTTGAGAATTGAATGAGAGTGTCATTATTCACACGAACAGAGACTGGAGTTTTTGGGCCGATGGGGAATTAAACTTCTATATTTCTGTTGCCTATCCGCTGTGACATAAATACTCAACGCCGAAGAATAGAGATTCTTGGAATGGGAGTTTGAAAAAGTAACTTCCCAAACTCTGATCCTCTCAGAGGTGAACACTGAATATTTCTGACCTTGCTCCTCTACATTTGCATTCATTTGGACTTGGGTGTTTTGCATTGAGCGGCAGGCTATTTAGCATATTCATAGTATTATTATGTTGCTGATTTATAGTTATTTTAGGCTAATTTCATTGGGGATGTTGATAGTTCATCACCCCAAAAAATCAATACTTACAATTTTTTAGTTATTGATCGTTATGCTTTTGTGTTCATGCCCATTGGATTCTGTCTGCGTTATTGATAGGTGATTTGTGTTTTTGATATTATGTCGATACAAATATATCGACTGGGGCAACATTTGCACATTTTGATGCATTGTTGTTATTGCAAGCAACTTTAAAGTAACTTGCCTTCTCCTTAACCTGGTGCCCTCCAGGTCTTTCGGGTTACAGTTCCCATCGTCCCTGATCACTGACCATACTGTTTGGGGCTGATGATGGCCACAGCCATAAACATCTAAAGGAGACCAAGTGAGGAAGCCAGTTACAGTCTTGACGCCGAGGTGGCAACCTGGTACTTCCAAACCATCAAAAAGAGGAAGTACATTTCCCTAAAGCAGTGTTTTTCAACCTTTTTTGAGCCGCGGCACATTTTTTACATTTACAAAACCCTGGGGCACGCCACCAACCAAAATGACACAAAACGACACTCTAGCACAGTCATACATATAGTTAATATGTTTCTAAATGTATTTATACACTCAGTGTGAAACCTGGGCCTGTTTCAAGGAACACAACATAGATATCCTGACAGGAATGGCAGAAAGACACAAACTTCCCACACAGAACTCCCATAACCAAGAGAAAATGCTATAAGAGTTTGGTGGGTATTGACCTTGAGTTTTGGAGTTGTAGTTCACCTATATCCAGAGAGCACTGTGTTGGATCAGGACCAAACTTGGCATGAAAACTCAATATGCCCAAATGTGAACACAGATGGAGTTTGTGGAAAACAGACCTTGACATTTGGGAGTTACAGTTTCCGGGATTTATAGTTCACATAAAATCAAAGAGCATTCTGAAACCTGAGACAAGGCCTGCTCCCCTTCCTCCTTCTCACCCTCCCGTCATGTGTGTGTGTGTGAGGAGGGGGGGCCTGTAGCACCGCACGTGCTTCCCACCCGTTCTGTCATTTGGGGCTTCTCCGCTGCGCTACAAAATGCCGCCGGCGAGGGCGCAACAAGAGTAAATGACACTCTAACACAGTAATACATATAGTTAATATGTTTTAAATGTATTTAACCACTCAGTGTGAAACCTGGACCTATTTCGATGAACACAACATAGATATCCTGGCAGGAATGGCAGAAAGACACAAACTCCCCACACAGAACTCCCATAAACAAGAGAAAATGCTATAAGAGTTTGGTGGGCATTGGCCTTGGGTTTTGGAGTTGTAGTTCACCTATATCTAGAGAGCACTGTGGACTCAAACAATGATGTATCTAGACCAGTGTTTTTCAACCTTTTTTGGCCCGCGGCACATTTTTGACATTGACAAAATCCTGGGGCACACCACCAACCAAAATGACATAAAATGACACTCTAATACAGTCATACATATAGTTAATATGTTTTGGAATGTATTTATACACTCAGTGTGAAACCTGGGCCTGTTTCGATGAACACAACATAGATATCCTGGCAGGAATGGCAGAAAGACACAAACTTCCCACACAGAACTCCCATAACCAAGAGAAAATGCTATAAGAGTTTGGTGGGCATTGACCTTGAGTTTTGGAGTTGTAGTTCACCTATATCCCGAGAGCACTGTGGACTCAAACAATGTTGGATCAGGACCAAACTTGGCATGAATACTCAATATGCCCAAATGTGAACACTGGTGGAGTTTGGGGAAAATAGATCTTGACACTTGGGAGTTGTAGTCGCTGGGATTTATAGCTCACCTACAATCAGAGAGCGTTCTGAACTCTCCCAATGATGGAACTCAACCAAACTTGGCACACAGAACTCCCACGACCAACAGGGAATACTGGAAGGGTTTGGTGGGCACTGACCTTGAGTTTTGGAGTTGTAGTTCCCCTACATCTAGAGAGCACCGTGGACTCAAACAATGATGGATCTGGACGAAACTTGGCACGAATACTCAATATACCCAAATGTGAACACTGGTGGAGTTTGGGGGAAATAGATCTTGACACTTGGGAGTTGTAGTTGCTGGGATTTATAGCTCACCTACAATCAGAGAGCATTCTGAACTCCCCCAATGATGGAACTCAACCAAACTTGGCACACAGAACTCCCACGACCAACAGGGAATACTGGAAGGGTTTGGTTGGCACTGACCTTGAGTTTTGGAGTTGTAGTTCACCTACATCTAGAGAGCACTGTGGACTCAAACAATGATGGATCTGGACGAAACTTGGCATGGATACTCAATATACCCAAATGTGAACACTGGTGGAGTTTGGGGGAAATAGATCTTGACATTTGGGAGTTGTAGTCACTGGGATTTATAGTTCACCTACAATCAAAGAGCATGATCAACCCCACCTATGATAGAATTGGGCCAAACTTCCCACACGGAACCCCCATGACCAACAGAAAATACTGAGGTTCTGGTGGTCTTTGGCGACCCCTCTGATACCCCCTCACAACCCCCCCCAGGGGTCCCGACCCCCAGGTTGAGAAACACTGTGCTAGAGGAAATTGGGGAAGGAATCCCTCACTCTAACCTATCTAGGCTAACTACTCATTGAGAGCAGTCAGGGATGAAACCCAACAGAACTACAACTCCTAAACTCAAGGTCAATGCCCACCAAATCCTTCCAGTGTTTTCTGTTGGTCTTGGGAGATCTGTGTGCCAAGTTAGGTTCAATCCCATCGTTGGTGGAGCTGAGAATGCTCTTTGGTTGTAGGTGAACTATAAATCCCAGCAACTACAACTCCCAAATGACAAAATCAATCCCCCCGAACCCTGTTATTGCGTCGGACCATAACACTAAAGTATCTGAAGGAGCTGAAGGTAAGGAAGACACCGCTCCGGCCTTTTGGACAGCCAAATGTACAGCGGCGGACTTGTCTTACCGTATTTCCCTTTCTCTATCCGCTCAGACAGATCTAATCTGGAAATATCCTGCCCATCTGTGCTGTATGTGGGCCTTTTAGACCCGACAAAAGCCTGGCTCCGTTGCATGGCGTCACAGTGATACCACACCACCTGCTCCGTCTTTATTCCAGAGTACATTAAACCATCTGGGGATGTGAACCGGGTCTCCTTATAGGGTGGCGATCTAAGAAGGGGAGGGGGCAAGGGTCAGTTTTGTCACTCTGGAGCCCAGGGATTTTTTTTTCTGGTTCGCTCTCAGCATTTAAAGGGCCAGCTCCTTTGTGGGCATTTCCTGCAAAGTCCAGTCCCATGGGTGAGGGACATGACCATGGGGGGTGCGGGGTCTTCCGATGCAGAGGCCAGATTGGAAAAAAGCCCTAGATTCTGGACCAATGTCAGAACTTGAGACAGGGAGGCCAGATTGGAAGAGGCCACAGACTCTGGTTAGAATCATAGAATCCTAGAATTGGAAGAGACCTCGCGGACCATCCAGTCCAACCCAGGCCCGGATTAACCCCTTTTGGCGCCCTAGGCCACACTTTGGAATTACGCCCCCAAACCAACCTCTACTGCAGTGTTTCTCAACCAGTGTGCCGGGGCACACTAGTGTGCCGTGAGCGATCATCAGGTGTGCCGTGGGAAATTGGAACCCGGGGGGGGGGGGGTAGAGAGTCTAGTGTGTTGAAGTATAAAAACCCTAAGAAACCTACCTCGATAAAGGCACAAAACTACAACCACCACCCCTCCCCACCCGTTGTCTACTTGGTCTCTCCCTCTCCATGCATTGGGAAGGCCCGCCTCCCTTTCCCCAAGTAGAGACCTCCTCTTGCCTCCTGGGGGTTCTGTGTGGGAAGTTTGGCCCAGTTCTATCATTGGTGGGGTTCAGAATGCTCTTTGATTGTAGGGGAACTATAAATCCCAGCAACTACAACTCCCAAATGTCAAGGTCTATTTCCCCTGAACTCCATCTGCGTTCATATTTGGGCATATTGAGTATTCATGCCAAGTTTGGTCCTGATCCAACATTGTTTAAATACATTTTTTAAACATATTAACTATATGTATGACTGTGTTAGAGTGTCAT
Source organism: Anolis apletophallus (assembly GCA_030556195.1). Classification (NCBI taxonomy): domain Eukaryota; kingdom Metazoa; phylum Chordata; class Lepidosauria; order Squamata; family Anolidae; genus Anolis; species Anolis apletophallus. Next base: position 799,797 of record JARBWK010000019.1, read on the forward strand.
TTTGTGTCATTTTGGTTGGTGGTGTGCCCCAGGATTTTGCAAATGTAAAAAGTGTGCCGCGGCTCAAAAAAGGTTGGGAAACACTGCTCTACTGCACCACCTCCTCCTCGCGGCTCCACATGCCCTCCTTCCTTGACTCAAGGAAGGAGTGCGTGAGGAGGAAGGAAGGGAAGCCCCGGGGCTGCAGAGCTGTTTGGGCTGGAAGTCAGCCTGAAGAGAACGGAAGTTCTCTACCAGCCCGCACCACAGGAAGAACACCATCATCCCCACGTCAGCATAGGCACATCTGTGCTTAAGTCCGTCCAGCAGTTCACCTCCCTGGGAAGCATCATCTCTTCAGATGCCAAGATTGATAAAGAGAGAGATCACAGATTAGCATAAGCATAGAGTGCATTCGGAAGGCTTCACAAAAGTGTCTGGAGCAACAAGCACCTGAGGCAAAGCACCAAAATCAGTGTGTACAGAGCTATTGTACTGTCTATTCTCCTATATGGGTCTGAAACATGGGTCACCTATCGCCAACACCTACGACTCCTTGAACGCTTTCATCAGCGCTGTCTTCGCACAGTCCTAAATATACACTGGACCGACTATGTGACGAATGTTGCTGTCCTTGAGCAAGCAGGGATCACCAGCATTGAGGCCATGCTATTGAGAACACAGCTGCGCTGGGCAGGGCACGTCTCTAGGATGGAGAACCACCGCCTCCCAAAGGGAACTCTACGGTGAACTCGCCACGTGTCAGCGCAAGAGAGGCGCCCCAAAAAAGAGATATACGGACTCCCTGAAACAGCATCTCAGGCTCGGCCAGATTGATCACCAACAATCAGGGCCGTAGCCAGGATTTTGATTCAGGGGGGGCTGAGTTTGGTTCGGGGGGCTGAGACTGGGTGGAAGAGGGTCTACCCTAGCAAACCTTTTGTATTGTTATCCCAATAACCCCATTAATGTGGGATATAATGAGCATGGTGATCAGATCATGATATGAATAAACATAACAGTTTAAATAATTTACCAGTAAGGCCTTCTCGCGGACCACCCTGAGAATTTCGGGGGGGGGGCTGAAGCCCCCTTAGCCCCCCCCAGCTACATGCCTGTGAGTGATGGTCACTCGTTGGCCTTATATTCTGCCCTTATCACTGCGCGGATCACAATGCACATATACAGGCAAACATTCAACGCCATTTGACATACAACATATAAGACAGACACAGAGGCAATTTAACATTCCAGCCTCTGGCCACCAGGAGGAGCTGTCGCATTCCTTCATTCTTTTTTGTGTACTTCCTGGAGATTTTATGGCCTCGTAAATCACTTAAATTTATCCTCCCAACACAAGTGGTACCTAAATTTCCTACTTGACAGATGCAACTGTCTTTCGGATTGCAAAGGTCGACAACAAGCTACACAATTGGCCGGAAGCTCACTCCGACCCCGGGCTGGCTTCGAACTCATGACCTCTCAGTCAGTAGTGATCTTTCATGCAGAGGACACCCAGCCAGCTGTGCCACAGTCCCACAAAGCAACATTACATGTTTATTTCTATAGATCAGTGTTTTTCAACCTTTTTTGAGCCGCGGCACACTTTTTACATTTACAAAATCCTGGGGCACACCACCAACCAAAATGACACAAAATGACACTCTAACACAGTAATACATATAGTTAATATGTTTTTAAATGTATTTATACACTCAGTGTGAAACCTGGGCCTGTTTCGATGAACACAACATAGATATCCTGGCAGGAATGGCAGAAAGACACACACTTCCCACACAGAACTCCCAGAACCAAGAGAAAATGCTATAAGAGTTTGGTGGGCATTGACCTTGGGTTCTGGAGTTGTAGTTCACCTATATCCAGAGAGCACTGTGGACTCAAACAATGTTGGATCAGGACCAAACTTGGCATGAATACTCAATATGCCCAAATGTGAACACAGATGGAGTTTGGGGAAAATAGACCTTGACATTTGGGAGTTACAGTTTCTGAGATTTATAGTTAACACACAATCAAAGAGCATCCTGAACTCTTGCAACAATTTATTTATTTTATTTTATTTTATTTGTTCCTTCTTGTATTCCGCTCCTCCCAGCAGGCTCGGGGCGGATAACATCATAAAAACCGGCTAACATGTAGCATTCATGTTGCCGTACAATAAAACAGCATAAAACAACATAAAAATACAACATTGGTCCCGAGTTTAGCAAGTGTGTCAAGCCATGGCATTCCAGGGTCCGGGTACTAGTCAAAGGATGAGTACATTTGGCTTATTCAGCCTAGCCAAAGGCCAGTTTAAACAGGGCGGTCTTACAAGCCCTGCGGAACGGAATGAGCTCCGTGGCGGCACGAACATCCTCTGGGAGAGAGTTCCAGAGTACAGGAGCCGCCACGGAGAAGGCCCTCTGCCTAGTCGCGGACAAGTGGCAGGTACGGACTGATGGAACCAGGAGATTAGACTCCCCTGAACGTAGTGATCTCGGGGGTACGTATGGGGCAAGGCGGTCCCTCAGGTACGCAGGCCCTAGGCCGTGTAGAGCCTTAAAGGTTAACACCAACACCTTGAAGGCAATTCGGTACTCAACAGGCAGCCAGTGCAGCTGCCGAAGGATGGGCGTAATATGCTCCCTTACCGACGTTCCCGTCAGCAAGCGAGCTGCGGCATTCTGCACCAGCTTGAGTTTCCGAACTGTCGCCAAGGGAAGGCCAACGTAGAGGGCGTTACAGTAGTCTAATCTCGAGATGACCGTCGCTTGGATCACCGTGGCCAGATCGTCCCTGGAGAGGTAGGGTGCCAGTCGCCTAGCCTGACGTAGGTGGAAGAATGATGCCCTGCTGGCCGCAGAGACCTGGGTCTCCATGGTCAGCAGGGGGTCCAACTGAACACCTAAGCTCTTAACAACAGGCGCCGGGTTAAGCCGTTCGCCGTCCAGGGTAGGCAACCGGCACCCACCCCCCCCAGGCCGGCCGGGCCACAAGATCTCCGTCTTCGACGGGCTCACCTTCAGCCGGCTGGCCCGCAGCCAACCAGTCACGGCTTCAAGGCACTGATGGAATTGAACCAAACTTGGTGTCAGAGCTGGGAGATCTTAGCCTTGAGGAGGCTCAGACTCCCAGTCTGCCTTGACCTGCTTTGACGCTGGACCTTGGGGAATTCCCTGGGGTGAGGTAATCCTTTCAGAGCGGTGCTGAGTCAGGTCGGACGTGACGCAACCCCTACCGGACATTGGACACTGACGGTGGATATGCTGACTCAGTCAGGATATGATGTAATATCCTCTGGACTGTGGGATCGCTGAGTCAGCAGGACATGATGCAACCTTTCCTGGACATTGCAAGGGAAAGGAGGGAGGGGGGATGGGGTATATAAGGTGTGTTTGGGTGACGGTTCACTGCTTTGACTTTATGGGTGTTGTACCTGCAATAAATCTTGTTGGATCGTGAACCGCCTGCGTGCGATCCTTACGGAGTATTGGAGCGTCCTCACACTTGGCCTATTGAACTCTCATTACCAATAGAAAGTACTGAAAGGGTTTGCTTGGGAATTGACCTTGAGTTTGGAAGTTGTAGTTCACCTACACCCAGAGAGCACTGTGGACTGAAACAATGTTGGATCAGGACCAAACTTGGCATGAATACTCAATATGCCCAAATGTGAACACAGATGGAGTTTGGGGAAAATAGACCTTGAAATTTGGGAGTTACAGTTTCTGCGATTTATAGTTAACACACAATCAAAGAGCATCCTGAACTCTTGCAACGATGGAATTGAACCAAACTTGGCCTATTGAACTCTCATTACCAATAGAAAGTACTGAAAGGGTTTGCTTGGGAATTGACCTTGAGTTTGGAAGTTGTAGTCCACCAACACCCAGAGAGCACTGTGGACTGAAACAATGTTGGATCAGGACCAAACTTGGCATGAATACTCAATATGTCCAAATGCGAACACAGATGGAGTTTGGGGGAAATAGACCTTGAAATTTGGGAGTTACAGTTTCAGGGATTTATAGTTAACACACAATCAAAGAGCATCCTGAACTCTTGCAACGATGGAATTGAACCAAACTTGGCCTATTGAACTCTCATTACCAATAGAAAGTACTGAAAGGGTTTGCTTGGGAATTGACCTTGAGTTTGGAAGTTGTAGTTCACCTACACCCAGAGAGCACTGTGGGCAGGAGGGGGAGGAAAGGATATTAGAGGTTCCAATTTCCCACGGCACACCTGATGATCATGCACACTGGTTGAGAAACACTGCTAGATGACTATGTCTCTGTATATTGTTGGGTGTGGAGAGCAGAGCAGGAAAGCAATGGCTGGAGGCTGGAGGCTGGGGGCAGGTGATGCTGGAGAGTGGTCCAGGTGGGAGGAGGATGCAGATCCAGGGCGAGGATGCTGGGGGCGGGGCCTGCTTCGGCCTCCCTTTGCCTTGGACCCACCCGACGCCTCCCCCCCCCCCTGGAGTTAGTCCAGCCCTAGCCAAGCGCGCTCACGAGGCCAGCCTTCCCCTTTTTTTTCCTGGAGTGTGGCAGGCGGCGGGTGCGCGCGCAGCCTCCCGCGCCAGCCCCGGCAAGGCAGCAGCCTCCCCAGCAGCAGCCCAGGTTGCCTCTCTCTCTCTCTCTCTCTCTCTGCCTTTGGAAAGCAAAGGCTGGGGACCTGCTGCCTCTTTGCCCTCCTCCTCCTCCTCTTCCCCTGGACTAAGCCCTGAACTTTGGAAGCGGAAAGGGGTCTCACTCAGGCGCAGCCAGGTAAGCCCGCTTTTTCCTCCTCTTGCCAAGGATGCCTGAGGATGCCACAAGGCTTCCCCAATGGATCCTGATCCCCCAAATCCTGGGGTCCCAGGGTCACAGGAAGGGGGAGCTCCCTGGCTTCCCTCTCGCCTCTTTTGGGAAGGCAATTGTCGGCTCTTTTTGTTGTGATGGTTTCCTACTTTGGGAATGTGGTGCTTGGGGGGGATCTGAGCCAGGGAAGAGGGCAGTGCATGGCTCCCTTTGGGAGGGAGGGAGCAGCATCCTCTGAGCCAAAACAGGGGCAAAAAGGCAGCCTTTCCTTTGGCAGATCTGGAAGGCACTGAAGCCTTGAGAAATGCCCACAGAGGAAGAGATGGGAGCCCTTGCTGCTCCCATTGCCTTGCACTTCAAACTCTGCTCTTGTCCATAGCCCACTTGACTGGTTGTCTCCAAACCCATTGGGGAAAAATAATAATAATAATAATAATAATAATAATACTAATCCCCCATTGCGTCATAAGAAAATAAAATAAATAAGAAAATATATAAAAAATTAAATAAAATTTAAAAATCCCCCAATGTATCATAAGAAAATAAAATAAATAAGAAAATATAATATAAAAAAATAAATAAAATTTAAAAATCCCCCAATGTATCATAAGAAAATAAAATAAAATAAATAAGAAAATATAAAATATAAAAATAAAATAAAATCCCCCCAATGTATCATAAGAAAATAAAATAATAAAACAAAAATGGAAAAACATTGCATCATAAGAAAAGAAAATAAATAAGAAAATATAATATATAATTTTTTTTTAAAAAAAATCCCCCAATGTATCATAAGAAAATAAAATAATAAAACAAAAATGGAAAAACATTGCATCATAAGAAAATAAAATAAAATAAATAATAAAATATAATATAAAAAATTAAATAAAATTTAAAAATCCCCCAAGGTATCATAAGAAAATAAAATAAATAAGAAAATATAATATATAAAAATTAAATAAAATTTAAAAATCCCCCAATGTATCATAAGAAAATAAAATAAAATAAAAAAGAAAATATAATATATAAAAATAAAATAAAATCCCCCAACGTATCATAAGAGAATAAAATAATAAAATAAAAATGGAAAAACATTGCATCATTAGAAAAGAAAATAAATAAGAAAATATAATATATAAAAAATCAAATCAAATCCCCCAATGTATCATAAGAAAATAAAATAATAAAATAAAAATGGAAAAACATTGCATCATAAGAAAATAAAATAAAATAAATAAGAAAATATAATATATAAAAAATAAAATCAAATCCCCCAATGTATCATAAGAAAATAAAATAATAAAATAAAAATGGAAAAACATTGTATCATAAGAAAATAAATAAGAAAATATAATATAAAAATAAAATCCCCCAATGTATCATAAGAAAATAAAAAAAATAAAAAATGAAAATGAAAAAAAAACATTTTAAAAATTAAAAAAATAAAATAAATCAAAATATTCCCCCAATGGGTCGTAAGAAAATAAAATAAATCTAAAAATATATTATAATAATAATATATTTTTTAAAAATCCCCCAATGTATCATAAGAAAATAAAAAATGGAAAAACATTGTATCATAAGAAAATAAAATAAAATAAATAAGAAAATATAATATAAAAATTAAAATAAAATCCCCCAATGTATCATAAGAAAGTAAAAAAAATTGAAATAAAAAAATTTAAAAAATCAAAATAATTCCCCCTTGTGTCATAAGAAAATAAAATAAATATTAAAATATAATATAAAAATAAGAAAATAAAATAAATAAGAAAATATAATATAAAAATAAAAATAAAATCCCCCAATGTATCATAAGAAAATAAAAAATGGAAAAAATTTAATTAAAAAATAAAATAAATCAAAATAATTTCCCATATCATCATAAGAAAATAAAATAAATATAAAAATATAATATAAAAATAATAAAAATAATAAAATATAAAAATCCCCATGTCTCCTAAAAAAATAAAAAAATAAAAAGACAATGAAAAAAACATTGCATCTTAAGAAACTAAAATAAAAAATAAAAAAGTAAAAAATAAGCCCCCATTGCGTCATAGAAAAATAAAATAAATAAAAAAATATAATATAAAAATAATAAAATATAAAAAATATATAAAATCACCCAATGTATCATAAGAAAATAAAATGAAAATAAAAAAAACATTGCATCATAAGAAACTAAAATAAAAATGAAATAAATAAAAAATAAGCCCCCATTGCATCGTAATAAAATAAAATAAAAATATAATATAAAATAATAATATAAAATAAAATATGAAAATCTCCCATTGCATCATAAGAAAATTAAAATTAAAATTAAAAAACAATCCCCATTGCATAAGAAAATTAAAAACAATATAAAATAAAATGAATAAAAAATAATCCCCCATTGCAAAAGAAAATAAAATATAATAAAATAATAAAAATAAAAATAATCTCCCATTGCATCATAAGAAAAGAAAACAATAATAATCCCTCATTGTGTCATAAGAAAATTAAAATAAAAAATATAAAATAAAAAATAATAAATCCCTCATTGCATCATAGCTGCATCCTTTCGTGTTGTTGTTGCTGCTGCTGTTGAATTAGTTAACGATTGCACTGTCTTAGATGCCTCAAACATCAGCTCCCGTGCCTGGGTCTGTTTGCCCATCCGGATTCCAAAAAATGGCCCTCGTTTTCGATCAGCTCTGCTTTTTGAAATGCCATCTATCAGTCGCATATAGAAAACCATATTAAAGAAACCTAAATGGACACGCTCTCCGTCCAGTGCCATTTTCTAGATCGTCGCCCCAAAGAACCCCAGGAAAATATTTTTGAGGATTGAGTGGTATCTAATTATTAGTGATGATAATAGGAGAATCTATTTTTATCATCTCTTTATATAGTGCCGTTTATATCGTGCGATACCAGGTATTTTAATGTAGGATGCTTTGAGTCTCCTTGTGGAGAGAAAAAGTGCGGTATAAGTAAACATAATAATGGGTTGATGTGTTTTTCCGGGCTGTGTGGCCATGTTCCAGAAGCATTCTCTCCCGACGTTTCGCCCACACCTATGGCAGGCATCCTCAGAGGTTGTGAGGTCTGTTGGAAACAGGGCAAGTGGGGTTTATATACCTGTGGAATAATGTCTAAGGTGGGAGAAAGAACTCTTGTCTGTTGGAGGCACGTTTGAATGTTGCAGCTGGCCAGCTTGATTAGCACTGAATGGCCTTGCAGCTTCAAAGCCTGGCTGCTTAATGCCTAGAGGAATCCTTTATTGGGAGATGTTAGCTGGCCCTGATTGGGAGGTGTTAGTTGGCACCTCCCAACAAAGGATCCCCCAAGTAGGAAGCAGCCAGGCTTGGGGGATCCTTTGTTGGGACGAGCCAACTAACACCTCCCAATCAGGGCCAGTTAACAATCTCCCAACAAAGGATTCCTCTAGGCAGGAAGCGGCCAGGCTTGGGGGATCCTTTGTTGGGAGGTGCCAACTAACACCTCCCAATCAGGGCCAGCTAACATCTCCCAGCAAAGGATTCCTCTAGGCAGGAAGCAACCAGGCTTGGGGATCCTTTGTTGGGAGGTGCCAACTAACACCTCCCAATCAGGGCCAGCTAACATCTCCCAACAAAGGATTCCTCTAGGCAGGAAGCAACCAGGCTTGGGGGATCCTTTGTTGGGAGGTGCCAACTAACACCTCCCAATCAGGGCCAGCTAACATCTCCCAGCAAAGGATTCCTCTAGGCAGGAAGCAACCAGGCTTGGGGGATCCTTTGTTGGGAGGTGCCAACTAACACCTCCCAATCAGGGCCAGCTAACATCTCCCAACAAAGGATTCCTCTAGGCAGGAAGCAACCAGGCTTGGGGGATCCTTTGTTGGGAGGTGCCAACTAACACCTCCCAATCAGGGCCAGCTAACATCTCCCAACAAAGGATTCCTCTAGGCAGGAAGTGGCCAGGCTTGGGGGATCCTTTGTTGGGAGGTGCCAGCTAACACCTCCCAATCAGGGCCAGCTAACATCTCCCAGCAAAGGATTCCTCTAGGCAGGAAGCGGCCAGGCTTGGGGATCCTTTGTTGGGAGGTGCCAGCTAACACCTCCCAATCAGGGCCAGCTAACATCTCCCAACAAAGGATTCCTCTAGGCAGGAAGCAGCCAGGCTTGGGGGATCCTTTGTTGGGAGGTGCCAACTAACACCTCCCAATCAGGGTCAGCTAACATCTCCCAACAAAGGATTCCTCTAGGCAGGAAGGAGCCAGGCTTTGAAGCTGCATGGCTATTCAAGGTGGCCGATTGCAACATTCACATCTGCCTCAAACAGACAAGAGATCTTTCTCCCACCCTGCACATTATTCCAGAGATATAAACCTCCGAAGATGCCTGCCATAGATGTGGGCAAAATGTCAGGAGAGAATGCTTCTGGAACATGCCCAGAAAACTCACAGCAACCTAGTGATTCCGGACATGAAACAACTCATGAAACATAATAATAATAATAATAATAGTGGGGGTTTTATAGCTGTGGAATGACACAGAGTTGGAGTAAGAACCCAATTCCCAGAGGTGGGGGGAATGGGGGAGATCTCTTCCCAAACTGCCCCTTCCTGAGGTTTGGAGATTCAGGTTGCGTTGTCGGACATGGCAATGCAGTCAAGGGGAAAGTGGGGCTGTCGTGAGGGATGGGGGGATTGCGTGGCTTGCAAGGAGCCCTGGTGGCAGGTGACGGAGAAGGGCCAAAAAGGAAGCCACTGCATTAGCAAAGTTTTAATATCCCTTACTGAAGCCATCAACTCGCTCCCTCCCCCCCCCTTTCAAGGCCCACCCTTTTGTCCCTATGAGCAGAACGTCATATCTGGAAATATAAAAATCAGCTGATCAGGCAGCTGAACCACCGCTTCACTCCTGGACAGGGATTTTTTGTTCTCCTGTTTTGTTTTCTCTCCATAGCCACACTTCTTCCCTTCCCCTTTCATTTCCCTTTCCCTTCCTTTTCCCTCCCCTCCCATCTCTTCCTTTCCCTTTCACTTCTCTTCCCTGTCTCCTTCCCTTTCCCCTTTCCCTTCCCTTCCCCATCTCTTCCCTTCTTCTTCCCATCCTTTTCTCCTTCCCTTTAATCTCTTTCCTTCCTTTTCCCTTCTCCTTTCTCTTCCATTCCCTTTCTTTTCCCTTCCATTTCCCCTTACCCTTCCATTTCTTTTCCCTTCCTTTCCCCATCTCTCCCTTTCCGTTCTATTTCCCTTCCCTTTCTTTTCCCCTCCCTTCCCTTTCCCTTCCCCATCTCTTCCCTTCTTCTTCCCGTCCATTTCTCCTTCCCTTTTAATCTCTTTCCTTCCTTTTCCCTTCTCCTTTCTCTTCCATTCCCTTTCTTTTCCCTTCCATTTCCCATTACCCTTCCATTTCTTTTCCCTTCCTTTCCCCATCTCTCCCTTTCCCTTTCCATTCTATTTCACCACCCTTCCCTTTCTTTTCCCCTCCCTTCCCTTTCCCTTCCCCATCTCTTCCCTTCTTCTTCCCATCCTTTTCTCCTTCCCTTTAATCTCTCTCCTTCCCTTTCCCCTTCCCTTTCTTTTCCCTTCCCTTTCTCCTTCCCTTTTTTCTCTTTCTTTCCTTCCTTTTCCTTTCCCCTTTCTCTTCCATTCATTTTCTTTCCCTTTCCCTTCCCTTCCCCATTTCTTCTCTTCTCTTCCCTGTCTCCTTCTCTTTTTCCTTCCCCTTCCCCATCTCTTCCCGTCTCCTTCCTTTCCCTTTCTCCTTCCCTTTTATCTCTTCCTTCCTTTTCCTTTTCCCTTTCTCTTCCATTCATTTTCCCTTCCCTTCCCCATTTCTTCTCTTCTCTTCCCTATCTCCTTCCCTTTCCCTTTCCCTTCCCTTTCTTTTCTCTTCCCTGTCTCCTTCCCTTTCCCCTTCCTTTTTTTCTCTTTCCTTCCTTTTCCTTTCCCCTTTCTCTTCCATTCATTTTCTTTCCCTTTCCCTTCCCTTCCCCATTTCTTCTCTTCTCTTCCTTGTCTCCTTCCCTTTTTCCTTCCCCTTCCCCATCTCTTCCTGTCTCCTTCCTTTCCCTTTCTCCTTCCCTTTTATCTCTTCCTTCCTTTTCCTTTCCCCTTTCTCTTCCATTCATTTTCTTTTCCCTTCCCTTCCCCATTTCTTCTCTTCCCTGTCTCCTTCCCTTTCCCTTCCCTTTCTTTTCCCTTCCCTGTCTCCTTCCCTTTCCCCTTCCCTTTCTTTCCCCTTCCCTTTCCCCTTCCCTTTTTTCTCTTTCTTTCCTTCCTTTCCCTTTCCCCTTTCTCTTCCATTCATTTTCTTTTCCCTTCCCTTTCCCCTGTCCCTTCCATTTCTTTTCCCTTCCCTTCCCCATTTCTTCTCTTCCCTTCTCTTCCCTGTTCCTTTCCCTTTCCCTTCCCTTTCTCCTTCCTCTTCCCCATCTCTTCCCGTCTCATTCCTTTCCCTTTCTCCTTCCCTTTTATCTCTTTCCTTCCTTTTCCCTTCCCTTCCCCTTCCCTTCCCATATCCTCCTTCCACTGGGCCTGCATTTTCTCCCCCAAAGTTTGTTTTTGTATGTTTTTACATGAGCTGTGATGTTGGAAATACCCTCAAAACGCCAGATCCTGCCTGATCTTGGAAGCTAAGTAGGGTCACCCTGGTTAACACTTGGATGGGAAACTACCAGTGGAGACCAGGTGCTGCAGGAAAGATTTCATGGGAAGGAACTGGCCAAACCACCTCTGGGGATCCCTTGCCTAAGGAAACCCTACGAAATGCATAGGGTCGCTTTATGTTGACAGCCAGCTTGAAGGTACACAGACAATCACAATAAGAAGTAGAGAATCGTGTATTATTATTATTAGTAGTAGTAGTATTTCTATTCCATTTCTTCTCCCCACTCAAGTTTGTTTTTGTATATTTTTACATGAGCGGTGATGTTGTAAACACCCTCAAAACGCCAGATCCTGCCTGATCTTGGAAGCTAAGTAGGGTCACCCTGGTTAACACTTGGATGGGAGACTACCAGTGGAGACCAGGTGCTGCAGGAAAGATTTCATGGGAAGGGACTGGCCAAACCACCTCTGGGGATCCCTTGCCTAAGGAAACCCTACGAAATGCATAGGGTCGCTTTATGTTGACAGCCAGCTTGAAGGTACACAGGCAATCACAATAAGAAGTAGAGAATCGTGTATTATTATTATTATTATTAGTAGTAGTAGTAGTATTTCTATTCCATTTCTTCTCCCCACTCAAGTTTGTTTTTGTATGTTTTTACATGAGCGGTGATGTTGTAAACACCCTCAAAACGCCATATCCTGCCTGATCTTGGAAGCTAAGTAGGGCCACCCTGGTTAACACTTGGATGGGAGATTACTAGTGGAGACCTGGTGCTGCAGGAAAGATTTCATGGGAAGGAACTGGCCAAACCACCTTTGGGGATCCCTTGCCTAAGGAAACCCAACAAAATGCATAGGGCCAGCTTGAAGGTACAATCACAATAAGAACTAGAGAATCATGTATTATTATTATTATTATTAGTAGTAGTAGTAGTATTTCTCTTCCATTTCTTCTCCCCAAAGGAGACTCACTTAAAATCATACAATAACTGGAAATACCTCTTGCAGAAGCTCTTCAGAAGTGAACATATGGCCGTGTACTACTATTAATTTCAAAGGCGTTGTCACAGTAGAACGTCAAAGTGTGTAAAACATGGAGGGGGGGTTGAAGCAAGGAAAGAATGAGTCGAAATGGTAGTTCTCGGTGTATTGGTAATCGCTAGTCTGAGTGATTTGAAATAGATTAGCAAGGCTTGGTGTGTGTTTTTTGTGTATCCTCTGTGAATTGACAAGAGCCGGAGTAAAATAACTCCCACGCTAAACGGTGCTGTTGATGAAGAATGCTCGGCCAATCCGGAGCGGATCTGTGCCTGCGTTCGTTCGTCGAGCATTTCCCCCCGTTCTGGAACGAGAGACACGAAATCCTCCCGTTCTTTGTGTTTGCCTTTCGCCCTGGGCTCAGGTTGGTAGATCTGTCAGTCCTTGTCGGAGCTCTGACAGAAATATCAATCCATGTTTATCACTGCCGACGCCAAAGATGTGCCTCGTAGCTCAGGCGCTTCCCGGCTTATATTTTATTTACTTACTCCTCAGAACCAGGAGTCGATCGAGATCGTTTTCTCAAAAGCGGGGGGACCTCATTTACAAAGCTGACATATCCATGGGGAAAAGGGATATTTCATCCCAGCCTGCCACGTCATGAGCACCATGTACGAGCATTTGTGTCCATGGAGGAGCAGATTGGCTGCACCTGCAGGACAGCATTCTACCACCTACGGTTGGCTAAGCGCCTGGCTCCCTACCTCTCCCAACGCGACCTTGCTACGGTGATCCAAGCCACGGTCATCTCGAGGCTCGATTACTGTAATGCGCTCTACATTGGCCTTCCCTTGTCGATGATCCGGAAGCTTAAGCTAGTGCAGCACGCCGCAGCCCGCCTCCTCCTGGGTGCTGCAAGATCTGACCGCGCGACCCCACTCCTGCGCGAGCTGCACTGGCTTCCGATTGAATTCCGGGTCCTCTTCAAGGTGTTAGTTCTCACCTTTAAGGCCATCTATGGTTTGGGGCCAGTGTACCTGAGGGAGCGACTTACCCCTTATGTGCCCGCGAGATCACTGCGCTCTGAGGAGCTTAACCTCCTTGAGGTGCCTTCCCTTGGAACCTGCAGACTGGCCACTACACGGCGGAGGGCATTCTCTGTAGCTGCCCCAAGTCTCTGGAACGGCCTCCCGGAGGAGATCCGCGCCATCCGCGCTCTTCTGCCCTTCCGCAAGGCCTTGAAGACTTGGCTCTTTAGGAAGGCGTTTGGCCCTTAACTCAACCACACTGTGTGCCATGCCGCCTATTCCCCCAGATTCTTATCTCGTCCCCCAGCCTTCGCTGAGGGCTAGTGTTTTTAATATATTTTAACTGCTTTGATGTTTAATGTGTTTTAACTGTTTAATCTGTTTTATTACTCACGGTGTTTATGCTTCTTCTGTAAACCGCTCTGAGCTCCGGAGTGAGCGGTATACTAAATCGAAGTTAATAAATAATAAATAAATAAATTTGAGTTGGCCTCAGTTGTCTTAAATGGATGAGAAGACGGGGCCAAGCTTTCCGAGACTCTCCCATGTATGGAAGGAAACCTGCACACTGTTGTGCAAACAGGGCACTTGTAAAGGGTATGGATAGCATGATAGAGGAGTGAGTGTGTCTGAGTGTGTATCCCAGACCTATGAGAGCGACTTAAGAGCGGCTTGCTATGTTTAGCTTGGAGAAAAGAAGGCTGAGAGAGGATATGAGAGCCATGTATAAGTATCGGAAAGGATGTCATATTGAGGAGATGGGAAGCTTGTTTTCGTGCGCTCCAGAGTCTAGGATACAATGGATTCAAATGGCAAGAAAAGAGATTCTATCTAAAAATTAGAGAAGTGGTTTCCAACCTCTGGTCTGTGGACCACCAGTGATCTGCAAGAGCAAAACTATGGTCCGCGGCCTCCCCATTACTACCGTGTTTCCCCGAAAATAAGACACCCCCGATTGTAAGACGTATCGGGGGTGTCGGGGGGTCGGCTTATATAAGCCGTACCCCGTATGTAAGCCGTACCTCGTCCCGCCGCCGCGCCGCCGCGCTTAAATCGCAAATCGAGGTGTGCGGCACACCCTGCGGCACACTCCGCGGCACACCTTTTTCAGGCCTCCAAGCAAGGGAGAGGAAAGGAGCCAGGGGCGGGACGAGCGCCGACGCGTCACTGTGACGCGACGCTTCCTCACCACGCCCTGGCTCCTTTCCCCCTCCCTTCTTTCGTCAAGCAAGGGGGGGGAAAGGAGCCAGGGCGTGGTGAGGAAGCGCCGCGTCACAGTGACGCGTCGGCGCTTCGTCCCGCCCCTGGCTCCTTTCCCCCTCCCTTGCTTGGAGGCCTGGCGAAAAGGTGTGCCGCGGAGGTGTGCCACAGGTGTGCCGCGGCACACCTCCGGTTGCGGCGGCGGCGGCGGCGTGGCGTGGCGACGGGCACGTCTTGGGTTATATAAGACGTACCGAAAGTAAGCCGTAGGGGACTTTTGGGGGGAAAAGAAAGTAAGACGCTGTCTTACTTTCGGGGAAACACGGTACACCATTGCCCAGGCCTGGATTAACACCTTTTTGCACCCTAGGCCACACTTTGGAATTATGCCCCCTTTAAGGCAACCTCTACCGCACCCCCCCCCCCTTATCACTCAGACCCACACTAAAAATAAATCATATAATACAACTTATCTCAAATTCACTCAGGTAGTACAATACATCTCAGTTAATCAGTAATATCCAAATAAATCAACAACAACCCGCGCCAATCAGCGCTGGTGTATCCGCGGGGCTTGCAGGGCGCCTGGGCCGGACCCACCTGCTGCAGCGCCGTGCTCGCGCCCATTTTTAAAAATGCCATCCCAATGCAGTGGCAGGGAGTTCCACAGTCATGCTTTCTGCCCGAAGCGGGACTCGAACTCAAGACGCTAAGACAGAAGCACCGCCCCCAAAGAGGAGTCAAGGGAAGCGGGAGCCAATCACAGAAGCGCTTTCCCAAGGGCAGGAATTCAAATGGGAGAGTGACACCCGGCAGGACCAATGAGGGGACAGAATGGCGCCGAGGGGGCAGGGCCACCTGAGGCAAGCAATGCGGGCTCCCTGAGGGAGCGACTCCATCTCCAGCGGGGCCTTCACCGTCACGTGGCGCCCCGGCGCTTACCTGCTCGAAGCGCGGCCTGCCTAGCTGGAAGGGCGAACCCTCCTTGGTGCCCTCCGCCATCCCTGTGAGTCTGCTCTCTCCGCCACCCGGCTACGCCCCCTGTCTCGGCCCTCGCCGCCTCCTATTGGCTCGGCCCCACCGCAGCCCCCGTGGGGCATGCTGGGAGGCGTAGTCTTTCTCCTGTGGGGAGGGAGGCGGAAGCAGAGAGAGGTACACAACGGGAAGTGTAGTCTTCAGGACAGGGCCCGCTCTCATAGGCATCTATGGGCAAGGCCGATGGAGGGTGGGAAAAACACGTTGCGTTTTTGTTTCAACTTTTTTTTTTGGTCCGTGATCTGCGTCCCACCCCCTGGCTTGCGCCCCTAGGCCATGACCTAGGTTGGTCTTATGGGTAATCCGGGCCTGCCATTGCCTCAAAACCATGCAGCAGTGAGAGCAAATAGTTTCGCGAAACCTTTATATAGTGCCAAAGCAATGGGGATATCGGGAGGGAAGAGGCTGACGACTCTCAAAAGATGACTATGACCACATCAGCTCTAGATTATTAAATATGGTTTTCTGTGAGTGAGCAGATGGTGCCTACTGGATGGCATATGTTTTGTATCAGAAGCTAGAGCTGATGTGGTCTATCCAAGGTGATTTTCTGAATCAGCACTCCAAATAACCAAACCAAATCTGAAGTTGACAAAAAAAACACAACTATTGGTAACCTTTTTCATACTAAGGTTGGAGAGTGGTCCCTGGTCAAATGGTTCCTGGTCAAAGTGGTCCCTATTCAATTGGACCCTGGTCAAGTGATTCCGGGTCAAGTGGTCCCTGGTCAAGTGGTCCCCGGTCAAGTGATCCCTGGTCAAAGTGGTCCCAGGACAAAGTGGTCCCTGGTCAAAGTGGTCCCTGTTTAAAGTAGGCCCTGGTCAAAGTGGTCCCTGGTCAAAGTGGTCCCTGGTCAAATGGTCTCTGGTCAAAGTTTTCTCTGGTCAAGTGGTCCCTGGTTCAAGTGGTCCGTGGTCAAAGTGGTCTCTGATCAAAGTGGTCCCTGGCCAAGTGGTTCCTGGTCAAAGTGGTCTCTGGTCAAAGTGGTCCCTGGTCAAGTGGTCCCTGGTCCAAGTGGTCCCTGGTCAAGTGGTCCCTGATCAAGTGGGCCTTGGTCAAAGTGGTTTCTGGTCAAGTGGTCCCTGGTCAAAGTGGTCCCTGGTTAAAGTGGTCTCTGGCCAAGTGGTCCCTGGTCAAAGTGGTCCCTGGTCAAGTGAGTGGTCTCTGGTCAAAGTGGTCCCTGGTCAAAGTATTCCCTGGTCAAAGTGGTCCCTGGTCAAAGTGGTCTCTGGTCAAATGGTCCTTGGTCAAAGTGGTCCCTGGTCAAGTGGTCCCTGGTCCAAGTGTTCCCTGGTCAAGTGGTCCCTGATCAAGTGGGCCCTGGTCAAAGTGGTTTCTGGTCAAGTGGTCCCTGGTCAAAGTGGTCCCTGGTCAAAGTGGTCCCTGGTCATAGTGGTCTCTGGTCAAGTGGTCCCTGGTCCAAGTGTTCCCTGGTCAAGTGGTCCCTGATCAAGTGGGCCCTGGTCAAAGTGGTTTCTGGTCAAGTGGGCCCTGGTCAAAGTGGTCCCTGGTCAAAGTGGTCCCTGGTCAAAGTGGTCTCTGGTCAAGTGGTCCCTGGTCCAAGTGTTCCCTAGTCAAGTGGTCCCTGATCAAGTGGGCCCTGGTCAAAGTGGTTTCTGGTCAAGTGGTCCCTGGTTAAAGTGGTCTCTGGCCAAGTGGTCCCTGGTCCAAGTGTTCCCTGGTCAAGTGGTCCCTGATCAAGTGGGCCCTGGTCAAAGTGGTTTCTGGTCAAGTGGTCCCTGGTTAAAGTGGTCCCTGGTCAAAGTGGTCCCTGGTCAAAGTGGTCTCTGGCCAAGTGGTCCCTGGTCATAGTGGTCTCTGGTCAAGTGGTCCCTGGTCCAAGTGTTCCCTGGTCAAGTGGTCCCTGATCAAGTGGGCCCTGGTCAAAGTGGTTTCTGGTCAAGTGGGCCCTGGTCAAAGTGGTCCCTGGTCAAAGTGGTCCCTGGTCAAAGTGGTCTCTGGTCAAGTGGTCCCTGGTCCAAGTGTTCCCTAGTCAAGTGGTCCCTGATCAAGTGGGCCCTGGTCAAAGTGGTTTCTGGTCAAGTGGTCCCTGGTTAAAGTGGTCCCTGGTCAAAGTGGTCCCTGGTCAAAGTGGTCCCTGGTCAAAGTGGTCCCTGGTCATAGTGGTCTCTGGTCAAGTGGTCCCTGGTCCAAGTGTTCCCTGGTCAAGTGGTCCCTGATCAAGTGGGCCCTGGTCAAAGTGGTTTCTGGTCAAGTGGCCCTGGTCAAAGTGGTCCCTGGTCAAAGTGGTCCCTGGTCAAAGTGGTCTCTGGTCAAGTGGTCCCTGGTCCAAGTGTTCCCTAGTCAAGTGGTCCCTGATCAAGTGGGCCCTGGTCAAAGTGGTTTCTGGTCAAGTGGTCCCTGGTTAAAGTGGTCTCTGGCCAAGTGGTCCCTGGTCAAGTGGTCCCTGGTCAAAGTGGTCTCTGGTCAAGTGGTTCCTGGTCAAAGTGGTCTCTGGCCAAGTGGTCCCTAGTTAAAGTGGTCTCTGGTCAAGTGGTCCCTGGTCAAAGTGGTCCCTGGTCAAGTGAGTGGTCTCTGGTCAAAGTGGTCCCTGGTCAAAGTATTCCCTGGTCAAAGTGGGCCCTGGTCAAGTGGGCCCTGGTCAAAGTGGTCCTTGGTCAAAGTAGTCTCTGGTCGAAAAATGGTTGGGAACCTCTGAGGGATGCTTGCCATAGATGTGGGTGAAACGTCAGACGGGAATGCTTCAGGAACATGGTCAAGTGGTCCCTGGTCACTTGACCATGTTCAGAAAACTCACAGCAACCCAAATTCTTATATCTTTGTATCTTTACTGCAAAGACCGAGAAGATATATTTGGGGGCTTTGGGGTTACCAATGGCTTTGGGTGCAAGATACCCCAGCAAGGGAGGAATGCCCTGACTTCAGGCAGCACACAAACACGCACTGAGACCTACACACAAATCATGGTGCTCAGCAAATCCACTGTCTGCCACTTGTGACGAGGGCTTGTGTGAGGAGGGAGAAGTAAACACAGCCACCCAAGAGGCAAACAAGTTGAAAGAAAGTGTGGGGAGAGGGGGGGGGGGTGCAGGGAGAGTGCCTGTCTGTATCCGCTCTTGGGTATTTCATCATGGTGTCATCATCCATGGCAGGCCTGGAGGGCAATTTCAAGGAAGATAGGAAGAAGAGGTTGATCTGAGCCGCGGCGTCGCCCCAGGACTCGTATCTCGTTTTTGCAATAGTTCAACAGTTGGGACTGTTAAGCAATGTTCTGAAAGGGGCTGGCATTAATTGACATAACTGTACACTCGTACAACGTATCTACAGTAATCCCTCACTACTTTGCGGACTCGCCGTTTTGCGGTTTTTCAAGAAATATTAATGTAAAAATATTTATCGTATTTTCGCTGTTTTGTGGGTTTTTGTGATACTCGATTATCAACATTGATTGGTTCTCCCACCAAATCAGGCAAATTCACTGCCAGCAAGGGCTGGTTTGATAAATCTCAGAAGCACTATGGGAGGCTGCCTCTGCGGATAAAGCTGGAGCCAAGAATTGCGTGAACAACACGTTCAAGGAGGGTTATGTAGTACAGTGTTTCCCAACCTTTTTTGAGCTACGGCACATTTTTTACATTTTCAAAATCCTGGGGCACACCACCAACCAAAACAACACAAAATGACACTCTAACACAGTAATACATATAGTTAATATGTTTTTAATGTATTTATACACTCAGTGTGAAACCTGGGCCTGTTTCGATGAACACAACATAGATATCCTGGCAGGAATGGCAGAAAGACACCAACTTCTCACACAGAACTCCCATAACCAAGAGAAAATGCTATAAGAGTTTGGTGGGCATTGACCTTGAGTTTTGGAGTTGTAGTTCACCTATATCCAGAGAGCACTGTGAACTCAAACAATGTTGGATCAGGACCAAACTTGGCATGAATACTCAATATGCCCAAATGTGAACACAGATGGAGTTTGGGGAAAATAGACCTTGACATTTGGGAGTTACAGTTTCTGGGATTTATAGTTAACACACAAACAAAGAGCATCCTGACCTCTTGCAACAATGGAATTGAACCAAACTTGGCATATTGAACTCTCATTACTAAAAAGGTTTGCTTGGGAATTGACCTTGAGTTTGGAAGTTGTAGTTCACCTACACCCAGGGCATGAATACTCAATATGCCCAATTGCGAACTCTGGTGGAGGTTGGGGGAAACACCCATTCACTCAAAGAATGCAATGCAATTTGCACATGTTTGCAAGAGACCTGCTAGTTGCTGGGATTTATAGTTCCCCTTCAATCAAAGAGCATTCTGAACCCCACCAATGATAGAACTGGGCCAAACTTCCCACATAGAACCCCCAGGTGGCTCCCTTCCTGAATGGCTCTCTCCTTCTTCCAGGCCAGAAGGGAAGGCACTCACTCGGTCCGCGGTTGCCTGCCTTCCTCCCTTCTTCCCTGTGGTTCGAAAGAAGAAGCCGGTGGGCCTGCCTCGGACTACGCTCTTCACTTCCGCTTCCCTTCCCCGCCCTCCCTCGATTGAAGGGTGGCTGGCTGGGGAAACGGCCGAAGGAGGCAGCGCCCCAGCCCCTTCTTCTTCGCCACTGCCCAGCCCTTCCTCCCCCCCCCCCCAAGCAGCAGCAGCAGTTCGGCAGAAGAGAGGTTTTTCCACAGCACACTAGTGTGCCACAGAACAGCGGTTGGGAAACACTGATGTAGTATATAAGTAAGTGGGGAAGGTTTATAAAGACTTAGAATAGTGTATAACTACTAAAATAATGTATAAATATGAAAATTAATGTAGCGTCCCTAATTCACGGATTTTCACTTTTTGCGGGTGGTCCTGGAACGTAAACCCTGCAATAAGTGAGGGAATACTGTACTCCAGACCTGGGCAACCTACAGCCCGCGGGCCGGATGCGGCCCGGCAGCCGATTCTGTCTGGCCTGGGGAGAAGGGCGTCGGAGGCGGGGCCAAGAGGAAGGGGTGCTGCTGCCGCCATCCCATCACAGGCTCCGGGGTCTGTGTCGGCAGACAGCCCGCCGCTCCAGAAAACAATTGGAGGAGCGGCGGCTTTGGAGTGCCTGCCATCCTGGGAGGCGATCCGGGCCAGCAGCGGGAGCAGTCGGCGACCTGCGGCAGATGATCTCACTGGCGACCTGGTAGACTTGATCCTCTTCTGGGTCACCAGGGCGATCAGCCGTCTCAGGTCGCCGACTGCTCCTGCTGCAGGTCCGGATCGCCTCCCGGGATGGCAGGCACTCCATGGCAGGGCGATCAGCTGGGGAACGGCTGGCGGTGAGAGCGGACAGAGGCCTGCAGCCTCCGATCGTCTGCTGCTCTGCTCTGGCAGCGGCTGGGTCCGCTTTGTCATCCTCTGGGCTGGGTCCATTGGGCCATTCCATCTTGGGATCCTTCCTCTCTTGAGGATGTCAGCCTTCATCTTGGTTCGCACCTTGTCTTCTTGAATTTAATTTAATTTTAGTGGTTTTTATTATTATTTTATAATAATAATTTTATA
Source organism: Anolis apletophallus (assembly GCA_030556195.1). Taxonomy (NCBI): domain Eukaryota; kingdom Metazoa; phylum Chordata; class Lepidosauria; order Squamata; family Anolidae; genus Anolis; species Anolis apletophallus. Next base: position 820,910 of record JARBWK010000019.1, read on the forward strand.
ATAATAATAGAATCATATAATAAATAATATAATGTTATATTATATTATAATTTCAATATATTATAATGTCTATATATACTATAATATAATAATTATGATATTAATACTAATAATATATGAATATTTCTTGATATATAGTAAGTAAGTAAATAAATAAATAAATAATGTAGATTAGAATGTAGTTCAGCCTTTAGGTGCGGCCCTCCATGATATTTTTTGGCTCTCGTGTGGCCCCTTGGAAAAAATAATTGCCCACCCCTGCTGTACTCAGAAGTACGTTCACTGAGTTGAGTGGCACTTATTCCTGCGTAAGTGAGTGAAGGGTCACAGCCGAAAGACCTAATGTAATCGCCTACTGTTCAGTGGATTAATCCAATCTGATGCTCTCCAGATGTTTTGCCTTGGCCAAGATGGAGGACGGTTGATGGGCATCAGCTTCAGCACTCATTATTCGTGTTTCTCAACCTGGGGGGTCGGGACCCCTGGGGTGAGGTCACGAGGGGGTTTCAGAAGAGTCGCCAAGGACCATCAGAAGACGTATATTTCAGATGGTCTTGGGAACCCTTTTGGCAGAGAAGGCTGGCGACCTCTCTACCTGTCCTTCTTTCTCTCCCTTTATGGAAACGGACAGCAAATCCTCCTACGAAAAGTCCTCCTCCGCTGTGATTGGCTGGCCTCTCAACCAAGGAGAGGGCTATTTCTGAGACTCCAAGCGGGGAGAGGAGAGCAGGCGCACATATGCGGGGCAAGGGAGAGCGTGTGAGGCTGGAGAGAGTCCTTCAAGGCAAGGGGTTTCTGTGTGATAAGTTTGGCCCATTTCTATCAAGGCTTCAGAATGTTCCTTGAGTGTAGGTGAACTATAAATCCCAGCAAATACAACTCCCAAATGTCAAGGCCTATTATCCCCAAACTCCACCAGTGTTCACATTTTAGTATATATTGAGTATTTGTGCCAAGTTTGCTCCAGATCCATCATTGTTTGAGTCCACAGTGTAGGTGAACTACAACTCCAAAAATCAAGGTCAATGCCCACCAATCCCTTCCAGTATTTTCTATCGGTCGTGGGAGTTCAGTGTTCCAAGTTTGGCTCCATTCCATTGTTGGTGGGGTTCAGAATGCTCTTTGATTGTAGGAGAACTATAAATCCCAGCAACTACAACTCCTAAATGTCAAGGCCTATTATCCCCAAACTCCACCAGTGTTCACATTTTAGTATATATTGAGTATTTGTGCCAAGTTTGCGCCAGATCCATCATGGTTTGAGCCCACAGTGTAGGTGAACTACAACTCCCAAAATCAAGGTCAATGCCCACCAATCCCTTCCAGTATTTTCTATCGGTCGTGGGAGTTCAGTGTTCCAAGTTTGGCTCCATTCCATTGTTGGTGGGGTTCAGAATGCTCTTTGATTGTAGGAGAACTATAAATCCCAGCAACTACAACTCCTAAATGTCAAGGCCTATTATCCCCAAACTCCACCAGTGTTCACATTTTAGTATATATTGAGTATTTGTGCCAAGTTTGCGCCAGATCCATCATTGTTTGAGTCCACAGTGTAGGTGAACTACAACTCCAAAAATCAAGGTCAATGCCCACCAATCCCTTCCAGTATTTTCTATCGGTCGTGGGAGTTCAGTGTTCCAAGTTTGGCTCCATTCCATTGTTGGTGGGGTTCGGAATGCACTCTGATAGTAGGAGAACTATAAATCCCAGCAACTACAACTCCCAAATGCCAGGGCTTATTATCCCCAAGCTCCACCAGTGTCCACATTTTAGTATATTTATTTATTATTAGTAATTAACAATTATTTATTATTATTAATTAACAATTATCAATTATTAATTATTAATTATTTACAACTCCCAAATGACAAAATCACCCCCCGCCCCAACCCCACCAACATCCAAATTTGGGTGCATCGGGTATTTGTGCCAAATTTGGTCCAGTGATTGAAAATACATCCTGCATATCCGATATTTACATTACGATTCATAGCACTAGCAAGATCACAAGTTCTGAAGTAGCAATGAAAATAATGTTATGCTTGGGGGGGGGGGGGTCACCATAACATGAGGAACTGTATTGAAGGGTCGCAGTATTAGGACTGCAATAAATGAATGAACAATTGACATCACTGGCCTTTAGAAGTATGAACACTTTAGTAAGGTAGGGTTTCCCAACCGCTGTGACGTGGCACAGTAGTGTGCCGTGACGGACCTCCTGCTGTGCCGTGAGAAAAGCTCTCTGCCCCCCTTCCTTCCCCCCTCCTCCTGCCGAACACCTGCTGCTTGGGGGAGGAGAAGGAAGGGCCGAGTGGTGGCGAAGAAAAAGAAGGGGCTGAGCGCCGCCTCCTTCGGCCGTTTCTCCAGCCAGCCACCAGTCCGCCATGATTCTCGCCATGACTCTCGCCCCTCGCTCGCTGAAGCCGCGCAGAGGAGGAACCCCACCCACTGAAGCCCGTCCACCGCTCATGCTCCTCCTCCTCTGCACGGCTGCAGCTCTCGCACAGCTTCTCCAGCCTTGAGGGGGCAGTGCCAAGCCAGCATTGTGCTGGCTCTGCCACTGCTGGCTTGGCACTGCGCCCTCAAGGATGGAGAAGCTCTGGGAGAGCTGAAGCTGGGGGGAGGGGGCGGGGCATGGTGTGCACTGGCTCCTCCCCCCAGCTTCAGCTCTCCCACAGCTTCTCCAGCCTTGAGGGGGCAGTGCCAAGCCAGCATTGTGCTGGCTCTGCCACCACTGGCTTGGCACTGCACCCTCAAGGCTGGAGAAGCTGCTGGGAGAGCTGAAGCCGAGGGGAGGGGGAGGGGCTTGTCACGGCCAGGCTCCGCCCTCTCCCCCAGCTTCAGCTCTCCCACAGCTTCTCCAGCCTTGAGGGGGCAGTGCCAAGTCAGCATTGTGCTGGCTCTGCCACCGCTGGCTTGGCACCGTCCCCTAAAGGCTGGAGAAGCTCTGGGAGAGCTGAAGCCGGGGAGGGGGCGGGGCTTGGCACAGCCAGGCTCCGCCCCTCCCCGGCTTCAGCCCTCCCACAGCTTCTCCAGCCTTGAGGGGACAGTGCCAAGCCAGCATTGTGCTGGCGCTGCCACCGCGGGCTTGGCACTGTCCCCTCAAGGCTGGAGAAGCTGCGGGAGAGCAAAAGCCAGGGGGAGGGCGGCGGGGCATGATGCGGCCTGGCTCCGCCCCTCCCCTCGGCTTCAGCTCTCCCAGAGCTTCTTCAGGCTTGAGGGGACATTGCCAAGCCAGCATTGTGCTGGCTCTGCCACCGCTGGCTTGGCACTGTCCCCTCAAGGCTGAGAAGCTGTGGGAGAGCTGAAGCCAGGGGAGGGCGGCGGGCATGGTGCGGCCTGGCTCCGCCCCTCCTCGGCTTCAGCTCTCCCACAGCTTCGCCAGCCTTGAGGGGACAGTGCCAAGCCAGCATTGTGCTGGCTCTGCCACCGCTGGCTTGGCACTGCCCCCTCAAGGCTGGAGACGTTTGGGGAGAGATGAAGCCGGGGAGGGGGCGGGGCATGGCATGGCCTGGCTCGCTCCCTCGGCTTCAGCTCTCCCACAGCTTCTCCAGCCTTGAGGGGACAGTGCCAAGCCAGCATTGTGCTGGCTCTGCCACCGCTGGCTTGGCACTGTCCCCTCAAGGCTGGAGAAGCTGTGGGAGAGCTGAAGCTGGGGGAGGGGGCGGGGCATGGCATGGCCTGGCTCCGCCCCCTCCCCAGCTTCAGCTCTCCCACAGCTTCTCCAGCCTTGAGGGGGCAGTGCCAAGCAAGTATTGTGCTGGCTCTGCCACCGCTGGCTTGGCACTGACCCCTCAAGGCTGGAGAAGCTGGGGGAGAGCTGAAGCCGGGGGCGGGGCATGGAGTGGCCTGGCTCCTCCCTGGCTTCAGCACTCCCAGCAGCTGCTCCCAGCAGGCCACCATCTCCCAGCCGTTCTTTACTGTCTTAGAGTGTCATTTTGTGTCATTTTGGTTGGTGGTGTGCCCCCGGATTTTTTTAATGTTAAAAGTGTGCCGCGGCTCAAAAAAGGATGGGAAACACTGTAGTAAGGGATTGTATCTAAAATCCTTTGGGGGAAATTTGGAAGGCGTGAGAACATCATTAAGGAGCCACCGATGTTTGGAAGTTTATCTGTAAGTATTGGCATTTCTGTCCATTCATTCATTCATGCTTTTCTCGCTTTTGTTCTCTACTCCAAGTACTCAAATAGAGGCAGGAAAGGGTGCCATTAAGTTGCACCATCTTACAAGGCTGGCTGTCGTCTTAATTGGTTCATCTTCCAATTAAAACTTGCCTCTGAGCATGCACGGGGGACTTTTTCCCTCCAAGCAATAGTGGCCTGACCCCGATACATCTGGGAGATGGTGAAATGAAGACTTCTTGATTGTTTCTTAGCCTCAAAGAAGATGTCAGACCATATAAAGTGGACAAATCAGCCTTGATGAAGATGGAGGAATGGAAAGAGAAAGGCAGAGACGTGCTTTTGCTTGGATTTGCTGGGGTGGGGCCACGCAGCTATAGGACGCTGGCCCTTTCTTCTCCCCCCTCCTTGATGTATTGTCTCCTGGGCATGTAGTAGAATAATATATTCATTGAGGAATGCTGCAAATATGGCACCTCGGCTCATAAAGAGAAAGCAGCAGAATGGAAAGACATCCATCCAACGGTATCTTGGATGAGATGTGCTGCATTGGTGGGATAAGGCAGCAGCCTCCCAGGTTGCACCAGATCATGGTTTCGCCCTTTGGCTATAGACTGGGAACCGGGGTGGACCACCCGTCCTCCTGGCACCATTCCTGGGGCTCTGAACACACTGCAGCTTCACCTCCTTGACTAAGTAACAAAGCATGGGCTAAACCAGGGCTGTCCAACTGCCGGCCCGGGGGGCGTATACGGCCCCCAGCCCCTTCCCTACGGCCCCCGGCTACCCTGCAAAAAAATTTTTAAATTTTTTTTTATAAAAAATTCGATCTCAGGGGGGCGGGGCTGGGTGACGTTAGGTGTGGCGCCGGTGCCGAGCCTGATGTCACCCAGCCCCCCCCCCCCGCTCCCTTCCTCCTCCTCCATCCCGCCTCTCCCCCTGGCGCACCAATCGGGAATGCCGGGGGCCTAAAGGCGGGCCTAAAGAGGAGGAAGGGAGGCTCCCTTCCTCCTTCTCCGTCCTGCCTCTCCCCCTGGCGCACGAATTGGGGAGGGAGGAGGTGTGCCTAAAGAGGAGGAAGGCAAGCGCTTGCCTTCCTCCTCTTTAGGCACGCCTTCTCCGTTCTGCCTCTTCTCCCGGCGCTCTGATCGGTGCGCCGGTGGGAGAGGCAGAACAGAGGGGGAGGCTGGCATGACACTTTAGGAGGGAGGGCGAAGCCATGGAGGGCTCCCCTTGGCTTTGCCCTCCCTCCTAAAGGGTCACGCCAGCCTCAGAAGCGAAATCGCCCTAGGTCCGGTAGAAGTTGGACAGCACTGGGCTAAACCAACACCTTCGTTCTGCAGCTTGCAAGAGCTGGGCATGCAGAATTTGGTTCTGTCTATGCCAGTGTTTCTCAACGTCCCTAATGCCGCGACCCCTTAGAACAGTGTTTCCCAACCTTTTTTGAGCCACGGCACATTTTTTACATTTACAAAATCCTGGGACACACCACCAACCAAAATGACACAAAATGACACTTTAACACAATAATACATATAGTTAATATGTTTTTAAATATATATATACACTCAGTGTGAAATCTGGGCCTGTTTCGATGAATACAACATAGATATCCTGGCAGGAATGGCAGAAAGACACAAACTTCCCACACAGAACTCCCATAACCAAGAGAAAATGCTATATATGATCCAACATTGTTTGAGTCCACAGTGCTCTCTGGATATAGGTGAACTACAACTCCAAAACTCAAGGTCAATGCCCACCAAACTCTTATAGCCTTTTCTCTTGGTGATGGGAGTTCTGTGTGGGAAGTTTGTGTCTTTCTGCCATTCCTGCCAGGATAATTATGTTGTGTTCATCGAAACAGACCCAGGTTTGACACTGAGTGTATGAATACATTTAAAAACATATTAACTCTATGTATTACTGTGTTAGAGTGTTATTTTGTGTCATTTTGGTTGGTGGTGTGCCCCAGGATTTTGGCAATGTCAAAAATGTGCCGTGGCTCAAAAAAGGTTTGGAAACACTGCCTTACTGTACCCTGCTCAGTGGCTGCCGCCTGTTGAACCAATTTGAGCTTCCAAACAGCCTTCTAAAACAACTCACGTACAGCGCGTCGCAGTAATCTACTTGGGATGTAACTAGCGTGTGGACAACCGTGGACAAGTCTGACTTCCCCATTTTCTTGGGCTGAATTTCAGGTCGCTGCGTAGTAAGGCCATGCAGAGGTTAGGGGAGTGTTTGTGTGTGTGTGTGTGTGTTGCATGTGCTGTGTAGGCAGGAGCTGGGTGCTTGCCCTGCAGAGCCGCCCTCTCCGCCGCATTTGCCCCGTGGCTCTTGGGGGAGTGCACGCCTTCCCCGACACTGTCATCTCCCATCACCTTCTCGGTCTCTGGGAAATGGACGCGGCTCCGGATGCCACTTGCGGGCAAAAAGGGCTCAGCAAGCTGTCACGCTGGTTCTGGGCGAGTTCTTCCCACGTTCCGACAGCAAAGCCGAGCGGCTTGGAAAGCAAAACCCTCCTTCAAATCAAAGTGAAAAGCTCTCCTCCTCACCCAATGTTTGTGGAAGCTGGGGGTGCAAGGTGGGGGGGATGGGGACAGAAACGCAAAGGCACGACTGCTTACGGCACGGCTGTTGCCAAGTCACATTGCATCACATGCTCTTCTTTGGCAGAAATGACTTGTTGGGATGCTGGTGCTTTAAAGATGTTTTATATCGAAATGATAGTTTACATACAAAGATATTTTATACCAAACGAGCCGGCATTATGAGACACTGGGGATTGCGGGTGGCCCTTCAACTGGTTCTGGTGGCCCCTGACCCTGGTGTTGACCCTTTACTCATGAACTTTAAGTGGTTCACCAAATCCCCATGCTAAGTCTATGAGAAGCAAAAATTAAACGGGTCCCTCCAGAACTGCAAGCACCATCTCAAGCAAATTTAGATAAATTATTCACACTGTCATTACTTGAAGCAATCGCTGATATAGTGGAATGTAGGGGGCGCTGGTGGGTCGATTTGGAATTGAATTCCAAATTTCCAGGAAAAAAATTCGGCACGTTTAGGCTTCAGAAAACTTGTTTATCGTTGGCAGAAATGTATCCAATTGCCTGGTGATTATGTGGAAAAGTCATCCGTAGTTCAAGAGCACAGTCTAAGGATTATTTCTGCGTTTGATTTATTAAAATATTCCCATCCAAACCCGAGTAACGAAGGTGGAGGCATTACTTTTCATTCAACCCTCATGTGATTCTATATCCTCATCCGCTAGAACAGTGTTTCTCAACCTGGGGGTCGGGACCCCTGGAGGGGTCGCAAAGGAGGTGTCAGAGGGGCGCCAAAGACCATCAAAAATAGTTTGATGTTGGTCATGGAGGTTTTGTGTGGGAAGTTTGGCCCAATTCTATCGTTGGTGGGATTCATGCCAAGTTGTAGTTGCTGGGATTTATAGTTCAGCTACAATCAAAGAGATTGTAGCTGAACTATAAATCCCAGCAACTACAACTCTCAAATGCCAAGGTCTATTTCCCCCACCAGTATTCACATTTGGGCATATTGAGTATTCGTGCCAAGTTTGGTCCAAATCCATCATTGTTTGAGTCCACAGTGCTCTCTGGATGTAGGTGGACCTCAACTCCAAAACTCAAGGTCAATACCCACCAAACCCTTCTAGCATTTTCTGTTGGTCATGGCAGTTCTGTGTGCCAAGACTGGTTCAATTCCATCATTGGTGGAGTTCAGAAAGCTCTTTGATTGTAAGTGAACTATAAATCCCATCAACCACAATCCCCAAATGACAAAATCAGTCCGTTCCCCCAACCCCACCAGTATTCAAATTTGGGTGTATCGGGTATTTGTACCAAATTTATTTATTTACTAGCTGAACCCAGCACGCGTTGCTGTGCCCTATTTAGGAGATGTGAGGAAGTCTGGGCATGTAAGGGCTGGAAATGATGTATGTGTTTTGTGTGTGTTTATATGTGTATGTTTGTCTGTATATATGTGTGTGTTTGGGGGGGGGGTTGTGTGTATATATGTGTATAGCTGAACCCGGCACCCATTGCTGTGCCCTATTTAGGAGATGTGTGGAAGTCTGGGTATGTATGGGTTGGTAGTGATGTGACTAAGTGTTTTGTGTGTGTTTTTATGTGTCTGTTTGGGTGTATATGTGTGTGTGTATGTGTGTGAATTGCAAGAAGAATAACCTTTTATTTTTTACTGTGGGGGATGCGATGGGGACCCTGGGTAGGAGGTGGTTTGTTGCGCGGTGTTTCTCCCTTCGGCCTCGTCTTCCGGGAGTGGCAGGGAGGTGGGGCGTTCCTCTGCCGCTCTTTGCTCGCCACTTCCCTGGCGAAGGTGGTGCCGAAGGGGGACCTTTGCGAGGAGGACGGGTGCGGCGCCTCCTTGGCTTCCTCCGTGGTCCCATGCCGCGTCGGTTGGGTCCGGGAACGCTTGGGAGACTGGGAGTTGGAGGAGGAGGCGGATATGGGCATGGGACTTCAGTTCCCAGAAAGCTCCGCCCCTGCTTCCCAGTGAGAGGCGCGGAGCCTTCTGGGAGGTGTAGTTCCTTGTCCGTAGTCGTCTCCGTCGTTTCCCAGGCGCCCCATGGACCCTGGCTGCGCGGGCGCGCCGTGGGCGGCTCTGCCGCTGCCTTGTCCTTCTCGGTGGCTGCCATCCTGGGCTGTGTCCAGAACCGGATGGCAGTCGCTGAGGAAGGGTAAGGACGCGTCGGAGAAGGGCCAAGGCGCCGCCGTGGCGCCTTCTCCGCCGCGCCCTTGGCTTCAGCGGCTGCCATCCTGGCCTGGGTTCAGATCCGGATGGCAGTCGCCGAGAAAGGGCAAGTACGCTGCGGAGAAGGCGGCGAAGGCGGCGCCCGCGCGTCCCAGCTTGAGGAGCGGCCTGGTATTGGCGGAGGAGGTGGGCATGGCGTCGGCGGCGCGGGTGGGGTAATGTCTTGGGGCGTGGAGGTGGGGTGGGAGGGAGGAGGAGGGGCGGGGCCAAGGGGAGGCGGGTGGGAGGGTGTGTTGGAGGAGGGGCGGGGCGTTGCTGCAGCCGCCGCCTTGCACCGTTTGTGCATGCGGGGAAAGGTTGTTTTTCAGGGGTCTTTTAGAGGGTGGAGGGTTGTGTTTTGGGGTGTTTTTGTGGGCCCTATAGGGACCTTGGGGTATGGGTCAGTGGTCTGGCGAGTTTCGTGGGTCTTGGACATGTAGTTTTCGCGCCTATTTGCCGGGTACCACGACCACTCTGTTTTTATATATATAGATTTATTTCATTCGGCTTCTATGCCGCCACTCCCGGCGGGCTCGGGGCGGCTCACAACACTAAAAAGACACAGAATAAAAACAACAATACAGAATAAAACAGAATAAAACAACATTAAAATATCACAATATACAGCAATTAAAAACGACCTGGATTGAGAGTCGTTTTTCAACAGGGGGGTGCATCCCAATAAGGCCTACACATGGAAGGCAAGCTGGAACAGGTGGGTCTTGCACGCCCGCCTGAAGGGGAGCGGGTCGTGGATGGCACGCGTATCTGCAGGAAGGGCATTCCAGAGTGTCGGTGCAATCACCGAGAAAGCCCTTCGACAAGTGGCTGTCAGTTTGGCCGCTTTTGCAGAGGGGACAGCCAGAAGGTTGGTGTCCTCAGAGCGAAGTGATCTCATAGGGCAATATGGGGCGAGACGGTCCCTCAGGTACGCTGGCCCCAGGCCGTGCAAGGCCTTAAAGGTAAGAACCAACACTTTGAAGGTGATCCGGTGCTCAATTGGCAGCCAGTGCAGATCCTGCAAAGTAGGTGTTACGTGGCAACCTGCTGGGGTGCCAGACAGGAGCCGGGCGGCAGTGTTCTGCACCAGCTTGAGCTTCCGGGTCACCGACAGAGGAAGGCCAACGTAGAGCGCGTTACAGTAATCTAGCCTCGAGATGACCGTGGCTTGGATCACCGTGGCCAGGTCGTTCCGGGAAAGATAGGGGGCCAGCCTCCTTGCCTGTCGAAGGTGGAAAAAGGCAATCTTGCTGACCGCAGAGACCTGGGTCTCCATGGTCAGCTGGGAGTCCAAGTGGATCCCCAAGCTCTTTACGGAAGGCGATGGGCATAACGCCACACCGTCCAGGGTCGGAAGCTGGACATCCCCACCACCCGGCCGGCCTAGCCACAAGATCTCCGTCTTCGCCGATTCACCCTCAACCTACTGGCTCGCAGCCATCCAGTAACGGCTTCGAGGCAGCGCTGGAAATTATCGGGGGCGGATCCAGGCCTGCTCTCTATCCTCAGAATGAGCTGGGTCTAGTGAATGAGAATACATCCTGCGTATCGGATATTTACATTTGTATTCTAGGCATGAGAAAAAAGTTGTGAAAATGAAATGATTCGTAAGAAATTCGTAAGAAATGCTACTTTTGAGTATTTCCGCACCTGAACGCCAACCAGGAAGTGGACTTTCTTTATAGAACTTCGGGGCCAGGATTTTCTAAAGTGTCGTATTAGGTCGTAAGGGGGCACCTCCTTCTCTCTCACCACCCTCCCCGCCTCCCTGCCAATAAGTATTATGGCAAGGCAAGCCCTAAACTCGCTTCCTTTTTCGGCTGGAAGCCCGAAAAATGTAAACAGAGGATTACTCAGAAGTAAATCTGCAAAGGAGGGCACTTTGGATGAAGGGCCCTCCTTGTGGATTTACTCTGAGTAAACCTCTCTGTTTACATTTTTCCAGGCTTCCCTGCCTCCCTGCCTGCCAGGATCTAAAAGCATCAAAGAGTATTGGGGTGAGAAACCAACCTAATGTTTTATTCTGTATTGTTGTTTTTATTCTGTGTCTTTTTAGTGTTGTGAGCCGCCCTGAGCCCGCCGGGAGTGGCGGCATAGAAGCCGAATGAAATAAATCTATATATATAAAAAGAGAGTGGTCGTGGTACCCGGCAAATAGGCGCGAAAACTACATGTCCAAGACCCACGAAACTCGCCAGACCACTGACCCATACCCCGAGGTCCCTATAGGGCCCACAAAAACACCAAACACAACCCTCCACCCTCTGAAAGACCCCGAAAAACAACCTTTCCCGCATTCAAACGGCGCAAAGGCGGCGGCGCCGCGCAACGCCCACCCCTCCTCCAACACACCCTCCCACCCCGCCTCCCTTGGTCCCGCCCCTCCTCCTCCTCCTCCCATCCCACCTCCACGCCCCAAGACATTACCCCACCCGTGCCGCCGATAATGTATAATAGAATGAATGCTACTGTAAGTGCCTAATATTATAAGTAATCCAACTGGTCATACCTACATTCCATGCACATGCAATAATACAGCAGTAATAACAATAACAAGAGGTAAAATTCAAACCGAAGTATTCTGACTGGTCTCTCCTCATGCGGTGCAAACGGGCTCTTCTCTGATTAGCCCGGGACAAAACGCTGGCTTTTCCCGGCTCACAGAGAAGAGCCCGCTTTGCACCGCATGAGGAGGGACCAGTCAGAATACTTTGGTTTGAATTTTACCTCTTCTTATACCCATTGTTATTACTGCTGCATTATTGCATGTGCATGGAATGTAGGTATATGACCAGCCTGGGCAAACTTGGGCCCTCGCTCCCTCGGGATCGGGTGAGAGAGAGGCAGCGAGGAGCGAGGGGGGGCTCCTCCTCCTTTTCTTTTGCTGCTTCCAAGAATAGAATACCCCCTCCCTCCTTTGCTCCCTCCTTCCTATTTTGGAGAGTCCCATCTAGAATTCAGTGTGATTTATTCAAGTTTTGGCCCTACAACTCCCAGAAATCCCAGCCAATTTACCAGCTGTTAGGATTTCTGGGAGTTGTAGGCCAAAACCATCTGGAATGCGCACGCGCTGGCATACGAACTACTAACGAATTTCGTTTAGTAATTAAGTTACATTTTAGAAATTTTTGGAAATTTTTTTTGTAAGTCTTTCTTTTACTAATCAAAAAAAATCCCCCCCCCCATTTGATTTTAGAATCGCCATTTTTGGGTTCAAAACCATGCCTACTGTATTCATAACAGTAGCAAAATTACAGTTATGAAGTAGCAACAAAAATAAATTTATGGTTGGGGGGTCACCACAACGTGAGGAACTGTATTCAGGGATTGTGGCATTAGGAAGGTTGAAACCACTGCGCTAGAAGGATTGCTCCCCTGCTAATTTCCTGCCAGCCAAGCGCTTTTCTAGCAGCCCATCGCTTCCGCCTTTCTTTTTCCAGGTTTCTTTTCCACAAACGGTTCTTTTTTGTCGGGTCTTTTGTTAGGGATTTGTCCCCTTAGCTGGCTGTTCCCCCCCCCCCCCCAACCCACCCTTTAAAAATCGACATTGTACTTCTGCAAATCTCAGCATTCTCCTGAGCCTGATAACTCTTCCTTGTTGTTTCCCAGAGGCCCAGTTGTGGCTACAGCCTTCGTGGCGCTCACCATCTGCTACTAGAAGAAGCAGGGTCCATGGGTCCAAATAGCACGCTCAGGGGAAGGCGAAGCAAGAATCTTTTCCTTGGCAGCTAAAAACAGTCGGTGCGATTCTAGGCTGCATCAGTACGAGTAAAGTGTGTACATCAAGGGTCCCCAAACATTTTAAACAGGGGGACAGTTCACTGTCCCTCAGACCATTGGATGATCAAATCCCTATGCACACATATCTTATTTTGAAGTAAAAAACAAAACAAAATGGGAGCAAATACAGTATTTAAATTGAAGAACCGCTTTAACTCAACGTTATGGAATCCTGGAGCTGCAGCTTGATCTTTGGGCAGAAAAGACGAAACAGCTTATAACATTTTAAATGCCAGGATTCCGTAGCATTACACCATGGCAGTCGAACTGGTGTCAGAGAATGCCCAAGATGGCGACGACTGTAGAGCTCCCTTCGGGTGAGCTCCGGCTCAGTTTGCCAAGATCCTTGGATACGACCTTCCAATCCCCCACCTCCCACCCTGGGGGGGGGGGCGGTGGATTACGAACCACAAGGGGTAGTCATTGGAGACCCACAGACCCCAAATAATCAGATCTGGTTGGGGAAAGCGGTGGACGCGGAGGCCCTCTGAGAGAGCAACCCCGCCGAGTGCCAGCGCTGGAGGGAAAGGACAATCTGAACGAGGTCGGTGGTTCGTTCGTCCAGTGACTGCTGCCTCTTGTCAGTTCCTAAGGACGTTCTGCAGGAGATGCCCTGTGAGACCGACCCTCTCAACCCCCCTGAATGGGGGGTATGCAGCCGACCTGGGATCCCACCCGACTAAGACCTTAATGACTCAGACGAACCAGAGATGCAGCTCTCCCCTGAGGCGCAGCTCTCCTTTGAAGCGGCAAGAAGCACAAGATCCACAAGACTCCTTTCCCGATCAGCCCGATCCCCAAACGATTGCAGAGCTGATTGAAGAATACAACAAACTTATGGACCTGTTCGACAAGTTCGGCAACAAGTTTGGCGGCCTTCTGGGGAGATTGGGCATCCCCACCCCACGGGTCCCAGCTCTCGATCATAGAGCTGACAACAGGGACAAACCCTGGAGTGAAGCCCCAGCCGGCCCAGACCTCGCCTGGGACCAATCATGGGACTTCCCCACCGAGGACCTGGAGATGGAACAGAGGAGCAGAGACCCCAACCCAGGCGGTGACCTGCCCACCCCCAGGGACGATTTAGAGACGGCCCCCAGGGGAACTGCTGCCACCCTGAACGCGACTTTCAAGCTGGAAGATCTCGGCGAGCCCCAAGCCTCCCACTCATCTGTGTCGGATGGACCTGTGGCGAGCCTTGAAGATCCACCACCGCCCGGAGGCTCACCGTTGGCGGAGTTGGACATTTCGTCCATCCTGGCCGCTGCCCGGGACCCCCACCCCCGCCGACACTGTATTGTGAGCGGATGGGGGGGCCGGGTCGATCTGGAGCTACCCAGCATGGCGGCTGACCTTGGAGACGCTCACCCAAGCCAGGTACTCCTGTCTGAAGAAGAAGGGAGTCCCCGCCCCTGGAGGACTCCAACACCGGAAGCGACCCACAGCTGAAGCTGCAGGGCCCCCGGAGGAGGCGGAGGCGACGCCGGAGACCCAAGAATGGAAGCCGCCCTTCCGATCCTGTTATGGGGCACCGGACAAGGTCTGCCCCTCGCCGGGATCGTCGTCCCTGTGTGGCCAGCAGACAACAGGTGACTCTTTTAAAGGAAAGGAGGCCCAAGCCAACTGAACCCAGGACTCATAGGGCATACTGGACTAGAACTTTTTGGAGCTCGCACTATAGGCAGCTCAACCCACGATGGACATGCTCTGGCCTTAACAAGATCGATAAGGACACTCCTTTGGCCCACCAGGATGGCCCTCTTGGACTTCCTCAGAGCAGAATGCAGGACACTTTATTCGCCGGTGATAGACCACTGGTGATCTTGCTAAGGCCGCCTAGTCTTCCTTCCTTTGATGGCTAGACGGGGCCCTTATAGGACTGTCACTGTTTGTCGTTGTTGTATTGTTTATGTGTAGATTGTTTTATGTCAAGCTTGTGAACCGCTCCGAGCCCTCGGGGAGTGGCGGTGATAGAAGTTTGAATTTAATAAAAAAAACTGCATTAATTCTGCAGTGTAGATTGACTCCATTTTTCAGCGCCAACATAGTCCATGCCACGTTACATCCCGTATAGACTACTGCAACACACTCTACGTGGGGCTGCCTTTGAAGACTGTCCGGAAGCTTCAAATGATCCAACGGACGGCAGCCAGGTTACTAACAGGAATGGCGATCAGGGAGTATACAACTCCTCTGTTGCGCCAGCTACACTGGCTGCCAATTTTGCTACCGAGTACAATTCAAAGTGCTGGCTTTAGCCTATAAAGCCCTAAACATTTCTGGCCCAACCTAACTGTCTGGACATATTTCTTCCCATGAACCTGCTTGGACGTTAAGATCATCTAGGGAGGCCTTGCTCTTGATGCCGCCTGTGTCACAAATACATTTGGCGAGGATGAGAGACAAGGCCTTCTCTGTGATTGTAGGTGAACTATAAATCCCAGCAATGACAACTCCCAAATGTCAAGGTCTATTTTCCCCAAACTCCACCAGTGTTCACATTTGGGCATATTGAGTATTCGTTTGGTTCAGATCTATCATTGTTTGAGTCCACAGTGCTCTCTGGATGCAGGTGAACTACAACTCCAAAACTCAAGGTCAATGGCCGCAAAACCCTTCCAGTATTTTCTGTTGGTTATGGGAGTTCTGTGTGCCAAGTTTGGTTCAATTCCATCATTGGTGGAGTTCAGATTGCTCTTTGATTGTCAGTGAACTATAAATCCCAGCAATGACAACTCCCAAATGTCAAGGTCTATTTTTCCCAAACCCCACCAGTGTTCACATATGGGTATATTGAGTATTCATGCCAAGTTCGGTCCAGATCCATCATTGTTTGAGTCCATAGTGCTCTCTGGATGGAGGTGAACTACAACTCCAAAACTCAAGGTCAATGCCCGCAAAACCCTTCCAGTATTTTCTGTTGGTTATGGGAGTTCTGTGTGCCAAGTTTGGTTCAATTCCATCATTGGTGGAGTTCAGAATGCCCTTTATTTGTAGGTGAACTATAAATCCCAGCAACTACAACTCCCAAATGACAAAATCAATCCCTCCCAACCCCATCAATATTCAAATTTGGGCATATCAGGTATTTGTGCCAAATTTGTGTCCAGTGAATGAAAATACATTTTGCATATCGGATATTTACATTATGATTCATAACAATAGCAAAATTATAGTTATGGAAGTAGCAACGAGAATAATGTTATGGTTGGGGGTCACCACAACATGAGGAACTATATTAAGGGGTTGCGGCATTAGGAAGGTTGAGAAACACTGGGGCAGAGAAAGGAAAGGAATCTAGTTGCTACAAATGCCTGCAGGCATCGACTACCGGCTTGTTTACTTCCCCTTCCTTCTCCATCAAGTCCCCATGGACTTTGGTGGCTGATGTAACAATGGGTAGGGTGGCATCATAGCCGTGTTGCCACCCAAGTGCCACCTCTGTTGCCCTGGGATTTGGCCTAATAAGCCGTTCTGGGGGTTCGTTTTCCCCAACCTGGTGGAGCCGCAAGCCCCCAAGGGTATTTGTCCTGTGATGAGTGTTTCTCCTGTCTTTCCCATCACCTTTACTTGATGCTTTCAACCCAGCATCTGTGTCCCAAAGGGTATCCTTCTAAAGTAATACACTACTACTACTACATGGCTACTAGCCATGTTGGTTGAAGATGGGAGCTGTTATTCTCACAAATGAGAAAGGTCTATCTGGCATTACTTCGCGAACGAAGATTCTTTAGGAAGGACTCATCCCACGCTTTTTACAAGCGCGTTGATGACTAAAAAGGCCAATCTGAGACAGGCAAGTCCGGTTGCAGAAAGCACAGCAGGAAGTCTCCTTGGGTGATGTTGTTTCCAAGTTGTGGTTCTTTCTGCGTTGTTGTTTCTCTTCGAGACCCGTTCGGCGTGTCGTCTCGAAAGAGGCCGCAGCATTGTGGATAGTGCGTCTCCATGCCTCCCGATGTGAGGCCAGGGTGGACCATTGTTGGTGTTCAATCTGGCCGAGCCTGAGGTGTTGTTTCAGGGAGTCCTTGTATCTCTTTTTTGGGGTGCCTCTCTTACGCTGACTGTAGAGTAGTATCTTTGGGAGGTGGTGGTCCTCCATCCTAGAGACGTGCCCTGCCCAGCACAGCTGTGTTCTCAATAGCATGGCCTCAACGCTGGTGATCCCTGCTTGCTCAAGGACAGCAACATTCGTCCCATAGTCAGTCCAGTGTACATTTAGGATTGTACGAAGACAGCGCTGGTGAAAGCGTTCGAGGAGTCGTAGGTGTTGGCGATAGGTGACCCATGTTTCAGACTCATATAGGAGAATAGACAGTACGATAGCTCTGTGCACACTGATTTCTGTGCTTTGTTGCTCCAGACTCTTTTGTGAAGCCTTCCAAATGCACTCTATGCCTTTGCTAATCTGTGATCTATCTCTTTGTCAATCTTGGCGTCTGAAGAGATGATGCTTCCCAGGTAGGTGAACTGCTGAACGGACTTAAGCACAGATGTGCCTATGCTGACGTGGGGATGATGGTGTTCTTCCTGTGGTGCGGGCTGGTAGAGGACTTCCGTTTTCTTCAGGCTGACTTCCAGCCCAAACAGCTCTGCAGCTGCTGCAAAGCAGGATGTGAGGCGCTGCAGAGCTGCTTCTGAATGGGCGACAAGAGCACCATCGTCGGCAAAAACCAGCTCACGGACTAGATAGTTTAGAGTCTTCGTGCGGGCCCTCAGATGTCTTAAGTTGGACAAGCTACTATCAGTACAATAGCGTATATATATGCCGCCATCTTCTTCGAGATCTGCCGTAGCCCTTTGGAGCATCATGCTGAAAAAGATTGTAAATAGGGTTGGTGCAAGAACACAACCTTGTTTCACTCCATTATTTATGAGAAAGGGCTCCGAGAGAGCATCGCCGTATCTGACTTGACCGCGCTGGCCCTCATGTAACAGGATAATCATTTTGAGGAATTTAGGGGGACATCCTAGTCGTTTCAGGATCTGCCACAGATCTTTTCTACTCCCAGTGTCGATGGGAATGGTCTCTCTGGCATTACTTCGCGAACTAAGATTCTTAGGAAGGACTCATCCCACACTTTGTACAAATGGAGGTTGGATGTGTCCTTCGAGCCTGTGCAATGGATTTTTCTGGAGCTTTTAAGGTCAAAACCAGCACTATGTATTGAGCTCGGAAGTGGATTGACAGCCAGTGGAGCTGACAAAACACGGGGTGGTATGCTCCCTGGATGTAGCTCCAGTTAATAGTCTGGCTGCTGCCCATTGGACTAGCTGCAATATCCGAACTGTCTTCAAAGGCAGCCCCACGTAGAGTGCGTTGCAGTAATCTATTCGGGATGTGACCAGAGCGTGGACGACCGTAGCCAGATCAGAGCGTGGACGACCTTACAGGGTTAGACGAGCACCATCTGCCCGGGTTTGAAATTAGAGTTTTCCTTCTCTTAGGATGGTTGCCAAAAGGCTAGAGAGCCCTTCGGTTGTGACCTGTCTGGCATGGGAGGCCCTACCGGTGGCTATGATGCCACCACCAACATAGTTCGCAACTTCATTAGGTTACGCAAGCCTCTCCCCCACGACAAGGGGGCGCCAAATGGTACTGAATGGAGAAAGCTGCCTTGGGGTTGGCGATGGTAGGCACTAAACCTGGAGCAATGTATGTGTAATGCAAACGCTTGATGGCACGTGATGGCTTCTCCCCACATTCTCCAAAATGAGATTGAAAATTATGCCGAAATCAGGGGAGCCCAGGAAGGCAACTCCTTTCTCCTTCGCTCTCCACCAGGATGTGGAAAGAACTGCCTCAGATATACCATAACAATGTCTGCTGTCAGCGAATGCAATTTGTGTCTCATAAATCAGACGGCAAGACTTGCAAGATCAAATAATCCTAATAACATTTGCATAATGTGCACACTTTGCATAAATTGTCGCGGCGAGCAGCACGCCTGAAGAGCCTGCCCTCCTGGGCTCGAGAATTACTATTCCTATTACTACTGTTATTAGTAGTATTATGTTCCTTGGACAGGCAGACAGTTAAGGTCCCTGCTTGAGACGCGGACAAGGACAACGGGAAGCGAGGAGGATGCGCAGCGCAACCAAAAGTACGGCAGCTAAGGCTGGGAGAAGGGGGTATGGGCGTCCGCATTGGTGGCCATACCCCAAACCCAGAAATATGGCCAGGAGGAGAAGCAAAAGGCAGTACATCTTCTGCCCATCCTGATATGCTAGGCCAACAATCTAGGGCAGCGAAAAGGAGGAGCACAGAGCTCTCTGGAGGTGGAAGACTTGCCCATCACATATCATAGAATCACAGAAACATAGAGTTGGAAGAGATCTGAAGGGTCATCCAGTCCAACCCCCTGCCAAGTAAGACAACACAACCATTTGATTTACTTGCCTGGAGATGCCATAGTTTGAACCCGGGACCATCTATATATATAAAGGAAGACTCGTCATCTAACGACTGCCAGAGGCAGAGAAACCTTCCAAGGCAGACAAACCAAACTTGGCAACAAAAATAGACCTCAGGCAAGGAAGGTTTTTAGCAAAGAAACTTTCCCTCCCGAAACCTAGAAGACCCCCAAAACAACGATAAAAAACAACATTTCCCAGCATCCTCTGCGGCCGCCAGCGAAACCCATTGGCCAACATCGGCCCACACAAAATGCAGGGAGGTTGAGTTACCATAGTAACGGTGGGCGAAGCCAACCAAGGCTAGGTTAGAATGCAGAGTGATTTGAGTTTAGTCAGTTGGTGTTTGTGGGTTAAACTGTCAAGGCCAAGCAAATAGGGCACCAGGGACACAGGCACCACTGACAAACACATGCCGCCGGAATAACACAAACTTGCAAAACCCACAAAAAAAACCTGCAACACAAAAACCCACCCCAAACAAAATACACAACAAACCCCACTGGCAAAAGCAACACCCCCTCCACATCACAACCAGCACACAGCCAGACTGAGACAACTACAGTATGTCACCACAACACACACAAAATACACCCCACAAATACCTGACAACTTCCGCAACACAAAACCCAGGACTGCACTCACTACTCACCACCACACACACCTCCAAATACACACACGTCCCAGGCACAATACTCCAGCAATTCCTACCCACACAACACAACACAACACAACTTCCTATCACAACCCATCCCCCCAACCTTACGGGACCCCGCACACGCAACACCTACCACCACCACAAACAGAAACCAACTCCGCCTATACTCCAACCACAACACAACACAACACTGCACTGATACTCTACAAACACACACAAACACCCAAAACACCCCACACACACAAGCATTCCACAAAATACTACCACCCACAATGCCACCACACACCCACTAACTCACCAAAAAAGTAATACCTACACACAACACAATACGCACATAACACAACCTTGCGTCTCCTAAATAGGGCACAGCAACGCGTGCCGGGTACAGCTAGTCTGTGTATAAAGCTGGACATGGAAAACCCCAAATAATGTCAACACAACCCTTTGGTGGTGCAGCGGGTTAAACCGCTGAGCTGCTGAACTTGGTGACCAAAAGGTTGGGGGTTCAAATCGAGGGAGCGGGATGAGCTCACACTGTTAGCTCCAGCTTTTGCCAGTTCGAAAACATTCAAATGTGAGTAGATCAATGCATACTGCTTCTGCGGGAAGGTAACTGCACTCCATGTAGTCATGCTGGCCATATGACCTTGGAGGTGTCTGCAGACAATGCCGGCTCTTAGTTCACCTGTAATCTAAAAGCACTCTGGAACTAACTTGGAACACAGACACCCCTCCCATGACCAACAAAACATACTGGAGGTATTTGGAGTGATATATAGAAGTTGTAGTTCACCTACATCCAGAGCGCACTATGAACTCAAACAATGATGGATCTGGACCAAACTTGGCATGCATACCCAATATAAGCTTTGAATACTGGTGGGTTTTGAGGGAATTGGCCTGGACATTTTGGAGTTGTGGGTACGGGGATGTATAGTTCACCTGCAATAAATGAGCACTCTGAACTCCACCAACAATGGATCTGGAGTAAACTTGGCACACAGAGCCTGCATGATGAGCAAAATATACTGGCGGTTTTTGGGGAAAATTCACCTTCATTTGGGGGAGTTGTAGTTCACCTAGATCCAGACAGCACTGTGAATCCAAAAACCAATGGATCTGGACCACACTTGGCACACAGACCTGATATGCCTAAATTTGATTACTGGAGGGGTTTAGGGGAAACTGACCTTCCTTTCTGGGAGTTGTAGTTCACCCATAACCAGAGAAATAGTGACCTCCACTGATGATGGATCTGGACCATGCTTTGCACACAGAACCCACAGAACTCCACCTACTGGAGGGGTTTGGGGGAACTGGCTCACCATAGTGGGAGTTGTAGTTTACTCTACAGCCAGAGAGCACACTGAACCCCACCGATGATGCATCTAGAGCAAAGTTGTCTAACATAATACACTTGAAGTATGGATGGAGTTTCTTGGGGTTCACCTGGCATAATGTGAGTTGTAGTTCACCCACAACCTCATACATTTTGTACAATTTTCAAATAACCCAGAGAACACCGGGTACTCAAGGTAGTATAATATAAAAATGACTGAGCAGCAGAGGTATGGGAACTGCCATGGAATTGTGGCTTCGTGTGATAAAGTCTTATAATGCAAAATCTATGATGTCGTAGAGATTCTTGGAATGGGAGTTTGAAAAAGTAACTTCCCAAACTCTGATCCTCTCAGAGGTGAACTCTTTTTGATATAAGACAGGACTGTCCAACTTCTACCGACCCAAGGGCCGGAATCCTGGTCACTGATCACCTGGGGGGCCGAAGGGTCTGCCTCCGCCCCCTCCCCGGCTCCGCCCCCTCCCCGCCCCCGGCATGAATAATTAATATGCCCAAATGAGAACACTTATGGAATTTGGGGAAAACAGACCTTGACATTAGGGAATTGTAGTTGCTGGGATTTGTAGTTCGCCTACAATCAAAGAGCATTCTAAACCCCAGTAATGATGAAATTAACCAATCTTGGCACACAGAACTCCCATGACCAACAGAAAACACTAAAAGGGTTTGGTGGACACACTGACCTTGAGTTTGGAAGTTATAGTTCACCTTCCATCCAGAGAGCACTCTAACAATGATGGATCTGGAGCAAACGGGAGCACCTCCAGCAGCCTCCTCCTCCGCCGCGGCGAACGGGAAGGCCGCAGCGGCCGCCATGAGGCTGGGAATGGCCGGCCGCGGCCTTCCCTTTCGCGGCGCTCCCGCCTCCGCCGCCACCTCCTCCGCCGCCACCTCCTCCTCTGCAGCCGCCGCCGCCGCCTCCCCCTCAGCAAGGCCCCCTCAGCTAGGCCTCGAGCAGCAGCAGGCGGTCGCGCCCGATTGGTGGGGGAAGGGAGGGAAGTAGAAAAAAATAAATAAAAATATTCAAAAAATATTCAAAAAAATAATAATAAATATTTTTTTTAATCTTAAAAAGCAGATATCTTGCAGGAGGGTAGGGGGCCGTGGGGAAGGGGCTGGGGGCTGTATACGGCCTGTGGGCCACCAGTTGGACAGCCCTGGTATAAGAAATAAGGGACATTTACCTAAAAATACGGGATTTTTCGCAAAAATAAGGGACACTTCATAAAACATAACTGAGGTTATGTTTCACATGACTTACTTTTTTCCTGCGCTCCCAGGGAAACCTCCCACCACCGCCTCCGCGGACTTAGCACCTCATCCCCTCCTGCGCCGCCACCGCCCTCCTTCACTGCTGCCACGACCGTTACGCAAGGCCTAAAATTCACAGCCGGCCTGAGACGCAAGCGGCCGTGTGCGCGAACCTCACTCTGGCTCGCTCTCTCCGCGAGCGCCTCCTGCCGCCCCGCCCCTTCCACCCTCCCTTCTGGTCAGTCATTCCCGGCGTGCGCAACCAAATCACCCCCTCTCCTTTCTGCTCCCCTTCTGCGCTCGCCTCTCTTTATGCTCAAGAGGGAGGGCTAGAGTGGCCAGGAAATGCGCAAAGATGGGCTCGGGTGAGTAAGCCGGACCAGGCCCAGTGTTTGTGTGGGGAGAGCAGCAGCTACCGGGCATTCACGTAGAGTTCTCCCTTCCTTCCTTCCTCACTGCTGGCCCGGCCTTGCCTCCTGCTGCCACCTGTCCTGTCCTATACGGCAGTGTTTCCCAACCTTTTTTGAGCCGCGGCACATTTTTTACATTTACAAAATCCTGGGGCACACCACCAACCAAAATGACACAAAATGACACTCTCTATACAGGTGGGGGGGTTGCAAGCAACGATATATACAAGGAACAACAAACGTGTAGTTTATCCAATATACATATAATCAATTTAGTAGCATATAATCAAATACAATTTAGTAGTGCATCATCAGAATATCAACAGCATCACCCCGGAGGGTTCCTACCCTGTAGTGTCGTGAGTCCAGATAAGGGTATACAAGTCCAGGATAATTCAAATATTAAGACAGGGTAATAGGGAGGAAGTCCGGGGGAGTGAGGTCGAAAACGCCCAAGTGGACAGGGATGGTAGGAAACGGAGTTTAGGAGAAGAGTCGGTTGAGTAACTGGCAAAGCTGCAATGGTGATATATCCAAGTGGACTCCAAACCGCTCAAAGTATGCAGGCCGACGAGGATAACTCTGTACAATGGTACCAACTCCCGTTTCAACCCGTAGAAGGAAGGGTCTTTTTCAAGGCCAATAGTAGCACATTAACTCCAATCATGTAGGTGGTAAGGGTACGTTTTCTGGAAAGATAAGTAGGGTTGAAGTATAATAGAGTGTTCCGCAGCACCCTTTTAACTCAGCACAATGGCTAACCAAAATGAACATTCACAAGTTAAAATCCTGGGGCACATCACCAACCAAAATAACACAAAATGACACTCTAAGACAGTCATACATATAGTTAATATGTTTTTAAATGTATTCATACACTCAGTGTGAAACCTGGGCCTGTTTCGATGAACACAACATAGATATCCTGGCAGGAATGGCAGAAAGACACACACGAAAGTCTTGCTCAACAGCTGTCAGTCCCTCTCTGTGTTCTTATAGGTTGTTTTGAATAATATGTATCTGCTGTAAAACAATGTATAACACACATATAGATGTTTGTTTGTGGGATTAACATAACTCAAAAAGCACTTGATGAATTGACACCAAATCTGGACACAATACACTTCTCAGGCCAACAAGTGACCATCATTCATAAAAACATTGAAAAACACAGCAAAAGAGACTTTAAAAGCCACCCCCCCCCCAAAAAAACAAAAGTACACTACACCGCAAAGAAAGAGCAAAATAAGGGAGGAAAAAACAGGTAGAAAAAAGAAAGAAAAAGGGAAAGAAGGAGGAAAAGAAAAAGAGGGAAGAAAGGAAGGAGGGAGAGAGGGGAGGGAGGGAGGGAGAGAGAGAGGGAGGGAGGGGAGAGAGGGAGGGAGGGAGGAGGGAGGGAAGGAAGGAAGGAAGGAAGGAAGGAAGGAAGGAAGGAAGGAAGGAAGGAAGGAAGGAAGGGAAGAGAGAAGGAAGAAGGGAACTAAGGAGCAAAGAAAGGGAGGAAAGAAACAGGTAGAGAAGGAAGAAAGAAAAAGGGAAAGAAGAAGGAAAAGAAAAAGAGGGAAGGGAGGGAAGGGGGAGGGAAGGAGAGAAAGAGGGAGGGAAGGTTGGCCACAGCAACGCGTGGTGGGTACAACTAATACATTTATACATTTTTTACATTTACAATATCCTGGGGCACACCACCAACCAAAATGACACAAAATGACACTCTAACACAGTCATACATACAGTTAATATGTTTTGAAATGTATTTATACACTCAGTGTGAAACCTGGGCCTGTTTCGATGAACACAACATAGATATCCTGGCAGGAATGGCAGAAAGACACAAACTTCCCACACAGAACTCCCATAACCAAGAGAAAATGCTATAAGAGTTTGGTGGGCATTGACCTTGAGTTTTGGAGTTGTAGTTCACCTATATGTGGACTCAAACAATGTTGGGTCAGGACCAAACTTGGCATGAATATTCAATATGCCCAAATGTGAACACAGATGGAGTTTGGGAAAAATAGACCTTGACATTTGGGAGGAAGGCTGAGGAAGGCTGGCGAGGGAGTCCCTCACGGAATCCCGCCTGCCTTTCCTTCCTCCGAGGGCCCTCCTGCCAGGCCCCGACCCTTTCCCCCCACGAAAGAAGACCCTTTCTCCTCTTTGGGGTGCTTCATCCCTGAGGGGCTTCAGGGGGGGCGGGCCAAGGGGAAGGACGCCCCGGGGCCTCACCTGGGATGGAGCAGGGCCGAGCTAGGGCACCTCCGGAAGCAGCTGGCTCCTTTGCTTCCTTCACTGCCGTAGGAGGAAGGTGAATGCGTCTGCCACCTCCGGGACCTAGTGCGCATGCGCCCAGACAAGCACACTTCCACTTCCGCTTCCGTTCCCCGCCCTGCCTTGATTGGAGGCTGGCTGGCTGGGGAAACGGCCGAAGGAGGCGGCGCCCCAGCCCCTTCTTCTTCGCCGCCCGGCCCTTCCTCCTCCTTCTCCCCCCCAAGCAGCAGCAGTAGGAGTTCGGCAGGAGGGGGAAGAAAGGGAGGAAGAGAGTTTTTCCCACAGCACACCAGGCGATTGCTCACGGCACACTAGTGTGCTGTGGAACAGTGGTTGGGAAACACTGCTATACGGGACAGGAGCTGAAAATACGGGACACGAAATTCAGAGCGAAAGTACGGGACGTCCCGTATAATACACAGGCCCGGATTACCCATAAGGCCAACCTAGGCCATGGCCTAGGAGCGCAAGCCGGGGGGGGGTGCAGATCACGGACCCCCAAAAAAGTGTTGAAACAAATAAAAACGCAACGCATTTTTCCCACCCTCCCTCGGCCTCGCCCATAGATGTCTATGAGAGCGGGCCCTGTCCTGAAGATTACACTTCCCGTCGTGCACCTCTCTCCGCATCCGCCTCCTACGCCTCCCGGCATGCCCCGCAGATGAGGGTGAAGACAGGAGGCATGGCCGGGTGGCGGAGAGAGAGCGAGCAGACTCGTGGGGATGGCGGAGGGCGCCGAGGAGGGTCCGCCCTTCCAGCTGGGCAGGCCACGCTTCGAGCAGGTAAGCGCCGGGGTGCTGGGGCGCCGCATGACGGGGACCGGGAAGGCCCCGCTGGAGATGGAATCGCTCCCTCAGGGAGCCCGTGTCCCTTGACTCAGGTGCCCCGCCCCCTTGGCGCCATCCCGTCCCCTCATTGGCCCTGCCGGGTGTCACTCTCCCATTTGAATTCCCACCCTTGGGAAAGCGCTTCTGTGATTGGCTCCGCTCCCTTGACTCCTCTTCGGGGGCGGTGCTTCTGTCTTAGTGTCTTGAGTTCGAGTCCCGCTTCGGGCAGAAAGCATGACTGTGGAACTCCCTGCCATTGCATTGGGATGGCATTTTTATAAATGGGCCCGGGCCAGGCGCTGCTGCAGGTGGGTCCGGCCCAGGTGCCCCGGAAGCCCCGCGGATACACCTACGCTGATTTATTTGGATATTACTGATCAACTGAGATTTATTGGGCTAACGGAGTGAATTTGAGATAAGTTGTATGATATGATTTATTTTTAGTGTGGATCTGAGTGATGTTGGGGGTGCGGTAGAGGTTGGCTTAAAGGGGGCGTAATTCCAAAGTGTGGCCTAGGGCAGTGTTTCCCAACCTTTTTTGAGCCGCGGCACACTTTTTACATTTGCAAAATCCTGGGGCACACCACCAACCAAAATGACACAAAATGACACTCTAACACAGTAATACATATAGTTAATATGTTTTTAAATGTATTTATACACTCAGTGTGAAACCTGGGCCTGTTTCGATGAACTCAACATAGATATCCTGGCAGGAATGGCAGAAAGACACAAACTTTCCACACAGAACTCCCATAACCAAGAGAAAATGCTGTAAGAGTTTGGTGGGCATTGACCTTGAGTCTTGGAGTTGTAGTTCACCTATATCCAGAGAGCACTGTGGGCTCAAACAATGTTGGATCAGGACCAAACTAGGCATGAATACTCAATATGTCCAAATATGAACGCAGATGGAGTTCAGGGGAAATAGACCTTGACATTTGGGAGTTGTAGTTGCTGGGATTTATAGTTCCCCTACAATAAAAGAGCATTGTGAACCCCACCAATGATAGAACTGGGCCAAACTTCCCACACAAGAACCCCCAGGAGGCAAGAGGAGGTCTCTACTTGGGGAAAGGGAGGCGGGCCTTCCCAATGCATGGAGAGGAGAGACCAAGTAGACAACGGGTGGGGAGGGTGGTGGTTGTAATTTTGTGCCTCCATCGAGGCACGTTTCTTAGGTTTTTATACTTCAACACACTAGACTCTCCCCCTTCCTGGAGGTTCCACTTCCCACGGCACACCTGATGAGTGCTCACGGCACACTAGTGTGCCCCGGCACACTGGTTGAGAAACACTGGCCTAGGGTGCAAAAAGGTGTTAATCCGGGCCTGATAATACAGGACAGGTGGCAACCCTAAGTTCACCCACAATCTTATGCATTTGGTACAATTAAAACGCCGAATTTTTTCAAATTATGCAGGCAAGGCCGGGTACCCAAGCTAGTAGTTTAATACAAGCAACAAATCCTTAGAACTTGGAACATAATCAGCCTAAAGGTGAACAAAACCTCGCCTGTCGTTCCTCCAGGATCCCTAAATTTCCGAGCAGGGATAGATGGAGAAAGAGGCCTCAGCTTTACCTGCATTGAGGGCAAGGCTGTTTGGCCCACTTACCCAGACGATGCTCCAACCCAGTGGACAGCTGCCTTTATTCACCCAATAAATCTTACAGCCTTCCGCTCCCGGATCCGGCCCAACGAGTCATTCCTAATGGCAATCGCTAGTTTGTGCATCCGCTGCTGCTCTTTTAACGGGGCCATTAAATACAATCAGCTCTTGCTTCTCTTTCCCCCGTCACCCCCTTTCGCTCCTTCCCCCCTTCATCACAATCCGGGGAAGTGGATTTTTCATGCTTAACAGCTGTAAAAGGAATCGCTGACTCTGGGCCCGGCCTTGGAATAATAAAAAGCAGAGAGTAAGCAGGCTTCTGCCGCCTGTCCTTCTGTTCGAGCTCCCCAGTGCCAGGTTTCAACCTACTCCCCCCACTTCCCATGATCCAGTTCAATTCTCAATTTTCGCAAAAGAAACTCCTGAAAAGTCGAGGAAAGAGCCACGTCCCACTTCTCTTAGTCTGCCGATCACACCCAGGTTTGTCCGCTTTTGGAAGATAATCGAAACCAGGCCTGGCTAGAGCCTGAATCACGGGGAATTCCCCCAGGCAGGATGCAGCCAGGCTTTGAAGCTGCAAGGCCATTCAGTGCTAATCAAGGTGGCCAAATGCAACATTCGCACAAGCTTGGGGACAATTTCAACAGAAAGGAAGAAAACATGAAAATGAACACAATCTGGCTCCATATATATATATGGTGCGGAGTTATGGGCTGGAGTGTCACCAGTACGCTGACGACACCCAGCTCATTCTGAGGATGGAGGGCAGGCCGGGTTCTGTCCCCGATAATTTCCAACACTGCCTCGAAGCCGTTACTGGATGGCTGCGAGCCAGTAGGTTGAGGGTGAATCCGGCGAAGACGGAGATCTTGTGGCTGGGTCGCCCGGGTGATGTTAATGTCCAGCTTCCGAGCCTGGACGGTGCGGTGTTATGCCCATCGCCTTCCGTAAAGAGCCTGGGGGTCCATTTGGACTCCCAGCTGACCATGGAGGCCCAGGTCTCTGCGGTCAGCAAGATCGCTTTTTCACCTGCGACAGGCAAGGAGGCTGGCCCCTATCTCTCCCGAACGATCTGGCCACGGTGATCCAAGCCACAGTCATCTCAAGGCTGGATTACTGCAACGCGCTCTACGTTGGCCTTCCTCTGTCGGTGACCCGGAAGCTCAGGCTAGTGCAGAACACTGCCGCCCGGCTCCTGTCTGGCACGCCAGCTGGCGCCCACATAACACCTGTTTTGCAGGATCTGCACTGGCTGCCAATTGAGCACCGGATCACCTTCAAAGTGTTGGTCCTCACCTTTAAGGCCTTACACGGCCTGGGGCCAGCGTATTTGGGGACCGTCTCACCCCATATTGCCCTCCGAGATCACTTCGGTCTGAGGACTCCAATCTCCTGGAGATACCTTCAGCTAAACTCGCAAGGCTGACTGCTACCCGCCGGAGGGCGTTCTCTGTCATAGCACCTACGCTGTGGAACGCCCTCCCGGCCGGAACTCGGGCTATGAAGGACTTGCTCCCGTTTAGACGGGCCTGTAAAACATACCTGTTTAAGCAGGCCTTTGGTGAGTCAGTCCTGCCCATGCCCCGCCATCTATTCGTTCTTCTGAGGATGATGTGCTGTTCATTGTGTTAACTGTGTTATTAATTACTGTACTGCTGTTGTTTTTAATTGTTTTTAACTGCTTATTGCCTGTATTTTACTGTGCCCTTCGGCTCCTGTAAGCCGCCGCGAGCCTCAGGGAGTCGGCGGCATAGAAGCCCGAATAATTAATAAATAAATAAATAAATAAATAAATAAATAAATATATATATATATATATATAAACTCTAAAATCAGGAAGTAAATAAAGAAAAAACTCTCTGAAAACAGGAATTCCAGACAGGAATAAATCTGGACCAACTAATCACCTCTCAACAAAGGATTTCTCCAGGCAGTAAGAAGCCACACCTTGAAACTGCTAGGACATTAAATGCTAATCAAAGTGGCCGATTGCAACATTCACACTTGCCTCAAACAGACAAGAGTTCTTCCTCCCATCCTGGACCTCATTCCACAGATCTATAAACCTCACTTGACTAGTTTCCAACAGACCTCACAACCTCCGAGGATGCCTGCTATAGATGTGGGCGATACGTCAGGAGAGAATGCTTCTGGAACATGGTTAGACAGTCTGGAAAACTCACAGCAACCTCTTGCTCTTGACATAGCATTCATTATAGTTCACCTACAATCAAAGAGCATTCTGAACGCCACCAACGATGGAATGGAACCAAATTTGGCACTCAGAACTCCCATGACCAACAGAAGGAATTGGTGGGCATTGACCTTGAGTTTTGGAGTTGTAGTTCACCTACATTCAGAGAGCACTGTGGACCAAACTTGGAAGGAATACTCAATATGCCCAAATGTGAACACTGGTGGAGTTTGTGGAAAATAGACTTGACATTTGGGAGTTGTAGTTGCAGGGATTTATAGTTCACCTATAATCAAAGAGCACTCTGAACCCCACCGACACAATTGGGCCAAACGTCCCACACAGAACCCCCATGACCAACAGAAAACACTGTTTTCTGATGGTCTTTGGTGACCCCTCTGACACCCCAGGGGTCCCGAGAAATGCTGATATAAGGCCTTGAAGGTTAGTACCATCACCTTGAACGTGATCTAGTGCTCTATCGGTAACCAGTGGAGCTGCTGCAAGATAGGTATTATATGACATCTCACTGGAGCCCCTGTGAGAAGTCGAGCAGCAGCATTCTGGACGAGCTGAAGTTTCTGGATCACAGACAAGGGTAGGCTGATGTAAAGAGCGTTTATTTATTTATTTATTTATTTATTTATTGTTCATTTTTGTATTCCGCTCCTCCCAGCAGGCTCGGGGTGGATAACAGTGAGATATACGGGCAGCATGTCACGACATGTCGACATGCGGCCCTACAATAAAACATAAAAACATTAAAACACATTAAAACACATTTACATCATCATACAGGGATGAGAGGACATATGGCATGGTTCTTGGTCCGGTGTGCCTAGTTAAAAGCTAAGCCAAAAAGGGCCGTCTTGCAAGCCCTCCGGAAGGGGGCCAGTTCCGAGATAGCTCGAGTACTGTCCGGGAGGGCATTCCAAAGCACCGGTGCCGCTACGGAAAAGGTCCTTTGTCTGGTCGTCGATAGGTGGCAGGAGCGGACTGATGGTACTAGCAACAGATTCTGTTCATCTGAGCGCAGTGATCTCGGGGGAGAATACGGGGTAAGGCGGTCCCTCAGGTACGCAGGCCCTAGGCCGTGCAAGGCCTTGAAGGTCAGAATCAGCACCTTGAAGGCAATTCGGTACTCAATGGGAAGCCAGTGCAGTTGCCAAAGGGTGGGTGTAATGTGCTCCCTCACAGGCGATCCTGCCAGCAGGCGAGCAGTGGCATTCTGCACTAGCTTGAGTTTCCGGATTGTCGACAAGGGATGGCCAACGTAGAGGGCATTACAGTAGTCTAATCTCGAGATGACCATCGCTTGGATTACCGTGGCCAGGTCATTCCTGGACAGGTAGGGTGCCAGTCGCCTAGCCAGTCGGAGGTGATAGAATGACGTCCTGCTGACCACCGAGACCTGAGCCTCCATGGTCAGCGAGGAGTCCAGCAAAACCCCCAAGCTCTTAACCGATGGCGATGGGTTAAGCCGCTCGCCATCCAGGGTAGGCAACCGGCACCCACCCAGCCCAGGCCGACCAGGCCACAGAATCTCCGTCTTCGACGGATTCACCTTCAGCCGGCTGGCACGCAGCCAACCAGTCACGGCTTCAAGGCATAGATGGAAACAATCGGGTACGGAGTCCGGCCTGCCGTCCATTCTCAGCAAAAGCTGGGTGTCATCAGCGTACTGATAACACTCCAGACCAAAGTCGCGGGCCAGCTGGGCCAGGGGGCGCATGTAAACGTTGAATAATAAGGGGGAGAGGATGGCCCCCTGTAGTTACAGTAGTCTTGCCTTGAGATGACTGTGGCTTGGATCACCGTGGCCAAGTCGTCTCTGGTCAGATAGGGCGCCAGCCACCTAGCCTGCCACAGATGGAAAAACGCGGTTCTGCTGGCCTCGGAGGCCTGAGCCCCCATTGCCAGCAAAGAGTC
The DNA here is from genome assembly GCA_030556195.1 of Anolis apletophallus. Classification (NCBI taxonomy): domain Eukaryota; kingdom Metazoa; phylum Chordata; class Lepidosauria; order Squamata; family Anolidae; genus Anolis; species Anolis apletophallus. The sequence goes on from JARBWK010000019.1 coordinate 852,502, forward strand.
CAAGAGGACTCCTAGACTCTTAGCCAGTGTTTTTCAACCTTTTTTGAGCCGCGGCACATTTTTGACATTTACAAAATCCTGAGGCACACCACCAACCAAACTGACACAAAATGACACTCTAACACAGTAATACATATAGTTAATATGTTTTTTTAATGTATTTATACACTCAGTGTGAAACCTGGGCCTGTTTCGATGAACACAACATAGATATCCTGGCAGGAATGGCAGAAAGACACAAACTTCCCACACAGAACTCCAAGAGAACCAAGAGAAAATACTATAAGAGTTTGGTGGGCATTGACCTTGAGTTTTGGAGTTGTAGTTCACCCATATCCAGAGAGCACTGTGGCCTCAAACAATGTTGGATCAGGACCAAACTTGGCATGAATACTCAATATGCCCAAATGTGAACACAGATGGAGTTTGGAGAAAATAGACCTTGACATTTGGGAGTTACAGTTTCTGGGATTTATAGTTAACACACAATCAAAGAGCATCCTGAACTCTTGCAACAATGGAATTGAACCAAACTTGGCATATTGAACTCTCATTACCAACAGAAAGTACTGAAAAGGTTTGCTTGGGAATTGACCTTGAGTTTGGAAGTTGTAGTTCACCTACACCATGAGAGCACTGCGGACTGAAATTATGGGAATTGGAGTCCAGCAATATCTGACATGCCTGAGATTCCCTGGTCTTAAGTACTAGCAAATTGCCTTATGCGTCCCATGAGATGAAACATACTCTGTATACAGTTTCTGTAGGTAGTGAAATCCTGTGACATTCAGGTATTGGGAATAAATTGGGAATTATTACTGTGGCGGTGGGGGATCCTCTACCTACAATCACCAGTGTATTGTTTATTGGGTTTGTTAACAGAAAATGCGTGGGCAAAGCAAGTAAACTGTGTTGGGAAATGAATAACGAGTGTTAGAATATGTATGAGGCCATCCTTCCGCAGATTTTGGTGGGTTCGATGATTCACCAATGTTCTTTCTAGTAATTTTTTGGTCCTCTAGAAGTTGACCACAGACTCATGCTAGGAAGATTAGCCATTATTTGTTGTCGAAGGCTTTCAAAGCCGGAATCACTGGGTCGCTGTGAGTTTTTGGTGGATCTGGAGATACTTTGGAGACTGTGTTTCTTCATCAGCTTCCCTATGCGGTCAGTGGTTCCCTTGATGTCTGGTAAGAAGACTTTTCCTCTGGGTGGGTCTTTGTCTTGATTCTCGTGCCTTGTTCTTGGTCTTGCATCTCTTCTGCTGTCTGTGGTGGAATCTCCATTGGCCTGTAGAGCCCAGTTGAGGTGGTTCCGTTCACCTTGGAGGAAGTGGGCTTCACAGATTATTTTTCCACGGTCTGCCAGGGCTTTAATTGTGCTTCTTGGGTGATGGTTTTAATGTAGATATCTCTCCTTGTGTGTAGGTTTTCTGCAAACTGTGTGGCCCAATTGTTGGGTTTAGGCAGTGTTTCCCAACCACTGTGATGCGGCACAGTAGTGTGCCGTGACGGACCTCCTGCTGTGCCGCGAGAAAGCTTTTCTGCCCCCTTCCTCCCCCGCCGAACTCCTGCTGCTTGGGGGAGGAGGAGGAAGGGCCGGGCAGCGGCGAAGAAAAAGAAGAGGCCGGGGCGCCGCCTCCTTCAGCCGTTTCCCCAGCCAGCCTCCAATCCGCCATGACTCTCGCCCCTCGCCCAAACCCGGCGGGAGATGCGAGCCGGCCAAACCCGGCTCCCAGGCAGGGCCTGTTCCTTGCAGGGAGCCTTTCTCCCGGTTCGCAGCTCCACCAAGCCCGGTGGATGTGGATGTAGGTGAACTACAACTCCAAAATTCAAGGTCAATTCCCTTTCAGTACTTTCTGTTGGTAATGAGAGTTCAATATGCCAAGTTTGGTTCAATTCCATTGTTGCAAGAGTTCAGGATGCTCTTTGTTTGTGTGTTAACTATAATTCCCAGAAACTGTAACTCCCAAATGTCAAGGTCTATTTTCCCCAAACTCCATCTGTGTTCACATTTGGGCATATTGAGTATTCATGCCAAGTTTGGTCCTGATGCAACATTATTTGAGGCCACAGTGCTCTCTGGATGTAGGTGAACTACAACTCCAAAACTCAAGGTCAATTAACTATATATATTACTGACTGTGTTATAGCATTTGCTCTTGGTTATGGGAGTTCTGTGTGGGAAGTTTGTGTCTTTCTGCCATTCCTGCCAGGATATCTATGTTGTGTTCATCGAAACAGGCCCAGGTTTCACACGGAGTGTATAAATACATTAAAAAACATATTAACTATATGTATTACTGTGCTAGAGTGTCATTTTGTGTCATTTTGGTTGGTGGTGTGCCCCAGGATTTTGTAAATGTAAAAAGTGTGCCGCGGCTCAAAAAGGATTTGGAAACACTGGTCTAGGGTGCTTTCTCAATGGCAGAAGAGCCCCTGCCTGAAAACAATAGCTTCCTGATGTCACTGTGCCAAAAGGGTCTTGATGGCAAGACTGGGTTAGTTCCCAGTTCTAAGGAAGTTCTAACAAAGTGGCTCCGCTCTTCCCCAATTTCGGCTTGCTTCACCCCACCCTCTCCTCCCCCTCCCAAAGTGTCAATTTTTGCAAGAAATTGCAGAAACAGCTCATTAGCAGCCTGACTCGGCCTGAATTCTCTCGGCACAGGGAAGATGTGACGTATTTCAAATGGCAAGAATCGCAGGCGCTGTTCCCAGCAGGTGAGAAACTACGCTCATCAAAGATGGCAACGAATGGCTGAGGAACATCGAATCCTAGAATCCTAGAGTTGGAAGAGACCTCGTGGGCCATCCAGTCCATCCCCTTTCTGCCAAGAAGCAGGAAAATTGCATTCAAGTGTTTCTCAACCTGGGGGTCAGGACCCCCAGGGGGGTCACGAGAGGGTTTCAGAGGGGTCGCCAAAGACCACCAGAAAACATATATTTATGACTAGCTGAGAACCCGGCAGTGCCAGGGTTATTTGAGGAAGGCATTGTGTGCCAAGGTTGGTTCCTATTAGATGTTTATGTGGCTTGCATAACGTGGCTAGACCCCTTCCAGTCCGGCTTCCGTTCAGGGCACGGGACGGAGACGGTCCTGGTCTCCATCACAGACCAACTCCGCTGCCAGCTCGACCAAGGCGGGTCTGCGCTGCTCGTGTTATTGACCTCACGGCAGCGTTTGACACGGTCGACCACAATCTATTGATCCACCGCCTGGCCATGGCTGGAGTGAGGGGGACTGCCCTTAACTGGCTGACCTCCTTCCTCCGCCAGCGGTCTCAGCGTGTGAGGAGGGGTGGGGTGATCTCCGGGGGCTCCCCTCTAGTCTGTGGGGTTCCCCAGGGGGCCATTCTCTCCCCTCTGTTATTTAACATCTACATGCAGCCGCTTGCACAGCTGGTGCGGAGTTATGGGCTGGTTTGTCACCAGTACGCTGATGACACCCAGCTCATTCTGAGGATGGAGGGCAGGCCAGAATCCGTCCCCGATAATTTCCAGCATTGCCTCGAGCGAAGACGGAGATCTTGTGGCTGGGTCACCCGGGCGGGTGGGTGCCCGGCTTCCGACCCTGGGTGCGTGGGCGCTGTGCCCAGCGCCGTCTGTGAAGAGCCTAGTCCATCTGGACTCCCAGCTGACCATGGAGGCCCAGGTCTCCATGGTCAGCAAGGCTGCTTTTTTCCACCTCTGCCAGGCAAGGAGGCTGGCCCCCTACCTCCCGAACGACCTGGCCACGGTGATCCGCCACGGTCATCTCAAGGCTAGATTACTGTAACGCGCTCTACGTTGGCCTTCCTCTGTCGTCGATCCGGAAGCTCAAGCTGGTGCAGAACACTGCCGCCCGGCTCCTGTCTGGCACGCCAGCAGGTTGCCGAATAACACCTGTTTTGCAGGATCTGCACTGGCTTCCTACTGAGCACTGGATCGCCTTCAAAGTGTTGGTCCTTCGAGATCATTACGGTCAGAAGATGCCAACCTCCTGGAAATACCATCAGCAAAGTCGGCACACCTGACATGCACCCGCCGGAGGGCGTTTTCCGTCATAGCCCCGACGCTGTGGAACGCCCTCCCGGCTGAAACTAGGGCCCTGAGAGATCTACTCCCATTTAGGCGGGCCTGTAAAACCCATCTGTACAGGCAGGCCTTTGGAGAGTAGGCCCGTGTACTTTGGGTATTGTGCTGGCACCTGTTGTTGCCCGCTTGTAGTAGTAGGCCTTGTCCTGCTATTGTTTTAATTGTTCAATTGTTTTATGTTTTAATTGTTTATGTTTTAATGCTGTTTTATGCCTCTGGCCTTGTGAGCCGCCGCGAGCCCCCGGGAGTCAGCAGCATAGAAGCCTCAATAATAAATAAATAAATAAATAAAATAAACGCAAAATATTTGGAAATTTATTTCCGTGAGAGCCATATACTGTAATATATAATATATTTTAAGACTGCATTCAACTAAATGTGAGTCTATACGTACATACGATGAGAAAAGGATTCCCCCGGCAGAATGACGGGACACGTCAGACTTGGCTCTGCAAAAGGCATGCTCAGGACTCTGGGAAGGAAGAGAAGACGGAAGGAAGGAAGGGAGGGAGGGAGAGAGGGGGAAAGAAAGATAGAGGAAATAAAGGACGAACTAGGGAAAAGGAAGAAAAGAAAAGCAGGAGAGAAGGAGGGGAAAAGAAAGAAGGAAATGGGAAGGGAGGAAAGGGTGGGGAAAAGAAAAGAAAGGGAGTGAGGAAAAAATAAAATAATGAAGAGAAAAGAAGAAAAGAAAGAAGGGATCCCTGCTTGCTCAAGGACAGCAACATTCCTCCCATAGTCAGTCCAGTGTACATTTTAGGATTGTCTGAAGACAGCTGGTGAAAAAGCGTTCGAGTCGTAGGTGTTGGCGCTAGGTGACCCATGTTTCAGACTCATATAGGAGAATAGACAGTACGATAGCTCTGTATACACTGATTTCTGTGCTTTGCCTCAGGTGCTTGTTGCTCCAGACTCTTTTGTGAAGCCTTCCAAATGCACTCTATGCCTTTGCTAATCTGTGATCTATCTCTTTATCAATCTTGGCATCTGAAGAGATTACGCTTCCCAGGTAGGTGAACTACTGAACGGACTTAAATACAGATTTACCTATGCTGACGTGGGGATGATGGTGTTCTTCCTGTGGTGCGGGCTGGTAGAGGACTTCCGTTTCCTTCAGGCTGACTTCCAGCCCAAACAGCTCTGCAGCTGCTGCAAAGCAGGGTGTGAGGTGCTGCAGGGCTGCTTCTGAATGGGCAACAAGGGCACCATCGTCGGCAAAAACCAGCTCACGGACTAGATAGTTTAGAGTCTTCGTGCGGGCCCTCAGACGTCTTAAGTTGGACAAGCTACTATCAGTACGATAGCGTATATATATATGCCGCCGTCTTCTTCGAGATCTGCCGTAGCCCTTTGGAGCATCATGCTGAAGAAGATTGTAAATTGGGTTGGTGCAAGAACACAACCTTCTTTCACTCCGTTAGTTATGAGAAAGGGCTCCGAGAGAGCATCGCCGTATCTGACTTGACCGCGCTGGCCCTCATGTAACAGGATAATCATTTTGAGGAATTTGGGGGGACATCCTAGTCGTTTCAGGATCTGCCACAGATCTTTTCTACTCACAGTGTCGATGGGAATGGTCTCTCTGGCATTACTTCGCGAACTAAGATTCTTAGGAAGGACTCATCCCACACTTTGTACAAATGGAGGTTGGATGTGTCCTTCGAGCCTGTGCAATGGATTTTTCTGGAGCTTTTAAGGTCAAAACCAGCACTATGTATTGAGCTCGGAAGTGGATTGACAGCCAGTGGAGCTGACAGAACACGGGGTGGTATGCTCCCTGGATGTAGCTCCAGTTAATAGTCTGGCTGCTGCCCGTTGGACTAGCTGCAATATCCGAACTGTCTTCAAAGGCAGCCCCACGTAGAGTGCGTTGCAGTAATCTATTCGGGATGTGACCAGAGCGTGGACGACCGTAGCCAGATCAGAGCGTGGACGACCTTACAGGGTTAGACGAGCATCATCTGCCCGGGTTTGAAATTAGAGTTTTCCTTCTCTTAGGATGGTTGCCAAAAGGCTAGAGAGCCCTTCGGTTGTGAGAGCCTTTCGGGCGCCAAATGGTACTGAATGGAGAAAGCTGCCTTGGGGTTGGCGATGGTAGGCACTAAACCTGGAGCAATGTACGTGTAATGCAAACGCTTGATGGCACGTGATGGCTTCTCCCCACATTCTCCAAAATGAGATTGAAATGTATGCCGAAATCAGGGGAGCCCAGGAAGGCAACTCCTTTCTCCTTCGCTCTCCACCAGGATGTGGAAAGAACTGCCTCAGATATACCATAACAATGTCTGCTGTCAGCGAATGCAATTTGTGTCTCATAAATCAGACGGCAAGACTTGCAAGATCAAATAATCCTAATAACATTTGCATAATGTGCACACTTTGCATAAATTGTCGCGGCGAGCAGCACGCCTGAAGAGCCTGCCCTCCTGGGCTCGAGAATTACTATTCCTATTACTACTATTATTAGTAGTATTATGTTCCTTGGACAGGCAGACAGTTAAGGTCCCTGCTTGAGACGCGGACAAGGACAACGGGAAGCGAGGAGGATGCGCAGCGCAACCAAAAGTACAGCAGCAAAGGCTGGGAGAAGGGGGCATGGGCGTCCGCATTGGTGGCCATACCCCAAACCCAGAAATATGGCCAGGAGGGGAAGCAAAAGGCAGTACATCTTCTGCTCATCCTGATATGCTAGGTCAGGGCTGTCAACTGGCGGCCCGGGGTCCGTACACAGCCCCCGAGCCCCTTCCCTACGGCCCCCTAACCCCCTGCAAGACATCAGGGGGTTTTTTTGAAACATTTTTTGGAAAAAAAATTTCGTCCTCGGGGGGGGGGGCAGCGCGAGTGAGGAGGAGGCGGAGGGAAGCCATGTCAGATGCCCTAGGGGCGGAACTTCCCCCCGCCTGCTCCTTGCTCGCGCAGGGCCGCTCGCGGGATCGGCGAGCCGCCCTCCGCCGTCTCCCTAGCTCTTGCAGCGGCTGCGCCTGAAGGAAGGTAAGCTCCTGGGCTTCTGGCGAAAAGGGGCGGGCCACGCAGGACGCTGGGCATGCGCGCCAGGGCAGGAGCGGCCCCGCCCCCATGAGCGGCCATGCCCCCGCTGCGGCCACGCCCCCACGAGCGGCCACGCCCTCCGCTCCGGCCCCCAAGGTGAGCAGTCACCTGAATTCTGGCCCTTGGCCCGAAGAAGTTGGACAGCCCTGTGCTAGGTCAACAATCTAGGGCAGCGAAAAGGAGGAGCACAGAGCTCTCTGGAGGTGGAAGACTTGCCCATCACTTATCATAGAATCACATAAACATAGAGCTGGAAGAGATCCGAAGGGTCATCCAGTCCAACCCCCTGCCATGCAAGACCATTTACTTGCCCGGAGATGCCATAGTTTGAACCCGGGACCATCTCTGTATAAAGCTGGGCATGGAAAACCCCAAATAATGGCAACACAACCCTTTGGTGGCATGCCCGGATTACCCATAAGGCCAACGAGGCCATGGTCTAGGGATGCGAGCTGAGGGAGGGCGCAGATCACGGACCCCCCCCAAAAAACTGGTCCGCGCACCTCTTTCCCCCTTTCTCATGCCCCTCATCGCTCCTTTACTAAGGTTTGTCAAAAATGTGTCCAGACAGAGAAAGCTGCATGCCCCGCAGATGAGGGTGAAGACAGGGGGCATGGCCGGGTGGCGGAGAGAGAGCGAGCAGACTTGCGGGGATGGCGGAGGGCGCCGAGGAGGGTCCGCCCTTCCAGCTGGGCAGGCCACGCTTCGAGCAGGTAAGCGCCGGGGTGCTGGGGCGCCGCATGACGGGGACCGGGAAAGCCCCGCTGGAGATAGAATCGCTCCCTCAGGGAGCCCGTGTCACTTGACTCAGGTGCCCCGCCCCCTCGGCGCCATCCCATCCCCTAATTGGCCCTGCCGGGTGTCACTCTCCCATTTGAATTCCCGCCCTTGGGAAAGCGCTTCTGTGATTGGCTCCCGCTTCCCTTGACTCCTCTTCGGGGGCGGTGCTTCTGTCTTAGTGTCTTGAGTTTGAGTCCCGCTTCAGGCAGAAAGCATGACTGTGGAACTCCCTGCCATTGCATTGGGATGGCATTTTTATAAATGGGCCCGAGCCAGGCGCTGCTGTAGGTGGGTCCGGCCCAGGTGCCCCGCAAGCCCCGCGGATACACCTACGCTGATTTATTTGGATATTACTGATCAACTGAGATTTATTGGGCTACCTGAGTGAATTTGAGATAAGTTGTATGATATGATTTATTTTTAGTGTGGGTCTGAGTGATGTGTGTGTGTGTGTGGGGGGGGGGTGCGATAGAGGTTGACTTAAGGGGGCGTAATTCCAAAGTGTGGCCTAGGGTGCAAAAAGGTGTTAATCCGGGCCTGATAATACAGGACAGGTGGCAACCCTAAGTTCACCCACAATCTTATGCATTTGGTACAATTAAAACGCCGACTTTTTCAAATTATGCAGGCAAGGCCGGGTACGCAAGCTAGTGGTTTAATACAAGCAACAAATCCTTAGGACTTGGAACATAATCAGCCTAAAGGTGAACAAAACCTCGCCTGTCGTTCCTCCAGGATCCCTAAATTTCCGAGCAGGGATAGATGGAGAAAGAGGCCTCAGCTTTACCTGCATTGAGGGCAAGGCTGTTTGGCCCACTTACCCGGACGATGCTCCAACCCAGTGGACACCTGCCTTTATTCACCCAATAAATCTTACAGCCTTCCGCTCCCGGATCCGGCCCAACGAGTCATTCCTAATGGCAATCGCTAGTTTGTGCATCCGCTGCTGCTCTTTTAACGGGGCCATTAAATACAATCAGCTCTTGCTTCTCTTTCCCCCGTCACCCCCTTTCGCTCCTTCCCCCCTTCATCACAATCCGGGGAAGTGGATTTTTCATGCTTAACAGCTGTAAAAGGAATCGCTGACTCTGGGCCCGGCCTTGGAATAATAAAAAGCAGAGAGTAAGCAGGCTTCTGCCGCCTGTCCTTCTGTTCGAGCTCCCCAGTGCCAGGTTTCAACCTACTCCCCCCACTTCCCATGATCCAGTTCAATTCTCAATTTTCGCAAAAGAAACTCCTGAAAAGTCGAGGAAAGAGCCACGTCCCACTTTTCTAAGTCTGCCGATCACACCCAGGTTTGTCCGCTTTTGGAAGATAATCGAAACCAGGCCTGGCTAGTGCTTGGATCAAGGGGAATTCCCCCAGGCAGGATGCAGCCAGGCTTTGAAGCTGCAAGGCCATTCAGAGCTAATCAAGGTGGCCAAATGCAACATTCGCACAAGCTTGGGAACAATTTCAACAGAAAGGAAGAAAACATGAAAATGAACACAATCTGGCTCCATATATATATATATACATATACACACACACACCGTGTTTCCCCGAAAGTAAGACAGTGTCTTACTTTATTTTGACCCCCAAAATCCCCACTACGGCTTACTTTCGGGGTACGGCTTATTAGCCGACGGTACCTGCCGTATACCGAAAGTAACCCTTTCCCTTGGCCGCCTCCTCCTCGGTCCCGCCCCTCCTCCGCCTCCTCCGCGCCGCCTCCCTCCGCGCCGCTTCCCCCACCGCCGCTTGCCGCCGCTTGCCGCTGCCGCTTTACCGCCGCCGCCGTTTCCGCCGCTTTCCCGCCGCCTACCTCCGCCACACAGCCGGCCCCACGCCTGCGCCAGGAGCGCCTATGTCAGCGCGCCAGAGCGCCTACGTCAGGTGCGCCAGGAGCGCTTATGTCAGCGTGTTAGAGGCGCCTCGTCAGGGCGCCCAGGAGCGCTTGGGTCAGCGCACCAGGAGCGTCGTCGCCAGGCACGCCAGGCGCCACGTCAGCGCGCCAGGAGCGCCCTGACGTCAGGCGCGCCAGGAGCGCTGCGTCAGCGCGCAGGGCGCCCACGTCGAAGCGCTGGGTCCTACTGCCCATGCGCATGGGCAGTAGGACCCGAGCGCGCCTGACGCGTCCTACTGGCGCGCTGACGAGGCGCTCCTGGCGCGCTGACGAGGCGCTCCTGGCGCGCTGACGAGGCACCCTGGCGCGCTGACGTAGGCGCCCTGGCGCGCTGACGTAGGCGCTCCTGGCGCATTGACGAGGTGCTCCTGGCGCGCTGGCGAGGCGCTCCTGGCGCAGGCGTGGGGCCGGCAGCGGGCGGTGGCAGGCGGCGGAAGTGGCGGTGGCAGCAAGCGGCGGCGGCAAGCGGCGGCGGCAGGCGGCGGGAGGCGGCGGGGGGGCGGAGGAGGAGGAGACGGCGGAGGAGGCGGGACCGAGGAGGAGGCGGGACTGAGTGACGCGGCGGCCGGGGGTATGTCTTATTTTTGGGGTACGGCTTACATTAGCCGACCCCCCTGACACCCCCGATACGTCTTACAATCGGGGGTGTCATACTTTCGGGGAAACACGGTATATATATAAACTCTAAAATCAGGAAGTAAATAAAGGAAAAACTCTCTGAAAACAGGAATTCCAGACAGGAATAAATCTGGACCAACTAATCACCTCTCAACAAAGGATTTCTCCAGGCAGTAAGAAGCCACACCTTGAAACTGCTAGGACATTAAATGCTAATCAAAGTGGCCGATTGCAACATTCACACTTGCCTCAAACAGACAAGAGTTCTTCCTCCCATCCTGGACCTCATTCCACAGATCTATAAACCTCACTTGACTAGTTTCCAACAGACCTCACAACCCCCGAGGATGCCTGCTATAGATGTGGGCGACACGTCAGGAGAGAATGCTTCTGGAACATGGTTAGACAGTCTGGAAAACTCACAGCAACCCAGGCTCTCTTGCTCTTGACATACCATTCACTGTGTGCAATGAGCTAGCAGCGCCACCTGCTGGCCAGGGCAAAGCAGTATAGCTTCCATTTATCATTAAGGGAGATAAGAGAACCCCGCCTGCACCTGCAAATCATGATTTTACTTGGCACCCAAAGAGCCCATTTTCTAAAGCAGTGTTTCTCAACCAGTGTGCCCTGGCACACTAGTGTGCCGCGAGCGATCATCAAGTGTGCCGTGGGAAATTGGAACTTCCAATACACTTTCTTCCCCCTGCTGCCGAACACGTTTTCTGTTGGTAATGAGAGTTCAATATGCCAAGTTTTGGTTCAATGCCATTGTTGCAAGAGTTCGGGATGCTCTTTGATTGTGTGCTAACTATAAATCCCAGAAACTGTAACTCCCATATGTCAAGGTCTATTTTCCCCAAACTCCATCTGTGTTCACATTTGGGCATATTGAGTATTCATGCCAAGTTTGGTCCTGATCCAACATTGTTTGAGTCCACAGTGCTCTCTGGATATAGGTGAACTACAACTCCAAAACTCAAGGTCAATGCCCACCAAACTCTTATAGCATTTTCTCTTGGTTATGGGAGTTCTGTGTGGGAAGTTTGATTCCATTCCATCATTGGTGGAGTTCAGAGTGCTCTTTGATTGTGGGTGAACTATAACTCCCAGCAACTACAACTCCCAAATGACAAAATCAATTGTGTTCATCGAAACAAGCCCAGGTTTCACACTGAGTGTATAAATACATTCAAAAACATATTAACTATGTGTATTACTGTGCTAGAGTGTCATTTTGGTTGGTGGTGTGCCCCAGGATTTTGTACATGTAAAAAATGTGCCACGGCTCAAAAAAGGTTGAAAAGCATTCAACAGGCATTCTTTATGTTAAGTAACATCCACGAAAACCATCTCCCGTATAAAAGACACTAGACAGGTGCGTTTGATTCGGAAATACCCTTGATTTAGATCTAGTTCGGATTCTGAAGCAAGTTCTGACACACCTCCAGAGGCGGAGATCGCTAAAAAAAGTTGTTTTTAAACACTTTGAAAATTTGCCAAAAATCCATGGATAAGTCAAACATTCTGCAATTTGGTGAGCTAATAGTGGTAAATGTGTCCTACCGCTGTAGCAAGTTTCATCAGGATAGCTCAAAAAAATGAGGGAGAGAGAAGCCCCTCAAGTTTATTTATTTATGTATTTATTTATTATTCGGTCTTATATGCCGCCACTCCCCGAGGGCTCGGAGCGGCTTACAACACAACAATATCACAACATAGTCATATAACTCCTGAATTACGATTTTAAAAGAGTTTAAAACCACATTCAAATGCCAGCCGGAATAAGTGGGTTTTGCAGGCCCTGCGGAAGGGCAAGAGATCCTGCAGGGCACGAACTTTGACTGGCAAGGCATTCCATAATGATGGGGCCACAGCGGAAAAGGTTCTGCATCTAGTCGATGCTAAATGGATGGGAACCTCCAGCAGGTTCAAGTCCTCCGAACGAAGTGATCTCCGGGGCTGGTAAGGGGTAAGACGGTCCCTCAGATAGGCCGGCCCTAGACCATATAAGGCAGCACTTCTCAACCCTCCTAATGCTGCGGCCCCTTAATGCAATTCCTCATATTGTGGCAACCCCCAACCATGACATTATTTTCGTTGCTACTTCATAACTGTAAATTTACTACTGATATGAATCGTCATGTAAATATCTCATATGCAGGATGTATTTTCATTCACTGGACCAAATTTGGCACAAATACACTATATGCCCAAATTTTAATACTGGTGGGTTGGGGGGAAATTATTTTGCCATGTGGGAGTTGTAGTTGCAAGGATTTATAGTTCACCTACAATCAAAGAGCATTCTGAACTCCACCAACGAAGGAATGGAACCAAATTTGGCACTCAGAACTCCCATGACCAACAGAAGGAATTGGTGGGCATTGGCCTTGAGTTTTGGAGTTGTAGTTCACCTACATTCAGAGAGCACTGTGGACCAAACTCGGCATGAATACTCAATATGCCCAAATGTGAACCCTGGTGGAGTTTGTGGAAAACAGACTTGACATTTGGGAGTTGTAGTTGCAGGGATTTATAGTTCACCTACACTCAAAGAGCATTCTGAACCCTTATTTATTTATTTATTTATTCTGTTTAATATACCGCTCTCTCCGGAGCTCAGAGCGGTTCACAGAGATAAAATCAGATAAAACATATAAAACATCATAAAACCAATAAAACCCCCAATTAATCCCATTCCCAGTAAAACAACCATATACAGTGTAGTGGCATGACGGTGACGTGGCAGTGTGCAGATTATGGCGGGCACCGGCCAAAGCCGAATGCCTGCCTGAATAACCAGGTCTTAACGGCTCTGCGAAATGGCATCAGCACTCTGAACCCCACCAACGACACAATTGGGCCAAACGTCCCACACAGAACCCCCATGGCCAACAGAAAACACTGTTTTCTGATGGTCTTTGGTGACCCCTCTGACACCCCCTTGCGACCCCCCAGGGGTCCCGGGAAACGCTGATATAAGGCCTTGAAGGTTAGTACCATCACCTTGAACGTGATCTAGTGCTCTATCGGTAACCAGTGGAGCTGCTGCAAGATAGGTGTTATATGACATCTCACTGGAGCCCCAGCAGCAGCATTCTGGATGAGCTTAAGTTTCCGGATCACAGACAAGGGTAGGCCGATGTAAAGAGTGTTACAGTAGTCTAGCCTTGAGATGACTGTGGCTTGGATCACCGTGGCCAGGTCGTCTCTTGTCAGATAGGGCGCCAGCCGCCTAGCCTGCCACAGATGGAAAAACGCGGTTTTGCTGGCCACACAGGCCTGAGCCCCCATTGCCAGCAAAGAGTCCAAGAGGACTCCTAGACTCTTAGCCAGTGTTTTTCAACCTTTTTTGAGCCGCGGCACATTTTTTACATTTACAAAATCCTGAGGCACACCACCAACCAAACTGACACAAAATGACACTCTAACACAGTAATACATAGAGTTATTATGTTTTTAAATGTATTTATACACTCAGTGTGAAACCTGGGCCTGTTTCGATGGACACAACATAGATATCCTGGCAGGAATGGCAGAAAGACACAAACTTCCCACACAGAACTCCAAGAGAACCAAGAGAAAATACTATAAGAGTTTGGTGGGCATTGACCTTGAGTTTTGGAGTTGTAGTTCACCTATATCCAGAGAGCACTGTGGACTCAAACAATGTTGGATCAGGACCAAACTTGGCATGAATACTCAATATGCCCAAATGTGAACACAAATGGAGTTTGGGGAAAACAGACCTTGACATTTGGGAGTTACAGTTTCTGGGATTTATAGTTAACACACAATCAAAGAGCATCCTGAACTCTTGCAACAATGGAATTGAACCAAACTTGGCATATTTAACTCTCATTACCAACAGAAAGTACTGAAAAGGTTTGCTTGGGAATTGACCTTGAGTTTGGAAGTTGTAGTTCACCTACACCATGAGACCACTGCGGACTGAAATGATGGGAGTTGGAGTCCAGCAATATCTGACATGCCTGAGATTCCCTGGTCTTAAGTACTAGCAAATGGCCTTATGCGTCCCATGAGATGAAACATACTCTATATACAGTTTCTGTAGGTAGTGAAATCCTGTGACATTCAGGTATTGGGAATCAATTGGGAATTATTACTGTGGCGGTGGGGGATCCTCTACCTACAATCACCAGTGTATTGTTTATTGGGTTTGTTAACAGAAAATGTGTGGGCAAAGCAAGTAAACTGCGTTGGGAAATGAATAACGAGTGTTAGAATATGTATGAGGCCATCTTTCTGTAGGGTTTGGTGGGTTCGATGATTCACCAATGTTCTTTCTAGTAATTTTTTGGTCCTCTAGAACAGGGCTGTCCAACTGGCGGCCCCGGGGCCGTATACGGCCCCCCAGCCCCTTCCCCACGGCCCCCTACCCACCAGCAAGATATCTGCCTTTAAGATTTTAAAAAAATTAAAATATTTTTTGGAATATTTTTTTGGAATATTTTTCGAATATTTTTTATTTATTTTTTCGCGGGGGGAGGTGAGGGGCGGGCAGGGAGAGGAGCAGGCTCTCTTCCTCCTCCTCCTACTTCCCTCCCTCCCTCCCTCCCTCCATCCTTCCACATTTCATTCCTTCCCCCTTCCACCACCTGAAGGAAAGAGGGAAGGAGAGAGAGAGAGTGCACGAGTGAGAGGGGCGTGGCCAGAGCGAAAAGGGGGCGGCCAAGTTTGGAGCACGGGGGTGCTCATTCATTCCCTTTCCTTCCTCCTCTCCTGAGGCTTCGTGCCAAGTTTGGTCCTGATCCATCATTATTTGAGTCCACAGTGCTCTCTGGATGGAGGAAAACTACAACTCCCAAACTCAAGGTTCAGTACTTTCTGTTGCTCTCATGAGAGTTTAGGTTTGATTCAACATGGCTGAGGAATGCTTTGATTGTGTTTCCCCTTATGGCAGGAGGAGATTGGACTGGATGGCCCTTGGAGGTCTCCTATTCTAGGAACCCATTGTAATTATTATTATCATCATCATCATCATCAGAGGCTGAATGGTCATCTGTGAGGAATGCTTTGATTGTATTTTCCCCTTATGGCAGAAGGAGATTGGACTGGATGGCCCTGGATGGCCCATGGAGGTCTCCTACCCAGGAACCTGTTGTTGTTGTTATTATTATTAGCAGAGGCAGAATGAATATTATGCCTTATCATTCAGGGGTTATAGGCCTGTGTGGAAGGGCCCTGGCTTCTTATTTGACTTCCTTTCCACACATCTGAATAAAATCATGTTATTTGCTTTAAAACCAGATTATATGAGTGTGGACTCCGATAATCCAGTTCAAAAGCAGGTATTCTGGGTTATATGGCTGTGTGGAAGGGCCCTGAATCCACACTGCAATATAATCCAGTTCAAAGCAGGTTTTGTGGGGTTTCCTGCCTGGA
The DNA here is from genome assembly GCA_030556195.1 of Anolis apletophallus. NCBI lineage: Eukaryota > Metazoa > Chordata > Lepidosauria > Squamata > Anolidae > Anolis > Anolis apletophallus. The sequence goes on from JARBWK010000019.1 coordinate 868,312, forward strand.
TATTCTGAGTTATATGGCTGTGTGAAGGGCCCTGAGTCCACACTGCAATATAATCCAGTTCAAAGCAGGGACTGGGACTTGAGACTGGGATTTTGGTGTTCATCTCTATCTCCAAGTCAAAGCCCTGGTGTCCTCCAAGGCGGGAGAGGGCGGAGCCGGGAGGGGTGGGGCAGGGGTGGAGCCAGGGAGGGGCGGAGCCTGGGTGGAGCCGAGGAGGGGGCGGAGCTGGGTGGAGCCGGGGGCGCAGGCAGACCCTTCGGCCCCCCAGGTCATCAGTAACTGGAATTCCGGCCACAGGTCCGGTAGAAGTTGGACAGCCCTGCTCTAGAAGTTGACCACAGGCTCGTGCTAGGAAGATAGCCATTATTTGTTGTCAAAGGCTTTCAAAGCCGGAATCACTGGGTCGCTGTGAGTTTTTGGTGGATCTGGAGATACTTTGCAGATTGTGTTTCTTCATCAGCTTCCCTATGCGGTCAGTGGTTCCCTTGATGTCTGGTAAGAAGACCTTTCCTCTGGGTGGGTCTTTCTCTTGATTCTCGTGGCTTGTTCTTGGTCTTGCATCTCTTCTGCTGTCTGTGGTGGAATCTCCATTGGCCTGTAGAGCCCAGTTGAGGTGGTTCCGTTCACCTTGGAGGAAGTGGGCTTCACAGATTATTTTTCCACGGTCTGCCAGGGCTTTAATTGTGCTTCTTGGGTGATGGTTTTAATGTAGATATCTCTACTTGTGTGTAGGTTTTCTGCAAACTGTGTGGCCCAATTGTTGGGTTTACGCAGTGTTTCCCAACCACTGTGATGCGGCACAGTAGTGTGCCGTGACGGACATCCTGCTGTGCCGCGAGAAAAGCTCTCTGCCCCCCTTCCTTCCCCCCCCCCTCCTGCTGAACTCCTGCTGCTTGGGGGAGGAGGAGGAAGGGCCGGGCGGCGGCGAAGAAAAAGAAGAAGAGGCCGGGGCGCCACCTCCTTCAGCCGTTTCCCCAACCAGCCTCCAATCCGCCATGACTCTCGCCCCTCGCCCAAACCCGGCGGGAGACGCGAGCCGGCCAAACCCGGCTCCCAGGCAGGGAGCCTTTCCTTGCAGGGAGCCTTTCTCCCGGTTCGCAGCTCCACCAAGCCCGGTGGATGTGGATGTAGGTGAACTACAACTCCAAAACTACAACTGCCAGCTCGACCAAGGCGGGTCTGCGCTGCTCGTGTTATTGGACCTCACGGCAGCGTTTGACACGGTCGACCACAATCTATTGATCCACCGCCTGGCCGTGGCTGGAGTGAGGGGGACAGCCCTTAAATGGCTGACCTCCTTCCTCCACCAGCGGTCTCAGCGTGTGAGGAGGGGCGAGGTGGTCTCCGAGGCTCCCCACTACTCTGTGGGGTCCCCAGGGGCCATTCTCCCCTCTGTTATTTAACATCTACATGCAGCCGCTTGCACAGCTGGTGCGGAGTTATGGGCTGGAGTGTCACCAGTACGCTGACGACACCCAGCTCATTCTGAGGATGGAGGGCAGGCCGGGTTCTGTCCCCGATAATTTCCAACACTGCCTCGAAGCCGTTACTGGATGGCTGCGAGCCAGTAGGTTGAGGGTGAATCCGGCGAAGACGGAGATCTTGTGGCTGGGTCGCCCGGGTGATGTTAATGTCCAGCTTCCGAGCCTGGACGGTGCGGTGTTATGCCCATCGCCTTCCGTAAAGAGCCTGGGGTCCATTTGGACTCCCAGCTGACCATGGAGGCCCAGGTCTCTGCGGTCAGCAAGATCGCTTTTCATCTGCGACAGGCAAGGAGGCTGGCCCCCTATCTCTCCCGGAACGATCTGGCCACGGTGATCCAAGCCACAGTCATCTCAAGGCTGGATTACTGCAACGCGCTCACGTTGGCCTTCCTCTGTCGGTGACCCGGAAGCTCAGGCTAGTGCAGAACACTGCCGCCCGGCTCCTGTCTGGCACGCCAGCTGGCGCCCACATAACACCTGTTTTGCAGGATCTGCACTGGCTGCCAATTGAGCACCGGATCACCTTCAAAGTGTTGGTCCTCACCTTTAAGGCCTTACACGGCCTGGGGCCAGCGTATTTGAGGGACCGTCTCACCCCATATTGCCCTCCGAGATCACTTCGGTCTGAGGACTCCAATCTCCTGGAGATACCTTCAGCTAAACTCGCAAGGCTGACTGCTACCCGCCGGAGGGCGTTCTCTGTCATAGCACCTACGCTGTGGAACGCCTCCCGGCCGGAACTCGGGCTACGAAGGACTTGCTCCCGTTTAGACGGGCCTGTAAAACATACCTGTTTAAGCAGGCCTTTGGTGAGTAAGTCCTGCCCATGCCCCGCCATCTATTCGTTCTTCTGAGGATGATGTGCTGTTCATTGTTTTAACTGTGTTATTAATTACTGTACTGCTGTTGTTTTTAATTGTTTTAAACTGCTTATTGCCTGTATTTTACTGTGCCCTTCGGCTCCTGTAAGCCGCCGCGAGCCTCAGGGAGTCGGCGGCATAGAAGCCCGAATAATAAATAAATAAATAAATAAATAAAATTCAAGGTCAATTCCCTTTCAGTACTTTCTGTTGGTAATGAGAGTTCAATATGCCAAGTTTGGTTCAATTCCATTGTTGCAAGAGTTCAGGATGCTCTTTGTTTGTGTGTTAACTATAATTCCCAGAAACTGTAACTCCCAAATGTCAAGGTCTATTTTCCCTAAACTCCATCTGTGTTCACATTTGGGCATATTGAGTATTCATGCCAAGTTTGGTCCTGATGCAACATTATTTGAGGCCACAGTGCTCTCTGGATGTAGGTGAACTACAACTCCAAAACTCAAGGTCAATTAACTATATATATTACTGACTGTGTTATAGCATTTGCTCTTGGTTATGGGAGTTCTGTGTGGGAAGTTTGTGCCTTTCTATCATTCCTGCCAGGATATCTATGTTGTGTTCATAGAAACAGGCCCAGGTTTCACACGGAGTGTATAAATACATTTAAAAACATATTATCTATATGTATTACTGTGTTAGAGTGCCATTTTGTGTCATTTTGGTTGGTGGTGTGCCCCAGGTTTTTGTAAATGTAAAAAGTGTGCCGCGGCTCAAAAAAGATTTGGAAACACTGGTCTAGGGCAGTGTTTCCCAACCTTTTTTTGAGACGCGGCACACTTTTAACATTAAAAAAAACCGGGGGCACACCACCAACCAAAATGACACAAATGACACTCTAACACAGTAAAGAACGGCTGGGGGTGGCCTGCTGGGAGCAGCTGCTGGGAGTGCCAAAGCTGGGGAGGGGCGGAGCCAGGCTGTGCCATGCCCACCCCCTACCCCAGCTTCACCTCTCTCAGCAGCTGCTCCAGCCTTGAGGGCAGTGCCAAGCCAGCGGTGCCAGAGCCAGCACAATGCTGGCTTGGCACTGTCCCCTCAAGGCTGGAGCAGCTGCTGGGAGTGCCGAAGCCGGGGAGGGGGCAGAGCCAGGCCGCGCCATGCCCCACCCCTTCCCCCCAGCTTCAGCTCTCCTACAGAGGAGGAGCATGAGCGGTGGACGGGCTTCAGTAGGCGGGGCTCCTCCTCCACGCGGCTTCAGCGAGCGAGGGGCGAGAGTCATGGCGCATTGGAGGCTGGCTGGGGATATGGCCGAAGGAGGCGGCGCCCCGGCCCCTTCTTTTTCTTCGCCACTGCCCGGCCCTTCCTCCTCCTCCCCCAAGCAGCAGGAGTTCGGCAGAAGGGGGGGAGGAAGGGGGGCAGAGAGCTTTTCTCGCGGCACAGCAGGAGGTCCGTCACGGCACACTAGTGTGCCACAGCACACTGGTTGAGAAAGACTGGTCTAGGGTGCTTTCTCAATGGCAGAAGAGCCCCTGCCTGGAAAACAATAGCTTCCTGATGTCACTGTGCCAAAAGGGTCCTGATGGCAAGACTGGGTTAGTTCCCAGTTCTAACGAAGTTCTAACAAAGTGGCTCCGCTCTTCCCCAATTTCGGCTTGCTTCACCCCACCCTCTCCTCCCCCTCCCAAAGTGTCAATTTTTTGTACGAAATTGCAGAAACAGCTCATTAGCAGCCTGACTCGGCCTGAATTCTCTCGGCACAGGGAAGATGTGACGTATTTCAAATGGCAAGAATCGCAGGCGCTGTTCCCAGCAGGTGAGAAACTACGCTCATCAAAGATGGCAACGAATGGCTGAGGAACATCGAATCCTAGAATCCTAGAGTTGGAAGAGACCTCGTGGGCCATCCAGTCCAACCCCTTTCTGCCAAGAAGCAGGGAAATTGCATTCAAGTGTTTCTCAACCTGGGGGTCGGGACCCCCAGGGGGGTCACGAGAGGGTTTCAGAGGGGTCGCCAAAGACCACCAGAAAACATATATTTATGACTAGCTGAGAACCCGGCAGTGCCAGGGTTATTTGAGGAAGGCATTGTGTGCCAAGGTTGGTTCCTATTAGATGTTTATGTAACTTGCATAAACGCAAAATATTTGGAAATTTATTTCCGTGAGAGCCATATACTGTAATATATAATATATTTTAAGACTGAATTCAACTCAATGTGAGTCTATACGTACATACGATGAGGAAAGGATTCCCCCGGCAGAATGACGGGACACTTCAGACCTGGCTCTGCAAAAGGCACGCTCAGGACTCTGGGAAGGAAGAGAAGGCGGAAGGAAGGGGAAAAGAAAGGAAGGCAGAGGAAATAAAGGAGGGAAGGGGAGAGGAAGAAAGAAAAGAAGAACGAACTATGGAAAAGGAAGAAAAGGAAAGCAGGAGAGAGACAAGGAGGGGAAAAGAAAGAAGGAAATGGGAAGGGAGGAAGGGAAAAGAAGAAAAGAAAGAAGGGGAGAGAGGGGGAAGTGAAAAGAAAGGAAGGAGAAGGAATGGAAGACTTAGGGAAAAAGAATAGAAGTGGAATGAAGGAACAGAGAGGGAGAATGGAGGAAAGAAGGGAGAGAAGGAAAGGGTGAAGGGGAAAAAGGAAGGAAAGAAGAGGAAGGAAGGAAAAGGGAGAATGGAAGAAAGAAGGAAGGGGAGAGACGGAGGGAAAATGAAGGAGAGAAGGAGAAGGAAAGGGTAAAGGGGAGAAAGGAAGGAAGGAAGAGGGGGGAATGGAGGAAAGAAGGAAGGGGAGAGAGGGAGGGAAAAGGAAGGAGAGAATGAAAAGGTGAAGGGGAGAAAGGAAGGAAGAGGAAGGAAGGGAGAGGGAGAATGGGGATAAGAAGGAAGTGGAGAGAGGGAGGGAAAAGGAATGAGAGAAGGAAAGGGTGAAGGAGAGAAAGAAAAGAAGGAAGAGGGAGAATGGAGGAAAGAAGGAAGGGGAGAGCGAGGGAAGTGAAGAGAAAGGAAGGAGAAGGAAAGGAAGACTTGGGGGAAAAGAATAGAAGAGGAAGGAAGGAAGGAAGAGGGAGGGAGGGAGAACAGAGGAAAGAAGGGAGAGGAGAAGGAAAGGGTGAAGGAGGAGGAAGGAAGGAAGAGGGAGAATGGAGGAAAGGAAGGGGAGAGAGGGAAGTGAAAAGAAAGGAAGGAGAAGGAAAGGAAGACTTGGGGAAAAAGAATAGAAGAGGAAGGAAGGAAGGAAGAGGGAGGGAGGGAGAACGGAGGAAAGAAGGGAGAGGAGAAGGAAAGGGTGAAGGAGGAGAAAGGAAGGAAGGAAGAGGGAGAATGGAGGAAAGGAAGGGAGAGAGAGGGAAGTGAAAAGAAAGGAAGGAGAAGGAAAGGAAGACTTGGGGAAAAAGAATAGAAGAGGAAGGAAGGAAGGAAGGAAGAGGGAGGGAGAACAGAGGATAGAAGGGAGAGAAGGAGAAGGAAAGGATGAAGGGGGAGAAAGGAAGGAAGAGGGAGAGAAGGCAGGGGAGAGAGGGAGGGAAAAGGAAGGAGAGAAGGAGAAGGAAAGGGTGAAGGGGGAGAAAGGAAGGAAGAGGGAGAGCCAGATGCAATCATGAAAAGAGCCACATCTGGCTCCCGAACCGTAGGTTCCCTACCCCTGATCTAGACAGTAGACTCCTAGTGATGCAGGCCCAAATCCCATTGGCTTTTTTTGCAGCCGCATCACATTGTTGGCTCATGTTCACCTTCCTCCCCACGAGGACTCCAAGATCTTTCTCACACGTCCTGCTCTCGAGCCACGTGTCCCCCATTCTGTATCTTTGCATTTCATTTCTTTCTGCCTAAGTGGAGTATCTTGCATTTGTCACTGTTGTTAGTTTTGGTTTGGAACAGCCAGGGTCGGTCTAAGGTAATTTTATATGGTAAGCGAACATTATTTTGGCGCCCCCCCAACATTATTTTGGCAGGGCCCCCCATGTAAAACAAATATACAATTATAATATCACAATACCATTAGTAGTATTATATTGTATCAATGTATATACAATATATTATAGTACATAGTCTTACTATATTATACCATAATTATATTATACATTACAATATAATTATATTATAATATATTGACATTATAATATAACATTCTATTATATTATAATAATAATTATTATTATTATAAAATAATAAATAAAATTATTTATTTAAATAAAATTATCCTCTACTAAACATTTTCATTACTCCTATAAAACTCAAATAACACAAAATAAAGTAAAATAAAATATTATATATTACTATTTGCCTGTGCAGTTGCACCTGTCTCTCCTTGATGCTCCCGGCTGGCGTGCACGCGCGGGGAGGTGGGCGGATGTGGTAAGGGTTCACACGTGATTGGGCCTTGCGAGGGAGTTCGCCTCAGCGCGCGGCAGCTACTTCCAGTGGCAGCTATCAGGAGGCAATACCCCTTTGGCTCCACTCCCCTCTCCCTTTGTCTCTGCCCCTGCCTGCCCAATTGGGTCACCGTATTCGGCGGCAGGGCGGAGACAAAGGGAGAGGGGAAGCACTCCCTGCCTGCCCAATAGGGAGTGCTTTGCTTACAGGCTTCTGCGCACAGGAGGTTTTCGCGCATGCGCAGTTGCTCCTGCGCTCAACTTCAGTTCCGGAGCAACTGCGCCTGTGTGAAAACCTCCGCGCATGGCCAGAAGCGGCGTCGGAGCGCACAAGGCCGGGGCCCAAAAGCAGGCAGCCGTGGCGCTGCCTGAGGAACATCGGCAGGGCCAGGACGCTGTCTGGTGCCGGCGCCCGGCGGGCGGGGGAATTTGCCCCTTCCCAGATGGCGCCCCATGCGGCCGCTTCCTTGGCCTACCTGTAGGACCGCCCCTGGGAACAGCGCAGCCAAAGTGCGGGTCAAACAGTGGGCCACCTCCTATACATATGGGCCACGATGCCGGTGCCCAAACGCCATTCCCTGGATTTCCCGGGGGCCTTCCTACATTTCCTCTTGTTTGAAAATACAGCTGAGATGGGCTGTTTTTTCCCCCTGACAGCTTAAAAAAATTACTGTATTTATACACCGCTTTTCTGCCAAAGCTCTTTCAGGCAATTTCCAATTTTAGCTAATGGCTCAAAGTCTGCTGGGAGGGGGAAAAAGGATTACGCAGAGAGGAGAGGGAGAATGAGCAAGTTCAAAGAAACGGAATCTTTCCTGATGTGATAGACATAATGAAGTTGCATTACGGAGCAGCAACATCAGGAGCCGGGTTTGGGGAGGCTGGCTTGGCAAAGAGAACCGTGTCGCTGCTGGTGGTCTCCGCCCGACCAAAGGAGTGGGCTTGGATGGCTTATCTCCCCCTCAGAGACAGCCGTGAGGAATGGCTCCCAAGTAGGAGATGCCCATTCGTGGAGAAGAAAATGAGAAGAAGGGCTACTTCCACCATAAGGCAAAGTGCTCCAGTTGCGCCCGTACCTTGGGAAGTCTGATCTGGCTACAGTCGTCCACGCTCTGGTCACATCCCGAATAGATTACTGCAATGCGCTCTACGTGGGGCTGCCTTTGAAGACAGTTCGGAAATTACAACTAGTCCAACGGGCGGCAGCCAGACTACTAACTGGAGCTACATACAGGGAGCATACCACCCCCCTGTTGTGTCAGCTCCACTGGCTGCCGGTCCAATTCCGGGCTCAATTCAAAGTGCTGGTCTTGACCTTTAAAGCTCTATACCAGGGGTGCCCACACTTTTTCATCATGCGAGCTACTATATGAACAATCAAGTTGAAAAGATCACTTGTTCTGCATGTGAGCGTGCACGCACACGCGCATGCTCACACTCCTACTGCAGCCTTCTGTCCGTGCGGTGCTTCTTTCTTGCCTGCCCACGAACTACCGCCGCCGCACTGAAGGGGATCCTTCTTCCCTGCGTGCGCGCTCTCTCTTAATGTCTTTGTTGCCTTCCGCCTTCCTACTGCGTGCTTTCGCGAAGCAGGAAGTCCCCATCCCGTCCTGCTTCTTGCGTGCACAGCAGGCCCCTCCCACGCACACAGCAGGAGGGTATTTATAGGCGCACCCACCAGCGCTCCGGCCAGATATGGCTTTGGCGGCGGCTCGGAAGGCGCAGGGCTGGGAAGAGGGGCCGCCTGGCTGCTGCCTGGGCCGGGAAACTCAACTGAGAGAGGGACCCACGTGAGGATGGAGCCTCCCCACGGCAGCCTCCCCCCCTCCCTCCTCCCTCAAGGCTTCCTTACCTGGGTAGGAGAAGGAAGAGTGGAAGAGGTGCTTCCCCAAAGTGACAGATGAAGTGGGGGGGCACCCTTCCTTCCTTTTGAGGGTGTCACTCAGAAAGGACCCCTCCCACTGGTGGCAGTCCATGCCCACGGGAGAGAGAGAGAGAGAGAGAGAGAGAGGGTGGCTCTTCCTAGCCGGCTCTGAAGAGCCACCCTCTCTCTCTCTCTCTCCCCCCCGTGGGCCCTCGCCGCCTTTCTCCTTCGAGGCGAGGGAGGGCGCGGCCGAGAAAAGCGGCGCGGGCACAAGCAGCAACAGCAAGTGGAGTCTCCAACCCCCCAGCCCCCGCCACCACGGGTTCAGCCCTGGAACACGGCGGAGCCCCTCCCTCCTCGCCCCAACCAAGGAAAGAAAGCAGCCCCACACCGCTCGCTCGCCCAGGTCTCGGCTGGGAATGGGAGTCCCGAGGGCAGCAGCAGGGTTTGTAGTGGGGCTTGCTTGGCTTTGCCCCACTTTGCCTCCTTCGCCTCTTTCTCTCTCTCCCTCCCTCTATCCTTCCAGTGCCCGCCTGCCTGCCAAAAGGATCCGAAAAAGTTATCCGGATTTCTTTCTTCTCTCCTTGGCTCTCTCTCTCTCACACACACACACATTCCCTCCATCCCTCCCACAGCGCATCCTATCTGTGCGCATGCCTTTGCCTTGCTCCCGCCCCCAGTAGCAACCAATGGGCGGTCATGTCACCACACAGTGCGTGGCAAGACGAGCGCCAGGGCCCGCCCACTAAAGTCTCATTTGGGCACAAGAAGCCCCGCGAAGGTGGCGGCGGGAGCGCACATGCGCGCGCATGGCAGGAGCGCGGCATCCGGCTGGTGAGGCCCAAAGATCACCTGGAAGAGGGCCGAAGATCACCTAGGTGCTCCCGATCACCATAATGAGCACCCCTGCTCTATACGGCTCTGGCCCAGCGTACTTGTCCGAACGCATCTGCCGCTACGTCCCACCTCGTATTTTAAGATCATCCGGGGAGGCCCTGCTCTCGCTCCCGCCGGCTTCCCAGGTGCGGCTGGAGGGGACGAGGGCTTCTTGGTGGTGGCTCCCTGTCTGTGGAATGCGCTCCCTAGCGACATGCGATCAATTCCATCCCTCCTGACATTTAGGAAAAAAGTGAAAGCCTGGATGTGGGACCAGGCGTTCGCATAGTAGCACAGGACAGCACTTTGGTAGTTTAATGGAAAGTTGGTAAATAGGGCTCAATGCTTTTATGGACGGAACACTGTTTTTAACATAGGCGAATGCATAGGATGTGTGAATATAATTGTATTTCAATGTATTTTAGTGTCGAATGCTGGAGTATAATATTGTGTTTTATACTGCGATTGTGATGTAGGCATCAAATTGTGCCTTTTGGAAGCCGCTCTGAGTCCCCCCTCGGGGGTTGAGAAGAGCGGGGTAAAATGCCATAAATAAATAAATAAATAAAGTGAATAGATCTCATTGGTCCATTCATGGATCCAAGTATCAGCTGCTGTACTGGGCTATACTGGGTTATACTGAGCCCCTTGTGCTGGCAGACCGACAGGTCAGAGGTTGGAATCTGGGGGAGCGCGGATGAGCTCCCTCTGTCAGCTCCAGCTGACAGAGAAATGCCTCCAACAAGGACGGCAAAACATCAGAGCATCCAGGCATCCCCTGGGCAACATCCTTGCAGACGACCTATTCTCACACACCAGAATTTATTTATTTACATCATTTTTACCCCGCTCTTCTCACCCCCACAGGGGGACTCGGAGCGGTTAACAATGGCAACGATTCGATGCCGCAATAAATTACAATTATAATAACAAGATAATAGCATAGAATATAATAGGTTAAAACACATTAGTTATACCAGTGTTTTTCAACCTTTTTTTGAGCCGCTGCACACTTTTTACATTTGCAAAATCCTGGGGCACACCACCAACCAAAATGACACAAAATGACACTCTAACACAGTAATACATATAGTTAATATGTTTTTAAATGTATGGGATCTCTATCTTCACAGGTGCGTCCAGTGTCTGTTGGGGGACTGTTAAAAATCCTTTCCGTATCCTTTTAGCCACCTTTCTCAAGATCTTCATGTCTAGCTTACTTTCTGCTCCTCTCTTTTCAATATGTCCTGCTCTGTGTCTTTTGCACCCATTGGTCGATGTCCGACGAGGCTTTCCTCATGGACAGGCCATCTGAGGGAGCTCTTGCAGCGCTGGGCATCAGAAGGTACTTGGTGATGACCTCCATCCCTTGGAGCCAGCATATAGAGGGGCTGGAGCACCCTCCTTGGCAAACCCCATTGTTGCTGGATGGTCCTCTTATTAATGTGGAATTCCAAGCCACTGGAGATCTTTTGGGAAAGGAAGAAGAGCTCCCCTTGAATGGTGTTGATCTCCATCATGGTCTTCTGATTCGAAAGTGTTGGAGGAGGCTCTGGCAGTTTGTTATGGGTAGGAATGTTCATGTTGGCTGGCCAGTACAGCAGTTATGCAAATCCGCCCTTATTGGCAGCCAATCATGTTTTCAGAATGTAGAGGCTGGGAGAGTCTATGGCAGCCCCGGAGGATGCTGGGAAATGTAGTTTTATTTTTACTCGTTGTTTTGGGGGCCTTTTAGGCTTGGGGGGGGGAGTTTATTTGCTACAAACGTACCTTGCTTGAGGCCTATTTCTGTTGGCAAGTTTTATGTTTTTGCATTGTAAGGTTTCTCTGTTTGAGGTAGTCTTCACATGACGGCTCTTCCTTTATATATATAGATTGTGAAACCTGGGCCTGTTTCGATGAACACAACATAGATATCCTGGCAGGAATGGCAGAAAGACACAAACTTCCCACACAGAACTCCCATAACCAAGAGAAAATGCTATAAGAGTTTGGTGGGCATTGACCTTGAGCTTTGGAGTTGTAGTTCACCTATATCCAGAGAGCACTGTGGACTGAAACAATGTTGGATCAGGACCAAACTTGGCATGAATACTCAATATGCCCAAATGTGAACACAGATGGAATTTGGGGAAAATAGACCTTGACAACCCCCCTCGGCTTGCGGCCCTATGCCATGGCCTAGGTTGGCCCTATGGGTAATCCGGGCCTGCTCAGCAATGAGTCCAGGATCATTCCCAGACTGCGAACCTGCGTGTTCAGGGGGAGTGTGACCCCATCCAACACAGACTGTAACCCTATGCCCTGTTCGGCCTTTCCACTGACCAGGAGGACCTCTGTCTTGTCTGGATTCAATTTCAATTGCAGATGTAGGCCATCTTATGCCTTCTAGATGTTTTGGACTACAGCTACTATACTTCCTACCCATGTTGGCATTGAAAGCTGCCTTCTCCGCCTTCTTTGTGTTCTGAAGAGCAACAAGGGCTTCTGATCTCAGCAGAGGGGGCCCTAAACAACAGTCACCTCCTCCCCTTCAGTTCCTCCCCATCATTAGCCGGAGATGAGAACGGGAACTGGCTCCCTCGCCAGCCTCTTGGGAACTTTCGCTGGGAGACTTCTGCTTCTGCAGTAGCTCCATGCAGCCTTTGGGGATGCTAGGAAAATAACAAGCCTTTCAGCAATCATGCGATATTATTGCTAAGAGGTTTGGGACTCAGAGCAAACAGTCGTTTTTTTTTTTAAAGTATGCTAAAACTACCCCGCAATCTGAGAGAGAAAACATGCAAAGTGGGATGCTGACAATCACAGCTTCGCCAAACGCTTGGAAGGGAGCATTGCCTTTCCCAAAAATACAACAAATTGACACATGCCCAGCTTCCAGCGAGAAGTGGTCTTCCCCAGGGGAATGTGCGGTTGTCCAAAAATCCCATCCTTGTCAGTGAAATTACAATATAAGCTGAGCATCTCTTATCCAGAATCCCAAAATCCAAAATATTTATTATTATTATTATTTATTTATTTATTTATACTCCGCCACCATGTCCCCAATGGGGACTCGGGGCGGCTAACATGAGGCCAAGCCATTCAAAAATACAATACAACAGGGCTGTCCAACTTCTACCGGCCCAGGGGCCTGAATTCCTGTCACTGATGACCTGGGGGGCCGAAGGGTCTGCCCCCGCTTCCGCCCCCGCCTCCGCCCCTCCCTGCCCCCGGCTCCACCCTCTCCCCACCCCCAGCTCCGCCCTCTCCCCCGGTGCCCTCTCCCCTTATTTTAATTTAATATTAAATATATGCTGCACTCACAGAGTTCAGGTAGTGTTGTGTTTCAGTGTCAATGATGACTTTTGTGGCGAGGTGGCTGCCAAGGGAGCAGAAATGGTCAACATTTTCTAACGTTGCACCATTAAGCTGTATTTCTGGCAATATAGGCTTAGAAAGCCTATAGGAACGGCTCTTTATAGGTTAGGCTGGGAAGCTAACCTAATATATAGATTGGAAGCCTATTGAGGCAGAATATCTATAGAATTGTTGATATAGTGTTTGAAGAGATACAATCAAACACTGTGTTTAGAGAATAAGAAACCTTAAGTTCTGTACCTCTCTGAAGTTACTGTAACCACCCAAGCTCTGAATACTTTGAAACCTCCACGCTGTTGTTAAAAATAAAGTGTTGAAGTTCCTCCTTACAAATCTCTCTGTGACATCATTTCAAAGCACAAGCCTCAAAATAGACCCCTCACATAGGGTAGCCAGAATTGTTATGGTGGTAGCTTGTTTGAAAAAAGATCCTCAAGTGAAGATGCTAGCTGTAGGCGGCGATCCTTTACAGAGAGGGATGGACTGGTGAATGCTGGAAGAGAACTTTGGTTTTCTTGATGTTCAGTGAGAGGCCGAGCTTTTCATATGCTTCTGCAAAGGTGTTGTAGGTCTTCTTCTGAATGTGCACAGACTACACTATCATCAGCGTATTGGAGTTCTATAACAGATGTTGTTCTGATGTTGGTTTTGGCTTTCAGTCTGCTGAGCTTAAATAGGTTACCATGATTTCCACTCTGATGGGAAGCTTCCCATCAACAAGATGAAGTATCATAGCGATGACAATGGAAAATAAGGTTGGGACAATAACACATCCCTGTTCGACACCCGATTCCACCTTAAATGGGTCACTTTGGGAGCCATTGCTGTCCGCAGGAGCTGCAGGAGGTTCGCAAATTTGTCAGAGCCTCCAATTTTGGAATTCCAAATTTTTAAAGAAGCAACACCAAAACACTTCTGGCCCCAAGTGTTTCCGATGAGGGGTACTCAAGGTGTAATAGCAATGTTTGCCTCCCTTTCCTGACACCTAAAATTGGCTGCCTGAAGCAACTGCCTTCTTTCTCCGTATGTTAAGACCATTATTTTGGGACCCGAGGCAGCGGAAAATTCTACAGATATCACACTTCGTGCCTGGTAGTTACAAATCTAGAATAATAAGTTAGATAACCAACAAGTTTCTGCCTTGCTCTTGCGACTCCCCAACCTTCTGCCTTTGCCTAATGACAGGGCCGGGCTCCGCAGCAGAAATAAGGAGCCTATCAGCATAACAAGGTGAAAGGCTTCCTACGTCAAATCCACCATCTGTCTAAAAATAAAGACAATTATTGCCAAAATAATCATAATGATGATTGTACAAATGGAATATTAAATGCAAACATTGTTGGTGAATGCTTTTGAGGACTGCTAGAGACAGACTACTAGCTTGGGTACCCGCCGTTGCCCGGGTTATTTAAAAAAGTCAATGTAATTGTACAAAATGCACAAGGTTGTGGGTGAACTACAAGTCACATCATGCCAGGTTAACCATGAGAAAGTCCACAATGTTTGTTATGTTGGGCAAGTTTGCTCTAAATGCATCATCGGTGGGGTTCAGGCTGCTCTCTCGCTGTAGGGTAAACTACAACTCCCACTATGGTGAGTCAGTCCCCTCAACCCCCCCCCCCCCCCAGTATGTTGAGTTAGTCTTGGGGGTTCTGGGTGCCAAGTTTGGCCCAGGTCCATAATTGGTGGAGGTCACCATTTCCTTGGGTGTGGGTGAACTACCATCCCAGAAAGGAAGATCAGTCACCACCACCCCACCACCCACCCCCAAAAAAACCACAGTCATCAAGTTTCACCATATGAGGTATGCATGCGAAGTTTGGTCCAGATCAATCAGTGTTTGGGTTCATTTTGCTCTCTGGATGTATGCGAACTACAATTCCCCCATATTAAGGTGAATTTCCCTCAAAGTCCTACAGTACTTTTTGCTGGTCAAGGGGGCTCTGTGTACCAAGTTTGGTGTAATTCCATCTTTGGTGGAGTTCAGAGTGCTCTTTGATTGCTGGTGAACTATACATCCCAGCACCTACAACTCCAAAATGTCTGGGCCAATTCCCCTCAAAACCTACCAGTATTCAAAGTTGGGCATATTGGGTATAAATGCCAAGTTTGGTCCAGATCCATCATTGTTTGGGTTCATCGTGTGCTCTGGATGTAGGTGAACTACAACTCCCCCCAATCAAGGTGAATTTTCTCCAAAGACCTCCAGTTTTTGGGGGTTTTTTTTGCCGGTTATGGGGGCTCCATGTACCAAGTTTGGTCCAATTCCATCTTTGGTGGAGTTCAGAGTGCTCACTGATTGCAGGTGAACTATACATCCCAGCACCTACAACTCCAAAATGTCTGGGCCAATTCCCCTCAAAACCCACCAGTATTCAAAGTTGGGCATATTTGGTATGAATGCCAAGTTTGGTCCAGGTCCATCATTGTTTGGGTTCATAGTCCGCTCTGGATGTAGGTGAACTACAACTCCTATAAATCGTTCCAAAGACCTTCTTGTTGTTTCTTTGTCAGTGTTGATGTAGAGATTGTCTAGTTCGCCTACTCTGGAACATAGTACTTTTTGCTGGTCATGGGGGCTCCTAAAAGTCAGGAGGGAGGGGGCGGATCTGATCTCATTTGGGAGGGAATTCCACAGCCGGGGGGGGGGGGAGGGGCACCACAGAAAAGGCCCTGTCCCTCGCCCCCACCAGACACGCCTGCGAAGGTGGTGGGACAGAGAGCAGGGCCTCTCCAGGCGATCTTAACACTCCTGACGGTTCATAGGGGAGAATACGTTCGGACAAGTAAACTGGGCCGGAACCTTATAGGGTTTTGTAGGTCAACACCAGCACTTTGAATTGAGCTCGGAAGCTAATTGGCAGCTTCCGACAACAACTCGTATCTATTTGGGGCAGCTCCAAAGCTCTTGGTTCCAGAACGTGTTGGCAAGTGTAGACGCTACCACCGGAAAGTGATCAACTGCCCTTTGAACTTGTAACTATGATGGCAACATTAAGGACTTGGAACTGCAACAGTAGCCAATGACTTTTTCAAAGTATGAGCCACAGTGATATCAGGGGCGACCCACCCCAGGCCTCTGTCTAAAGATAGTTCAGAACCAAGGGATTCATAGTTTCACCCAGGACACTTCCCTGCAGCATGCAGACTTGCTAAGGATTTTTCTTTCCCTTTTTCAAGATCTTATGGACTGATCTCATGAATGTAATAAACTTTATATCTCTTTGATCTGGGGGTGGGGTTGAAGGGAGGGATGATCAAAGGTGGTGTGCTCTCCCTACATGACCCCTGATTTCTCCTTATGTGTTTTTCATGTCTGTAATATAGTGAACATATTGGGATCGCCACTTTAAAAGCCACATTTGCTCTAGTTCCCTGGGCAAGGTTTCCCAGCTGAATTCCTGACCTGTGACTCATGGGCTGGGTGGTGCCGGTTGCCTACCCTGGATGGCGAGCGGCTTAACCCATCGCCATCGGTTAAGAGCTTGGGGTTCTGTTGGACTCCTCGCTGACCATGGAGGCTCAGGTCTCGGTGGTCAGCAGGACGTCATTCTACCACCTCCGACAGGCTAGGCGACTGGCACCCTACCTGTCCAGGAACGACCTGGCCACGGTAATCCAAGCGATGGTCATCTCAAGACTAGACTACTGTAATGCCCTCTACATCGGCCTCCCCCTGTCGACAATCCGGAAACTCAAGCTAGTGCAGAATGCCGCCGCCCGCTTGCTGGCAGGAGTGCCGGTGAGGGAGCACATTACACCTATTCTTCGGCAACTGCACTGGCTTCCTATCGAGTACCGAATTGCCTTCAAGGTGTTGGTTTTGACCTTTAAGGCCTTGCACGGCCTAGGGCCTGCGTACCTGAGGGACCGCCTTACCCCGTACTCTCCCCCGAGATCACTGCACTCAGATGAACAGAATCTGTTGTTAGTTCCATCAGTCCGCTCCTGCCACCTATCAACGACCAGACAAAGGACCTTTTCCATAGCGGCACCGGTACTCTGGAATGCCCTCCCGGATAGCACTCGAGCTATCTCGGAACTGGCCCCGTTCCGGAGGGCCTGCAAGACGGCCCTTTTCGGCTTAGCCTTTAATTAGGCACACCGGACTAAGAACTGTGCCATATGTCCTCTCATTCAGTACTTGACGATGCTATATGTTTTAAATGTGGTTTTATGTTTTATGTTTTATCATGTAAGGGCAACATGTTGTGACATGCTGCCTGTGTATTTTTCTGTTATCCGCCCGAGCCTGCTGTGAGGAGAGGAATATAAAAGTTAAATATAAATAAATAAAAAAATAAAAATAAACCATACATTCATTTGCCCTCAAAATAATTATCATTGCCCCAACCATCCAGTCAATATTGCACCTTTTTGATATCTCCCTTCCTACCACAGGAAGGAAGAGAATAAGGGCAAAGACCTTATCTTACACCCTAGGCTCTTTGTTTACCCTCCAATTTACTGAAACTCACACAAAAGGATTTTTGGTCTTGCTTGGCCAACAGGAAATCACAGATTATAAGGCCTTTGTCTGCAACTCAGAAAAACTGGTTTGGGCTGAAGCCCAGCCTCATGGCACACTCAGGACCACCCCTTCTCTCATTATTCCTCCTTCTTCGCCCTCATTGGCTGGGGCCATGCACAGGGACCGCCTGTGCCCCGCCTGCAAGTGATGACATTTGCCAATCAGCAGCAGGGGTGGGAAGAGGGAAATTCAAATTTGTAACCCTATAAAAAGGGATGTTCACCAATATAGCGGCATTGCAGCATGGGAGAATGATTGCGGCTGTGATCCCTTCCAGCTGGACTGAATAAAAACCTCAATGGCACCCTCTTCAGGCTTTGGTGAGATCTGTTTAAATTAAGACATTTTAGAGAAAAATGGGATTGGTTGCTTCCTTCCTCACCAGGTTTCAACATGGGCCCTCTTAGGTGGGTCTAAACTGGCCTGTCTTCATGGCAGGGCCCCCAAAATTCTGTTCGTTATCAACAGGATAGCAGCTTCATGTGTGAGAGAAGGACAACCTTCTGTTTGGGAAGGCTTGCATCACATTCAGGTATTATGCTAAGTTCTGTGATGTCACTGGACTTCAAGCACTCGCCAAGGGCTATTCGTCACAAGATATTTTTGGAGGGTCAGCTTTATGCAGTACGTTTCTATGATCGTGCCTTTTTAATATACTTCAAAGTGCCCTAGGCCACGGAAAAGCAGGGTTTTTAAAGAAGCGCCTTTGTTGGCGTGTTTGTTTTCCAAAGCAGAAACACACAATAGATTAACCACAGCGGAAAATTAAGAGCCATTCTGGAAGAGAGGATAAAAGCAGGAGAAACGTGCATGGGCATCTCGGTGCCCCCATGTTTTCACTGCTGTTGACTTGTATTACTCTGTATTTCTGGCAGAGGCTGCAAAAATCAGCCTAAAATATTATTTACTAGCTTGGGTACTCGGTGTTGCCCAAATTATCTGAAAAAGTCATTTTTTAACTGTACAAAATGCATAAGGTTGTGGATGAACTACAACTCACATCATGCCAGGTTAACGCCCTGAAATTCCATCAGTACTTAAAGTTTGTTATGTTGGGCAAGTTTCCTCTAGATCAGTGGTTCCCAAACTTTTTTGGCCTACCGCCCCCTTTCCAGAAAAAAATTTACTCACCGCCCCCCCTAGAAATTATTATTATTTAAATGTAATAGCAATTAAACAGAAATATATATGTACTAGCTGTACCCGGCACGCGTTGCTGTGCCCTATTTAGGAGATGCGAGAAAGTCTGAGTATGTAAGGGTTGGAATTGATGTTAGTTATGGTCTTGGTGGGGTCATGGCTGTGTCGTTGTGGGTTGTTCTGGTGGGTGGGATGTTGAAGTCCTGTGGAGTTGTCGGTGTGTGGTGTTGCTGGCGTTCTTGTGGATATACAATGTTTTTTGTCTTTCCGTCTGCTGTGTTGATGTAGAGGTTGATGCTTGTGTGGGTGGGGTACTTTGGAAGTGAGTGGAGGTACTTGAAATCCCATCACCCATGGTGTGCCCTCCTCTAAACTGCAGTTGGATGGAGAGTGGGCCATGGGGGCACTGTGTGCCAAGTTGGGTCTTTATCGGTCTTGGTTCTGGGCCACAGTGGTCTGCGGGGAATGAAGGGTTTGAAAGTACTACAAATCCCATAATCCCATCATCCATGGTCCACCCTCCTCCAAACTGCAGTAGAATGTAGCGTGGGTCATAGGGGCTCTGTGTGCCAAGGTAGGTTACTGTAAATTCAGGCCATACACAATGTCCCATGAGCTGAGGCCTAGTCAGGAAAATCAAGTTAATGAAGCCTTACTGTCAATTCAGGCCATACACAATGTCCCATGAGCTGAGGCCTAGTTGGGAAAATCAAGTTAATGAAGCCTTACTGTCAATTCAGAGCGTAAACAGCATCCCATTAAGTGAGGCCTAGTCAGGGCTAATCAAATTAATGAAGCCTTACTGTCAATTTTGGGCGTGGTCTGTGATTTGTAGGGGTTTAAATTTTCTGTGGGAAGTGAGTTGGGTGTTTGTGTTGGCGACTGCCTCAGGCCTTTGCCTTATCCTCCTCTGCCAGTTTATTATGGGTCGGAATGTTCATGTTGGCTGGCCAACAGAGGCTTTATGCAAATACTCCCTCATTGGCAACCAATCATGTTGTCAGAATGTAGAGGCCGGGAGATTCATTGGCGGCCGCAGAGGACGCTGGGAAATGTAGGTTTTTTTTGTATCATTGTTTTGGGGGCCTTATGACGGGACCTCCTTTATATAATAGATTAATGCAGTGCTTCTCAACCTTTCTAATGCCGTGAGCCCTAAATAAGGTTCCTCATGTTGTGGTGACCCCCAACCATATTTTCATAAATAATTTTGCTTCTTACGGCAAATATCTAATATGCAGGATGTATTTTCATTGTTACGAATTGAACATAATTAAAGCATAGTGATTAATCACAAAAAACAATATGTTTGGGGGAGTATGGACAACGGATGATGGGATTTGCAGTACCTTCGGCCAATTCAGCTTGACTACAGACCCCATAAATTACAGACCAAACTTGGCACACAGAACCCCCATGACCAACAGCAAATACTGGAGGGGTTTGGGAGGAATCCACAGTGATTTAGGGGAGATGTACTGTAGTTCACCTACATTTGGAGAGCACTCTGAACCCAAACAACCCTGGATCTGGACCAAATTTGGCACAAATACTCAATATACCCAAAGTTGAACACTGGTGGAGTTGTGCATGAATGATTTTGTCATTTGGGAGTTGTAGCTGCTGGGATTTAGAGTTCACCTATAATCAAAGAGCATTTTGAACTCCCAACAGCAATGGAATTGAACTAAACTTGAGCAATAGAGAAAACCGGACCTTGGAAATTGGGAGCTGCTTGCATTTTCCTTCGTGCCACGGCCATCTCCCAGGAGGCGCCTGCAAACGCCGCAGCGACTCAGGGGGCGTTTGCATATGCGGAGGCTTTTCTTCTCCACTGGACCAACTGGCAGGCACACACTCGCAAGCGCGCAACTGTCTCAGCCTGCCAGTTGGAATCCCTGGGCAGGCGTTGCCTGGAAACCGCAGCACGCACCCCCTTCCTCTCCCCAACTCTGCCCACGGTGCAATCCCATATCACCCCTTTCTTCCAAGGGGTGATACGGGCGAAGTTGAGGAGAGGAAAGGGGTGCTCACCAAACCTTTCCAGAATTTTCTGATAGTTGTGGGAGTCCTATGTCCCAAGTTTGGCCCAATGCTGTTATTGGTGGGGTTCAGAATGCTCTTTGATTGTAGATGAACTACAACTCCCAAATGTTAAGGTCTATTGCCCCCAAACTCCACATTTGGGCATATGGAGTATTTGTGCCAAGTTTGGTCCAGTTCCGTCATCGTTTGAGTCCACAGTCCTCTCTGGATGTAGGTGAACTACAACTCCCAAACTCAAGGTCAATGCTCACCAAACCCTTCAAGAATTTTCTGTTGGTTGTGGGCAACTTTGACAGGGAGTTGCAGTTTAAAAAGAAAGTGTTTCCAAGTTCTGTCCAATTTACACTCCTGGAATTTTATTGTTTTGCTTTCTCAAGTATTGCTTTTAGTTATTGTGGGTCTAAATGCAGTATATGATCAGGCCCAGATTACCCATAAGGCCAACCTAGGCCATGGCCTAGGGGCGCAAGCTGAGGGGGGCGCAATTCACGGACCAAAAAAAGTTAATTAAAAAAAACCCTCCATGGCCAGCTCTTGGGAATGGCGGGAGTTGAAGCATAAAGGCCCCGTAGGGAGGGAGGGCCAAGCCCGGTCCCAAGGCAGGACACGCAGGGCGAGGAGCAGCAGCAGCGGCCTCCCTCCCTCCCTCCTCCCTGCTACTCAGCCAGGGGCGGGGCCTCCCAGGGTGACATCACTCCCTCCCTCCTCCTCCGCCAGGCCCGCATTCCTTGTTTGCTCCGTTGCCTCCCAGGGTGATGTCCCTCCCTCCCTCCCTGGAGGCGGGGAGTGGGCGGAGCCAAGAGTGAGTCCTCCGAGCTCGTCTCCTGGCCCCGCCTCCCGCCTTGTGACACCCATCGATCAAAGCTGAATAGCGGCAGCCGGCCAATCGGGGAGCCTCCCTCCCTCCCGGGCGGGCGTAGCTCTGCAGATTCGGCCAATAGAAAGGCGAGGGCCTGCTTGGAGGCGGAAGTCCACGGAGGGGGGTTCTCCCAGAGCCACGGATTGCAACTGAGGAGGAAGAGAAGCAGCGGCCCTGAAGGAGACGGAGACCGGTGGGTGTCTCTATCTCCAGGGAGGCCCCCCCCCAAAGGAAGGAAGTCCCCAGGCCTCTCCCCAGGGGTTCCTCCCCTGGCAGATGGCCACCCCGCCATGGCCCCCAAGCCTGAAGGAAGGGGCAGGCGCGGCGGGCCCTGAAAACAACAACTTTTAGTGCCGGTAGAAGAGGGGGGCGACCAAAGTGTGTTAAATTGCTAATTGTTAAATTGTTATGTAAATGTTTTTTTCTGGGGGGGGGGGGAGTTGACTTGTTGCTGTGTTGTATTGAGGGCAGAGATGTCAGATTATTGCATTTTGAATAGCAATTCATGAGTCAGCACAAGATATATTTTCGCAGTTTGAGATGACCTGCAGTGTGACATGTTTGACACCAGATGGCGCTGTCTCAAGACTGCTAAATGGAACATTGAGGAATGTCAGTTACAAAGTGACAGTTGGGATTTGTCAGTTGGTTTTTAATATCTGTGAGGAAAGGATGTTTAGAAAGGTAGATGTGATGGCTGTTGTTTTTCGATGTTTTGCCAGTTATTGTTAAATACAATTCAATACAAAGTTATATATTTACCTTGTGAATTGAATGAGAGTTTCATTATTCACTCGAACAGAGACTGGAGTTTTTGGGCCGATGGGGAATTAAACTTCTATATTTCTGTTGCCTATCCGCTGTGACTTAAATACTCGACGCCCCCAAGAAGAAGAGAATGCCTGTGTAAACAACTTTAAGTGCCGGTAGAAGAGGGGGCGTAATTCCAAAGTGTGTTAAATTGCTAATTGTTAAATTGTTATTATATGTTTTTTTCTGAGAGGTATTGGGGCAGAGACTGCCTGTATAGAAACGTGACAAATAAATAAAATAAATAAATAGGGCGCAAAAAGGTGTTAATCCGGGCCTGTATATGATGCATTTTGAGGGAAGGCAGGGACTGACAGCTGTTTGTTATGCCTGAATTTGCACTTTCTTTGACAGCAGAGAGCCGTCCGTAGAAAGAAAATAGCAATTTGTGTGTCAGGAGCAAAACTGATAACTGACGGCAGCGTTGTAGCGACACCGATCCGCTTTTTGCTCCTCCTAGGATGTACAATGTACTGCTTCCCCCCTTTTTCAGTTACTGACTTATTTACACACATACATACACAGCCTTCTCCTCTTCCACTTTGCTTTCTGTGCGCCTGGAAAAAGGCCAAGTTTTGAATCATTGTAATGTGAGGCTAGTAGATTCACTTTCACCAGCAAATCACTTCTAGGGAATCCTCGCAGCCAGGGATCCTTGGGGGATGCTCCGGTTACACCCGCATTGCCTAAGCAAAGGTTAGACGTCTCGGCTGGGGCTGGGTTGGCTTGCAAGGATACAGAAAACTTTCAGGATACTTGAATCTAAAACCAGGACTTGACTTGACACAAGAACTCAGGAATGGCTTCTCACTCGAAAGCCAACATTGCCCGAACTAACTATAAGGTAAATCCACAGTAATGACAGATCAGAACCAAACTTGGCAAACAGGGGCCCACAGGCCCACTTCACAACCTGGTGTGGTTTAGGGCAGAATGGGCCACGAATGATGGGATTTGCACTTCATTCACTTCCCAAACAACGCTTTAGCCCCTATACCAGTGTTTCCCAACCTTTTTTGAGCCGCGGCACACTTTTTACATTTACAAAATCCTGGGGCACACCACAAACCAAAATGACACAAAACGACACTCTAACACAGTCATACATATCGTTAATATGTTTTTAAATGTATTTATACACTCAGTGTGAAGCCTGGGTCTGTTTCGATCGAATGAAGATGCACATCAGCGTCCGAGCTAAGATCCAAAAGCTGTGACCGTTGGCTACTGATTATGTATTTGTGTTTTACTGAATTTTACTGTATGTTTTATTATGTATTTTATTGCTACTGTGATCCGCCCCGAGCCTGCAGGGAGGAGCGGAATATAAAACCGAATAATAAATAAATAAATAAATATCCTGGCAGGAATGGCAGAAAGACACAAACTTCTCACACAGAACTCCCATAACCAAGAGAAAATACTATAAGAGCTTGGTGGGCATTGACCTTGGGTTTTGGAGTTGTAGTTCACCTATAACCAGAGAGCACTGTGGACTCAAACAATGTTGGATCAGGACCAAACTTGGCATGAATACTCAATATGCCCAAATGTGAACACAGATGGAGTTCAGGGGAAATAGACCTTAACATTTGGGAGTTGTAGTTGCTGGGATTTATAGTTAACCCACAAACAAAGAGCATCCTGAACTCTTGCAACAATGGAATTGAACCAAACTTGGCATATTGAACTCTCGTTACCAACAGAAAGTACTGAAAGGGTTTGCTTGGGAATTGACCTTGAGTTTGGAAGTTGTAGTTCACCTACACCCAGAGAGCATGGTGGACTCAAACTATGTTATGTTGTTGCTTGTTTTCTATCCAGAATCACAATGTTGGAAGGAGGCTCACCACTTTAAAGTCCCTACAACAGGCATGGGAAAACTTCGGCCGTCTGGGTGCTTTGGACTTCAACTCCCACCATTCCTAACAGCCTGAGGCCCTTTCCTGTTTAAGTGGCTGGGGGGGGGGGGGAGGAAAAGGGCATGAGGCTGCTAGGAATGGTGGGAGTTGGAGTCCAAAACACCTGGAAGGTCCAAGTTTGCCCATGCCAGCTTTCGACAGAGACCTCTTCCTCCCCCTTCGCGCCCTTTCTTCCCCCTCCTGCTGAACACTTACTTTTTCTTCTACACTGCCGCTTCTGCCACCATTTTGATCTGAGGGGGGCAGCGTGAGTGTGTTCAGGAGGGGAGGGGGGAGGGAGGAAGACGTGACCCGTGCGAGCGCTACTGCGCAGACTCGCCCCAGAGCAAAGCGAGGCAAAGGGAGCAGAGCGAGACTGGGAAGAAGGGAGCCCGAGTGGAGAAGAAAAGGTGTTCGGCAGGAGGGGGAAGGAAGGGTATTGGAGGTTCCAATTTCCCACGGCACACCTGATGATCTCTCATGGCACACTAGTGTGCCCCGGCACACTGTTTGGGAAACACTGATGTAAATATCTGATATGCAGGAAGTATTTTCATTCACTGGACCAAACTTGGCACAAATGCCCAATATGCCAAACTTTTGGGGGTTGGGGGGAGATTGATTTTGTCACTTGGGAGTTATAATTGCTGGAATTTATAGTTCACCTACAAGAAAAAAGTATTCTGAATTCCACCAATGATGGAATGCTTCTGGAACATGGCCTTACAGCCTGGAAAACTCACAGCAAAACAAAAGTATTTTCTGTCTCCTCTCGCCATTGATCCTCCACTCAAGGGCGGCAGAAAGGAATTCTTGCCACTGGATGTGCCTGCCTGCAAACGCAACTAAACCCTCTGTGAATAGTCACAGGGTCAAAGCTCAAATCTCAGGTGGTTTGCGTTGCCGCCTGCCGTAATGTGACCGCAAAGCCCGCATTGGGGAGCTTGTCCCATAGGACCGCTCCTTCCCACATCCGTTCCTGCATGAATAAACACTGTGCCAAAAGGCTTGGAAGTGTTTGCAAAATCTCATGCGTGAAAAAAACCGCATCTAACAGCTCACAAGAGAGCGTGAGACAGTGTGGCTTACTTCTGTGTGTGTGTGTGTGTGCATACAAAGCACTCAGTGCCACCCAGCTGCCAGATTTCAGAATATGTATTTGCAGGGGGGCGCGGAGACTTCAGACATTTAGTGAGACTGAACCAATATGTGCCTTGAGAACCAACCGGGCAAATTCCGGGGGAGAAGAGATGAAGGGAAAGCAGAGTTCACGTGTACCCCTTGCTCTCAGGGCTCCGGTGCTAATCACACGACTGGCATCCTTGGGTGGTGCCCTGCCCTTGCCACTCAGCCTGGCATCCCCCCAACCCGAGACCTGACCTCGCCAGCGACCGCATGCCAGCAGGCCCCGCTGGTGTTAATTATGTGCTCGGTAAATCTCACTTGGGCTCCAGCAGCGGTTGGGAGGTGGGTGAGTGGGAGGAGTATATAAATTAAATGCTTGAGCTCCTCTGGAGTCATTGCCTGCCTTTAAAAAGGGAGGTGCAGCAAAGGAAAAGGGCAAAGGGCCCTGAGCATCAACTCTTGCCATGTAGAGCGGCTGCAGCATGAGGAGGGGGAGTATAGCAGTGGGTGAATGGGCCAAGAAGTGAAGATTGGTGGAGGGACAGTACCAGGCCCGGCAGGGGGAGGCTACGTTCCTACTGCTGAATAGTTGGGGTGTTTTAGAATAGGCCATTTTGAAAGCTATTAGAGCAGTCATGGGCAAACTTCGGCTTTCCAGGTGTTTTGGACTTCAACTTCAACAATGTTAGGAATTATAGGAATTGGGAGTCCAAAATACCTGGATGTCATGAAATATATGATGTATGGTTTGAATGGAATTGTATAAAACAGTGTTTCCCAACCTTTTTTGAGCCGCGGCACACTTTTTACATTTTCAAAATCCTGGGGGCACACCACCAACCAAAATGACACAAAATGACACTCTAACACAGTAATACATATCTATTATATAAAGGAGGTCCCGTCGTCAAACGACTGACAGAGACAGAGAAACCATCCAACGCAGAGACACCAAACTTGGCAACATAAATAGGCTTAGCAAAGAAACTTTCCCCCCAAAAAACCTAGAAGGCCCCCCAAAACAACAATTCAAAAAAACCTACATTTCCCAGCATCCTCCGCGGCTGCCAACGAATCTCCCGGCCTCTACATTCTGACAACATGATTAGTTGCCAGTGAGGGAGTATTTGCATAATGCCTCCATTGGCCAGCCAACATGAACATTCCGACCCATAATAAACTGTCAGAGGAGGAGAAGGCAAAGGCCTGAGGCAGTCACCAACACAAACACCCAATTCACTTCCCACAGAAAATTTAAACCCCTACAAATCACAAACCACGCCCAAAATTGACAGTAAGGCTTCATTAACTTGATTTCCCTGACTAGGCCTCACTTAATGGGATGCTGTTTAAGCTCTGAATTGACCGTAAGGCTTCATTAACTTGATTTCCCTGACTAGGCCTCACTTAATGGGATGCTGTTTAAGCTCTGAATTGACCGTAAGGCTTCATTAACTTGATTTCCCTGACTAGGCCTCAGCTCATGGGACATTGTATATGGCCTGAATTTACAGTAACCTACCTTGGCACACAGAGCCCCTATAACCCACGCTACATTCTACTGCAGTTTGGAGGAGGGTGGACCATGGATGATGGGATTTGATGTACCTCCATGGATTATGGGATTTGTAGTACTTTCAAACCCTTCATTCCCCACAGACCACTGTGGCCCAGAACCAAGAGCGATAAAGACCCAACTTGGCACACAGTGCCCCCATGACCCACACTCCATCCAACTGCAGTTTAGAGGAGGGCACACCATGGATGATGGGATTTCAAGTACCTCCACTCACTTCCAAAGTACCCCACCCACACAAGCATCAACCTCTACATCAACACAGCAGACGGAAAGACAAAACACATTGTATATCCACAAGCTATGCAGAACGCCAGCAACACCACACACTGACAACTCCACAGCACTTCCACTTCCCACCCACCAGAACGACACAGCCATGACCCCATCAAGACCATCAATTCCAACCCTTACATACTCAGACTGTCTTGCATCTCCTAAATAGGGCACAGCAACGCATGCCGGGTACAGCTAGTAGTTAATATGTTTTAAAATGTATTTATACACTCAGTGTGAAACCTGGGCCTGTTTCGATGGACACAACATAGATATGACTTCCTCTCACATATTTATACATGGCTATCATGTCTTCCCTCAGCCTTCTCTTCTTCAGGCTAAACATGCCCAGCTCTTCAAGCCACTCCTCATAGAGCTTGTTCTCCAGACCTTTGTGAAATTTCACCCCGAGTGAAACTTGCTTCCAGTTAACTATGGATGTCATGAAGCTGTTATAAGCAGTTCCTTATATGGGGGTTGGGGGTGGGGGGAGGCAATTCTCGAAACATCCAGTAAAATACTAAAAAAACACCTAAAAACATTTCCAAGCGGAGAGGCTCAATTTGTTTCTTGGAAACCTGTGAGGGGGCTGCTAGGAGAGGGGAGAGTGCCAATTGCCCACGGCACACCTGATGATCGCTCACGGCACACTAGTGTGACACGGCGCACTGGTTGAGAAACACTGTTCTATTGGTTATGGGAGTTCTGTGTGCCAAGTTTGGTTCAATTCCATCGCTGGTGGAGTTCATAATGCTTTTTGATTGCAGGTGAACTATACATTCTTGCAACTGCAACTCCCAAACGACACAATCAATCTCTGCTCCAACCCTACCAGTATTCAAATTTGGGGGTACCGAGTATTTGTGCCAAATTTGGTCCAGTGAATGAAAATCCATCCTGCATATCAGATATTTACATTACGATTCATAACAGTAGCAAATTTATAGTTGTGAAGTAGCAACGATAATAATGTTATGGTTAGGAGTCACCACAACACGAGGAACTGTATTAAGGGCCTCAGCATTAGGAAGGTTGAGTATAAGAACTCCACTGGGGGATAACTCCGAGCCTTCGGGGAGTGGCAGTATACAAGTTGGAATAATCTATCTATGTATATAATAAAAGTCAGTGTTTGCGGCAGTGCGGTGGTGCAGAGGGAGGAATATGTGCCAGCGTTTCGATTGGTTGCCACTGTGGGATTATTTGCATAAAGGACACTGATTGGCCAGCCTCAGAACTCCAACACTCTAAGGCACCAGATTATTTGCATAAAGGACTCAGATTGGCCAGCCTCAGAACTCCAACAATCTAAGGCACCAGACAGAGGGCATTGGTTGCCACTGAGGAACTATTTGCATAAAGGACTCTGATTGGCCAGCAAAACAGAATGCAACTGAGTGCTTGAGTTAGCCAAATGACAGTTTTTTTCCATTGGAAATGGGAGGTGGCACCTCTGGGAGGTGCGGAGGTGCCAAGGAATATGCGACAGCGTTTCGATAGGTTGCCACTATGGGATTATTTGCATAAAGGACTCTGATTGGCCCTCCACATTCCAACATTCTAAGGTGACTCAGAGGGAAACGGAAAGGCCTCAGGCAGTCAGACACTGCGGCCCACAGCACTGATGGATCAGGACCAAACTTGCCACACAGGGGCCCACTTCACAACGCGACCCTCACCCAATGACCAATACAGCACACAGAGCCCCCTTGACCCACTCTACACCCTGGTGCTGTTTCAAGGAGGATGGACCACAGATGATGGGACTTGAAATACCTTCACTCACCTTCCGAGACCGCTGCCACCATCATCCAAAGAATGATCAAGACCAAATGTGACACACAGAACCCCCATGACCCACTCTACATCCTGGTGCTGTTTGGAGGGGGATGGGACTTCACTAAGTTCCTGAGACCACTGCAAGCCACATAAACATCTAATAGGAACCAACCTTGGCACACAATGCCTTCCTCAAATAACCCGGGCACCGTCGGGTCCCCAAGCTAATAATAATAATAATAACAACAACTCCACTCGGTTTTATGGTGATGAGACCGTGTGTCTGAAAGAGATGTGGTATGTGTGTGTCAAATCATCAGTTTTAAACAGCCAAGTAGGTTAAGCCTGGCTAAAATGTGTGGCAAACCCGGCACTGAGCTAACTGCATGGCTCCTTGGCAACTGCAATGCTCTTTCAATGCGCAGGGCAGCAAGCGACTGAACTGTGCGTCAGCATTAACTGGGCATTGCGTGATGACCTTCCATTTGTTGTCCGACATCGCTGTTAGCTTGGCCTCAAAGGCCAGGAGCAGAGGCTTAGTTGGGATAGGCAGGAGGTGGCTGGATGCCGGTGCACAGCAAAGGGTCACCAGCAGAGCTACAGCCAAGAACGGATGGGAAACAGTGATGGGGATCGTCTATAAGTGCAGCAGAAGCAAGAATCTCCCTTGCAGCCATATGCAAGAAAGACAGCCACCGAGAGGAAAGAGATGCATGCCCATACACACAGGTCCCCCCTTCAATGGGAGCTTCCATTCGAGGAGACGCAGCAGAGTCACGAAGGACATTTCACGGCGACCGATCCATTAACGTGTGCACGGGGCGGGGAAAAGGCGGCGGTTGCTCACGGCTCCCTGTGGGGTGACTAACAGACCAATTAAACTGCCAATAAAAAATTTAATCAAGTAATAATGCACCTTACTTTGTTTAATTAGTGTTCTGTCAAGTGAATGAATATTTAAGATGAGCGCCGTGGAGCCCTGTGCCAGGCCTGGCCCCCAGCAGGCAGGCGAAAGCAATAAGCGAGCTTGGCAGCCCGGCGGCCACATTTCAATTACACTGACAGCTTCCCCTCGATGAGGCAGTATTGATCGCGGGCAATTAGGCCATCCGAAGGGCCGGGCCAGGAGGCCATGGGCAGAAAAGGGGACAGCGATGGGCACCAGGTCCACGCGAGGCCAGGCTGCCCTGGGCACCACACGCATCTATCTATACACATAATAAAAGTGAAAATATGTATGTGTGTGCGCCTGGGGTGTCTACTTACACATACAAGCTTCTGCCTCTATTAACAACTATAGCTCCCACTGCTCAGGAGACACCAAAGGCCCTCCCTCCAATGACTGCAGATTATAGAGAGCGCCATGAACATAATAATCTATTATATAAAGGAGGTCCCGTCATGGAACGACCGTCCTAGGCAGAGAAACCTTACAAGGCAGAGACACCAAACTTGGCAACATAAATAGGCCTCAGGCAAGGTAGGTTTTTAGCAAAGAAACTTTCCCCCCCAAAACCCAGAAGGCCCCCAAAACAATACAAAAAAACCTACATTTCCCAGCATCCTCCGCGGCCGCCAACGAATCTCCCGGCCTCTACATTCTGACAACATGATTGGTTGCCAGTGAGGGAGTATTTGCATAACGCCTCTATTGGCCAGACAACATGAACATTCCGAACCAAAATAAACTGGCAGAGGAGGATAAGGCAAAGGCCTGAGGCAGTCACCAACACAAACACCCAATTCACTTCCCACAGAAAATTTAAACCCCTACAAATCACAAACCACACCCAAAATTGACAGTAAGGCTTCATTAACTTGATTTCCCTGACTAGGCCTCACTTAATGGGATGCTGTTTAAGCTCTGAATTGACAGTAAGGCTTCATTAACTTGATTTTCCTGACTCAGCTCTCAGCTCATGGGACATTAACTTGATTTTCCCGATGGCTTGAATTGACAGTAAGGCTTCATTAACTTGATTTTCCTGACTAGGCCTCAGCTCATGGGACATTGTGTATGGCCTGAATTTACAGTAACCTACCTTGGCACACAGAGCCCCTATGACCCACACTACATTCTACTGCAGTTTGAAGGAGGGTGGACCATGGATGATGGGATTTGATGTACCTCCATGGATTATGGGATTTGTAGTACTTTAAAACCCTTCATTCCCCACAGACCACTGTGGCCCAGAACCAAGACCGATAAAGACCCAACTTGGCACACAGTGCCCCCATGACCCACACTCCATCCAACTGTAGTTTAGAGGAGGGCACACCATGGATGATGGGATTTCAAGTACCTCCACTCACTTCCAAAGTACCCCACCCACACAAGCATCAACCTCTACATCAACACAGCAGACGGAAAGACAAAAACATTGTATATCCACAAGCTATGCAGAACGCCAGCAAGACCACACACCGACAACTCCACAGCACTTCAACATCCCACCCACCAGAATAACCCACAACGACACAGCCATGGCCCCACCAAGACCATAACTAACATCAATTCCAACCCTTACATACTCAGACTTTCTCGCATCTCCTAAATAGGGCACAGCAACGCGTGCCAGGTACAGCTAGTAATAATAATAATAATAATATCATCACCCTGTATAAGAAAAAAGGAACAAAATCTGATTGCTCAACCTATCAAGGTATAACTCTGCTCTCCATTGCTGGAAAAATCCTTGCAAGGATTCTCCTGAACAGATTAGTTCCTGCTATTGCAGAAGAACTTCTCCCTGAAAGCCAATGCGGCTTCAGAGCGAACAGGAGCACCACAGATATGGTTTTTGCCCTTAGCAGGCCCGGATTAAGTGATTGTGGCGCCCTAGGCCATACTCTTGAAGCGCTGCCCCTGCTCCGGGGGGCGGGGCCACTTGCAGGGGGCGGGGCCGCTTGCAGGGGGCGGGGCCGCTTGCAGGGGCGGGGCCGCTGCGGGGGGTCCTCGCTGCTCACGCCGGCCCGCCCCTCTTCCTTCACTGAAGGAAGAGGGGCGGGACTGGCGCAAGCAGCGAAGAGGGACCTAGGACTTCCCTCCGCCCCCTCCTCTCTCTCGTGTCAGGAGGGAGCAGAGAGAAGTCCTAGGCCCCTCCTCCAAGCTCGCGCTGGCCCCACCCCTCTTCCTTCAGTGAAGGAAGAGGGACAGGGCCAGCGCGAGCAGCGAGAAGGGGGCGCTTCTGCCACCGCACGCATGTGCACTTTTTTTCAATTTTTTTAAAAAAAAATTGGATTTTTTTTTTGAATTTTTTGGGAATTTTTTGGGAATTTTTTTGGGGGGGTCTGGACTTGCTGCCCCTCCCCAATGGGTGCTGGGTAATCCAGGCCTGGCCCTTAGACAACTGCAAGAGAAATGTAGAGAGCAGAACAAAGGACTCTATGTCACATTTGCCGACCTCACCAAAGCCTTCGACACTGTGAGCAGAAAAGGTCTGTGGCTGATCCTGGAACGTCTAGGATGTATCCCCAAATTCCTCAAAATCCTGCTACATGAGGGCCAGTGCGGTCAAGTCAGATACAGCGATGCTCTCTCGGAGCCCTTTCTAATAACTAATGGAGTGAAGCAAGTTTGTGTTCTTGCACGAACTCTATTTACAACCTTCTTCAGCATGATGCTCCAAAGGGCAATGGCAGACCTCGAAGAAGAAAGCGGCATATATATACGCTATCATACTGATGGTAGCTTGTTCAACTTAAGCCGCCTGAGGGCTCGCACTAAGACTCTAAACTATCTAGTCCGTGAGCTGCTTTTTGCCGACGATGCTGCCCTTGTCGCCCATTCAGAAGCAGCCCTGCAGCGCTTGACATCCTGCTTTGCTGGTTCTGGTTCTGGTTCTGAGACTCCAAGTGGGGAGGGGAGAGCGAGGGAGAGCGGGCGAGGATGGAGGGAGGCTCACATCAGCGAGTCCATTCAAGGCTGGATGGTTCTGTGTGGGAAGTTTGAGCCAATTCTATTGTTGGTGGGGTTCAGAATGCTCTTTGAACTATAAATGCCAGCACCTATAACTCCCAGATGTCAAGGTCTATTTTCCCCAAATTCCCCATTTGGGCATATTGAGTATTCAAACCAAGTTTGGTCGAGATATATCAATGTTTGAGTCCACAGTGCTCTTCCTGTAGGTAAACTACAACTCCAAAACTCAAGGTCAATGCCCAACAAATGCTTCTAGTATTTTCTCATGGCCATGGAAGTTCTGTGTGCCAAGTCTGTGTGCCAATGGTTCAATTCCATTGTTGCGAGAGTTCAGGATGCTCTTTGTTTGTGTGTTAACTATAAATCCCAGAAACTGTAACTCCCAAATGTCAAGGTCTATTTTCCCCAAACTCCAGCTGTGTTCACATTTGGGCATATTGAGTATTCTTGCCAAGTTTGGTCCTGATCCAACATTGTTTGAGTCCACAGTGCTCTCTGGATGTAGGTGAACTACAACTCCAAAACTCAAGGTCAATGCCCACCAAACTCTTATAGCATTTTCTCTTGGTTATGGGAGTTCTGTGTGGCAAGTTTGTGTCTTTCTGTTGGTAATGAGAGTTCAATATGCCAAGTTTGGTTCAATTCCATTGTTGCAAGAGTTCAGGATGCTCTTTGATTGTGTGGGAAGTTTGTGTCTTTCTGCCATTCCTGCCAGGATATTTATGTTGTGTTCATCGAAACAGGCCAAGGTTTCAAACTGAGTGTATAAATACATTTAAAAACATATTAACTATATGTATGACTGTGTTAGAGTGTCATTTTGTGTCATTTTGGTTGGTGGTGTGCCCCAGGATTTTGTAAATGTAAAAAGTGTGCCGCGGCTCAGAAAACGTTGGGAAACACTGATCTAAGACACCAAAAGTGCACTTCTTCCTTTAGTGCTTTAGTGTTTTAGTGCTTTAGTGCAGTGTTTCCCAACCTTTTTTGAGCCGCGGCACACTTTTAACATTAAAAAAATACGGGGGCGCACCACCAACCAAAATGACACAAAATGACACTCTAACACAGTAAAGAACAGCTGGGGGTTCATGGCTTGCTGGGAACAGCTCCTGGGAGTGCCGAAGCCGGGGAGGGGGCGGAGCCAGGCCGTGCCATGCCCCGCCCCCTACCCCCAGCTTCACCTCTCCCAGCAGCTTCCCCAGCCTTGAGGGGGCAGTGCCAAGCCAGCGGTGCCCGAGCCAGCACAATGCTGGCTTGGCACTGTCCCCTCAAGGCTGGAGCAGCTGCTGGGAGTGCCAAAGCCGGGAGGGGCAGAGCCAGGCCGCACCATGCCCGCCCCCCCTCCCCCAGCTTCAGCTCTCATACAGGCCGCACCATGCCCCCCTCCCCCAGCTTCTGCTCTCCTACAGAGGAGGAGCATGAGCGGTGGACGGGCTTCAGTGGGCGGGGCTTCTCCACGCGGCTTCAGCGAGCGAGGGGCGAGAGTCATGGTGGGAGGCTTGCTGGGGAAACAGCAGAAGGAGGCGGCGCCCCGGTCCCTTCTTTTTCTTCGCCACTGCCCGGCCCTTCCTCCTCCCCCAAGCAGCAGGAGTTCGGCAGGAGGGGAGGAGGAAGGGGGGCAGAGAGCTTTTCTCGCGGCACAGCAGGAGGTCCGTCACGGCACACTAGTGTGCCACGGCACACTGGTTGAGAAAGACTGCTTTAGTGTTCCTGCTTTAGTGTTTGCACTTGTATGAAGCTACAATCCCTATCACATTCCAGCTGGGCTTTGGGGAGTTGCAACCTGCCATGTTGGGAAAAGATGCTCTCGCTATCCTTGGTTGGCATTAACATAACATCAATAGATAGATAGGTAGAGAAATAGACCGCACCCTTTGCCATCCTCCCCGACCCTTGCAGCCCTGAGAGATGGTGCAGTCCCAGAAGGCCCTTGATAATTGTTTGTTTCACTTGAGCTGTTTTGTGGCCAGGGTAGGGTGAGTCTTGTAATGAGTATGGATTTGCCGGTAAATAAGTCCCCCTGCTCCTCAGCCCTGTAATAAATGCATTTGCAGTAATCTGGCTATCGTGCAGTGTAATTGCTAGCTGTCAGCCCAAATTGATGTGGCGGGCCCTGACTTTGCTGCCGCCGTGCCCTTCCTTCACGCTGTGATTCCTCCTCGGCCCCATCTCCAAACCACACACACACTCACAACGCCCTGTCCCCGGAGGGCCCTCTATTTGGTGCAGTCGCTGGAGTGTGACAATCGCTCTTGTGTCCCTCCCGAGTGCATCTGACACGCTGCCTGATCTTGGATCCATGGCAAGAAAAGGAATCTGCGCATCTGGACGGAGAGAAAGCATTGCCAGCAGCCCAAGTGGGAGGCTCGGGGTTTGGGGTGCCGTTCAACTACTATCCTCCCCATGATCCTATGGCTGTGTTTCTCCACCTTCCTAGTGTCGCAACCCCTTAATACAGTTCTGCATGTTGTGGTGACCCCCAATCATAAAATTATTTTAGTTGTTACTTCATAACTGTCATTTTGCTATGGTTATGAATCGTAATGTAAATTTCCGACATGCAGGATGGATTTTCATTCACTGGACCAAATTTGGCACAAATACCCAATACGCTCAAATTGAAATACTGGTGAGGTTGGGGGTGGGGACTGATTTTGTCATTTGGGAGTTGTAGTTGCTAGAATTTATAGTTGTTGTTGTTATTATTATTATTATTAGTATTATTATTATTATTAGCTTTGGGACCCAGCGTTGCCCGGGTTATTTGAAATGGGCTGAGGCCTAGGAAGCCTTAATGTCCATTCAGGCTGAGGCCTAGGAAGCCTTACTGTCCATTCAGGCTGAGGCCTAGGAAGCCTTACTGTCCATTCAGGCTGAGGCCTAGGAAGCTTTAATGTCCATTCAGGCTGAGGCCTAGGAAGCCTTACTGTCCATTCAGGCTGAGGCCTAGGAAGCTTTACTGTCCATTCAGGCTGAGGCCTAGGAAGCCTTACTGTCCATTCAGGCTGAGGCCTAGGAAGCCTTACTGTCAATGCAGGCTGAGGCCATTCCTTACTGTCAATTCAGCTGAGGCCTAGGAAGCCTTACTGTCAATGCAGGCTGAGGCATAGGAAGCCTTACTGTCAATTCAGGCTGAGGCATAGGAAGCCTTACTGTCAATTCAGGCTGAGGTCTAGGAAGCCTTACTGTCAATTGAGGCTGAGGCCTAGGAAGCCTTACTGTCAATTCAGGCTGAGGCCTAGGAAGCCTTACTGTCCATTGAGGCTGAGGCCTAGGAAGCCTTACTGTCAATGCAGGCTGAGGCCTAGGAAGCCTTACTGTCAATTGAGGCTGAGGCCTAGGAAGCCTTACTGTCAATTCAGGCTGAGGCCTAGGAAGCCTTACTGTCAATTCAAGCTGAGGCATAGGAAGCCTTACTGTCAATGCAGGTTGAGGTCTAGGAAGCCTTACTGTCAATTCAAGCTGAGGCATAGGAAGCCTTACTGTCAATGCAGGCTGAGGCCTAGGAAGCCTTACTGTCAATTGAGGCTGAGGCCTAGGAAGCCTTACTGTCAATGCAGGCTGAGGCCTAGGAAGCCTTACTGTCAATTGAGGCTGAGGCCTAGGAAGCCTTACTGTCAATGCAGGCTGAGGTCTAGGAAGCCTTAGTGTCAATTGAGGCTGAGGCATAGGAAGCCTTACTGTCAATTCAGGCTGAGGCATAGGAAGCCTTACTGTCAATTCAGGCTGAGGCCTAGGAAGCTTTAATGTCCATTCAGGCTGAGGCCTAGGAAGCCTTACTATCAATTCAGGCTGAGGCCTAGGAGGCCGTACTGTCCATTCAGGCTGAGGCATAGGAACCCTCACTGTCAATTCAGGCTGAGGCCTAGGAAGCCGTACTGTCCATTCAGGCTGAGGCCTAGGAAGCTGTACTGTCCATTCAGGCTGAGCAAAGCGAGGCAAAGTGAGCAGAGCGAGGCTGGGAAGAAGGGAGCCCGAATGGAGAAGAAAAAGTGTTCGGCAGGAGGGGGAAGAAAGGGCATTGGAGGTTCCCATTTCCCACGGCACACCTGATGATCGCTCACGGCACACTAGTGTGCCACGGCACACTGGTTGAAACACTGTTCTATAGCATTAAGCCATGGCAGTTTAGACTCTAAACTCTTTGGGGCTGAGGTTTGTCTTACTGAACTGCACAGCATACCACGCTCCCAATAAGCCCCATCTTTGGGCTTTCGCTTTGCCCTCGACTGCCCCTGCCCCCCACCTGACCAGCTGTGCCAATCAGCAGACATTGGTTTTCAAATTAGGCATGCAAACAGGATGTACCATGCAGAGCCCAGGTGATTTGCATAACAATGTATTGATTGCATCATTTATTTGGAGTGACAAAATTTAGACGTCTTCTCGGCGGAGAGTTATGAACCGGCCCCGCATGACAAGCACATAGATGGATGGCGAGGGGAAGGGAGACTTATGCAAAAGCCGCACTCGTAATGCATTCGGAAAGGCGGAATTGGACGTTTCCGAGCAGCATACGGGACAGCCCGGTTGAGTTAGATCTATAAGTAAAGCAGCAGATTAATCAACAGACAGCATTAAGTTCACAAATTGAGAGAAAAACAGGACAGTCAGCAGATTCGCATCTCTTGTGCCAAACGGAATATCGAGTATGGAAATGGACAGGGCGATGTAACAGCAAGAAGACAATTCAGCTTCAGGATAGTTTCAAAAGCAAGCCTGTATTACCTGTTTGTGGCAATTTTATCAATTTAGTCTCTGGATTGTGATGTTTCCCTCCTCCTTTAGTATGTAACTAGCTGTACCCGGCACCCGTTGCTGTGCCCTATTTAGGAGATGCGAGAAAGTCTGAGTATGTAAGGGTTGGAATTGATGTTAGTTATGGTCTTGGTGGGGTCATGGCTGTGTCGTTGTGGGTTGTTCTGGTGGGTGGGATGTTGAAGTCCTGGGGAGTTGTTGGTGTGTGGTGTTCCTGGCGTTCTGCACAGCTTGTGGATATACAATGTTTTTTGTCTTTCTGTCTGCTGTGTTGATGTAGAGGTTGATGCTTGTGTGGGTGGGGTACTTTGGAAGTGAGTGGAGGTACTTGAAATGCCATCATCCACGGTGTGCCCTCCTCTAAACTGCAGTTGGATGGAGTGTGGGTCATGGGGGCACTGTGTGCCAAGTTGGGTCTTTATCGCTCTTGGTTCTGGGCCACAGTGGTCTGTGGGGAATGAAGGGGTTGCAAGTACTACAAATCCCATAATCCATGGAGGTACGTCAAATCCCATCATCCATGGTCCACCCTCCTCCAAACTGCAGTAGAATGTAGCGTGGGTCATAGGGGCTCTGTCTGCCAAGGTAGGTTACTGTAAATTCAGGCCATACACAGTGTCCCATGAGCTGAGGGCTAGTCAGGAAAATCAAGTTAATGAAGCCTTACTGTCAATTCAGGCCATACACAATGTCCCATGAGCTGAGGGCTAGTCAGGAAAATCAATTTAATGAAGCCTTACTGTAAATTCAGAGCTTAAACAGCATCCCATTAAATGAGGCCTAGTCAGGGAAATCAAGTTAATGAAGCCTTACTGTCAATTTTGGGCGTGGTCTGTGATTTGTAGGGGTTTAAATTTTCTGTGGGAAGTGAATTGGGTGTTTGTGTTGGCGACTGCCTCAGGCCTTTGCCTTATCCTCCTCTGCCAGTTTAGAGGGTCGGAATGTTCATGTTAGCTGGCCAATAGAGGCGTTATGCAAATACTCCCTCATTGGCAACCAATCATGTTGTCAGAATGTAGAGGCCGGGAGATTCGTTGGCAGCCGCAGAGGACGCTGGGAAATGTAGTTTTTTTGTATCGTTGTTTTGGGGGCCTTCTGTGTTTTGGGGGAGTTTTTTTGCTAAAACCTACCTTGCCTGAGGCCTATTTTTGTTGCCAAGTTTGGTGTCTCTGCCTTGTAAGGTTTCTCTGCCTAGGATGGTCGTTCCATGACGGGACCTCCTTTATATAATAGATATCCATACTATTCCCTTGAATCAAAAGGTAGTGAGCCAACCCTGGGTTTCTTCTTCAGAGTCCTGCCTTGAAAGGACTTACCGTATATACTTGAGTATAAGCCGAGTTTTCATCCCCTTTTCGGCTGAAAAAGCCCTCCTCGGCTTATACTCGAGTCAAGGTTATTTATATTTTTACTCTGTCATTGTTATTATTTTATTACATTTATTATTTTACTCTATTTATTATTATTTTATTACATTTAATATTTTACTCTATTTATTATAGAATCTAGCGCAGATGGCCGAGAGTCAGCTGCATTAAGATCACTACTGACCAGAAGGTCATGACTTCTAAGCCTGCCCAGGTCGGGGTGAGCTCTCGACCAATTTGTGTAGCTTGTTGTCGACCTTCGCAACCCGAAAGACAGTTGCATCTGTCAAGTAGGAAATTTAGGTATCACGTTGTGGGGAGGCTAATTTAACTGATTTATGAGGCCATAAAATCTCCAGGAAGCATGCAGAGAATGAAGGAATGCGACAGCTCCCCCTGGTGGCCAGAATCTGGAATGTTAAATAGCCTCTGGTGTCTTTCTGTATATGTTGTGTGTCTGTGGCAGTGTTTCCCAACCTTTTTTGAGCGCACTTTTAACATTCTGGGGTACACCACCAACCAAAATGACACTCTAACACAGTAAAGAATGGCTGGGGGATGGTGGCCTGCTGGGAGCAGCTGCTGGGAGTGCCGAAGCCAGGGAGGGGGCGGAGCCAGGCCGCGCCATGCCCCGCCCCCTCACCCCGGCTTCAGCTCTCCCACAGCTGGAGCTGAAGCCGCGCGAAGGAGGAGCATGAGCGGTGGAGGGGCTTCAGTGGGTGGGGCTCCTCCTCCGCGTGGCTTCAGCGAGTGAGGGAGTCATGGCGGATTGGAGGCTGGCTGGGGAAACGGCCGCCCGGCCCTTCCTCCTCCCCCCCCCCAAGCAGCAGGAGGGGGGGGGGAAGGAAGGGGGCAGAGAACTTTTCTCTCGGCACAGCAGGAGGTCCGTCACGACACACTACTGTGCCACGTCACAGCGGTTGGGAAACACTGGTCTATGGCATTGAATGTTTGCCTGTATATGTACATTGCAATCTGCCCTGAGTGCCCTGCGGGGTGAGAAGGGCAGAATATAAATGATGTAAATAATATAAATAAATAAATAATCATTATTACAGTTATGACTTTACTATATTTATTACTGCTATTATTACATTTATTATTTTACTCTATTTATTATTGTTATTATTACGTTTCCATTATTTTACTGTATTATTATTATTATTATTATTTGAAACACAACAAGATGACTACACAGCAAACAAGATCACTATGCTGTCTGTTGTATTGGATCACAAGTCGGACACTTCCCAAGTGTCTGTGTGATGTATTGACGAATAATGCATGCAGATCTGAGTAGGGTGGCCTTTTGCAGCTGACATATGGTGATTTTGTCAGTGCCAATTGTGTTTAAGTGTAAAGAAGGAGCCGCCGCCACACTCCGGGGCAGAGAGTTCCAGTGTTGAAAAGCTCTCCCTCTTAGGAAATTCTTCCTCTTTAGGATCCTCTTACAACCTACGGCCCGTGGGCCGGATCCGGCAAGGCAGCCGCTTCTGTCCGGCCCGGGGAGAAGGGCGTTGGGGACGGGGCCAAGAGGAAGGGGTGCCGCTGCCACCATCCCATCGCGGGCTCTGTGGGGCCTATGTCGGCAGACAGGCCGGAAGAGCGGCGGCTTTGAAGTGCCTGACATCCCTGGAGGAGATCCGGGCCTGCAGCGGGAGCACTCCACGACCTGCAGGGGCTTATCGCCCTGGCGACTCGGAAGACTTGATCGTCTTCCGGTTCGCCAGAGCGAACAGCCATCTCAGATCGCGAGTGCTCCCACTGCAGGCCCGGATCACCTCCAGGGATGGCAAGCACCCCAAAGCCGCTGCTCCTCCGGCCTGTCTGCTGACACAGGCCCCACAGAGCCCGCGATCGGATGGCGGCAGCTGCACTCCATAGCAGGGCGATCAGCTGGGAACGGCTGGGGGCGAGAGCGGGCAGAGGCCTGCAGCCTCCGATCGCCTGCTGCTCTGCTCTCCTCTGCTGCGGCGGCAGCTGGGTCCGCTTGCCATCCTCTGGGCTGGGTCCATTGGGCCATTCCATCTTGGGATCCTTCCTCTCTTCAGAATGTCAGCCTTCATCTTGGTTTGCACCTTGTCTTCTTGAATTTAATTTAATTTTAGTGGTTTTTATTATTATTTTATAATAATAATTTTATTATAATAATATAATAAATAATATAATATAATAATGTTATATTATAATTTCAATATATTATAATGTCTATATATATACTATAATAATTATGATATTAATACTAATAATATATGAATATTTCTTGATATATTAATATGTTAATAGTAATTATGTGTAATATATAGTAAACTAGCTGTACCCAGCACGCGTTGCTGTGCCCTATTTAGGAGATGCGAGAAAGTCTGAGTATGTAAGGGTTGGAATTGTTGTTGGTTATGGTGTTGTTGGGGCCCTGGCTGTGTCGTTGTGGGTTGTTCTGGTGGGTGGGATGTTGGAGTCCTGTGGAGTTGTTGTTGTGTGGTGTTGCTGGCGTTCTGCATAGCTTGTGGGTATACAATGTTTTTTGTCCTTCCGTCTGCTGTGTTGATGTAGAGGTTGATGCTTGTGTGGTGGTGGGTACTTTGGAAGTGAGTGGAGGTACTTGAAATCCCATTATCCATGGTGTGTCCTCCTCTGAACTGCAGTCGGATGGAGTGTGGGTCATGGGGGGCATTGTGTGCCAAGTTTGGTCTTTATCGGTCTTGGTTCTGGGCCACAGTGGTCTGTGGGGAATGATGGGTTTTGAAGTAGTACAAATCCCATTATCCATGGAGGTACTTCAAGTCCCATAATCCATGGTCCACCCTCCTCCAAACTGTAGTAGAATGTAGCGTCGGTCATAGGGGCTCTGTGTGGCAAGGTAGGTTACTGTAAATTCAGGCCATACACAATGTCCTATGAGCTGAGGCCTAGTCAGGAACAGCAAGTTAATGAAGCCTTACTGTCAATTCAGGCCATACACAATGTCCAATGAGCTGAGGCGTAGTCGGGAGAATCAAGTTAATGAAGCCTTACTGTCAATTCAGAGTGTAAACAGCATTCCATTAAGTGAGGCCTAGTCAGGGAAATTAAGTTAATGAAGCCTTACTGTCAATTTTGGGCGTGGTCTGTGATTTGTAGGGGTGTAAATTTTCTGTGTGGGAAGTGAATTGGGTGTTTGTGTTTGTGCCTCAGCCCTTTGCCTTATCCTCCTCTGACAGTTTATTATGGGTCGGAATGTTCATGTTGGCTGGCCAGTACAGGAGTTATGCAAATCCGCCCTTATTGGCAGCCAATCATGTTTATTTCCTTAGGCTTAGGCTTCTGTTGTCAGAATGTAGAGGCTGGGAGAGTCGTTGGCAGCCCCGGAGGATGCTGGGAAATGTAGGTTTTTTACTCGTTGTTTTGGGGGCCTTTTAGGTTTTTTGGGGAAGTTTCTTTGCTACAAACATACCTTGCTTGAGGCCTATTTCTGTTGGCAAGTTTGGTGTTTCTGCGTTGTAAGGTTTCTCTGTTTGGGACGGTCGGTCCATGACGGGAACCCCTTTATATAATAGATATAGTAAGTAAATAAATAAATAAATAATGTAGATTAGAATGCAGTTCCGCCTTTAGGTGCGACCCTCCATAATATTTTTTGGCTCTCGTGTGTCCCCTTGGAAAAAATAATTGTCCACCCCTGTCTTACAAGAATTGCAGATTTCTGCTTTCTAGACTGCAGAATACTAGTTTGGCACAAGAATGGGATTCATCTGCCCATGATTTGTAATGGAGGGATTGGGGAAGAGAGACAGAAGAACGGCCAATCCTTATGCTACTTCTGGATGTGAGCTGCAGCTCCAGAGAGGTTGGAGGACTCTCTTCCGGCACTGTCCTCTGTCTCTCCCGCCGCAATAAGGTTTTCCTGTCACGTGCGACAATTTGTAAAGCGCCAGGCTCTCCCGCTGACATGCCGCTACGCCGTTTGTTTCCCTGCAGCTGTCAAGCCAGCATTCAGGTTTAATAAAGGCACCGAAATTAGATAGCAGAACAAGGCATTTCTTTGGCCTAACAATGCAATTATTACAGACATGCTTTCCTTCCCCCCATTCGCCACTCGCCGCAAGTCTTCTCCACCGCTGGACTTGAGCAACAAAAAGGGAGTAAGATGATGGTGGGACATATTTGCACTAGAAAACAAGCTCAATGGGGACAAGAAATCACTGGCACAGCAAGATCATTGCAAATGATGAGGGGACCTGAGCAATGGGGCTGTGTTGCAGTATATCGTAAAACAGTGGTGCCCAACCTTTTTTTGGCCAGGGACCACTTGATCAGGGACTAATTTGACCAGGGAGCACTCTCCAACATTAGTACCAAAAGGGTTACAAATCCGTTTTTGGTCAACCGGGAATGTGGCGCAGCTGGCTAAGTGTCAGCTGCATAAGATCTCTCTGACCAGTAGGTCATGAGTTCGAGGCCTGCCTGGGTCGAGGTGGGTGCTCGACCTTTAAGTGTGGCCTGCTGTCGACCTTTGCAGCCCGAAAGACAGTTTATTTATTTATTTGTCACCTTTCTAGGCGACTCGAGACGGTTTACACAGGCAGTCTCTGCCCTCAATACAACACAGCAACAAGTCAAACCCTCCCCCCCTCCAAAAACACATATAATAACAATTTAACAATTAAAAACATACAATTGCAGCCTCAGCATCATGTTAAAATTAGTTTCCATCACATCGTCGTCATTCCATACATACAATTAAGCCTTATATTTCATCAGCAAATGCCTGCTCAAATAGCCAGGTCTTGACTTTCTTGCGAAACGTCAGGAGGGAGGGGGCCGATCTGATGTCTTTAGGGAGGGCGTTCCAAAGCCGAGGAGCCACCACTGAAAAGGCCCTGTCTCTCGTCCCCGCCAATCGCGCCTGCGAAGAAGGCAGGACAGAGAGCAGGGCCTCTCCAGATGATCTTAAACATCTCGATGGTTCATAGGGAGAGATGCGTTCGGACAGGTACGTAGGACCCGAACCGTTTAGGGCTTTAAAGGATAAAGCGAGCACTTTGAATTGTGCCCGGTAGCAAACTGGCAGCCAGTGGAGCTGGCACAACAGGGGAGTTGTGCGCTCTCTGAATGCCACTCCTGTTATCAACCTGGCTGCTGTCCGTTGGACTAGTTGCAGCTTCCGAACAGTCTTCAAAGGCAACCCCATGTAGAGAGCATTGCAGTAATCTATACGGGATGTAACCAGAGCGTGGACCACCGTGGCCAAGTCAGACTTCTCAGTTGCATCTGTCAAGTAGGAGATAAAGGTACCACATTAAGTGGGGAGGCAAATTTTGACTGAATTATGAGGCCATTAAAGAACTCCAGGAATGCTGAGGAATGCGGAAGGAACGAGGAACGCTGAGAGATTAGGAGTGTGTCAGATCCCCCTGGTGGCCAGAGTTTGCCTCTGTTCGTCTATATGTGTGTATGTGGAAACGGCAGGGATTGTCTGCTAAGTATGTGTACCTGTAATCCGCTCTGAGTCCCCTTCGGGGTGAGAAGAGCAGAATATAAATAAAGAGATGAGGAGTGTGTCAGATCCCCCTGGTGGCCAGAGTTTGCCTCTGTTCGTCTATA
The DNA here is from genome assembly GCA_030556195.1 of Anolis apletophallus. Lineage (NCBI taxonomy): Eukaryota > Metazoa > Chordata > Lepidosauria > Squamata > Anolidae > Anolis > Anolis apletophallus. Next base: position 912,766 of record JARBWK010000019.1, read on the forward strand.
TGTGTGTATGTGGAAACAGCAGGGAGTGCCTGCTAAGTATGTGTACCTGTAATCCGCTCTGAGTCCCCTTCGGGGTGAGAAGAGCAGAATATAAATAAAGAGATTAGGAGTGTGTCTGCTCCCCCTGGTGGCCAGAGTTTGCCTCTGTTCGTCTATATGTGTGTATGTGGAAACAGCAGGGAGTGTCTGCTAAGTATGTGTACCTGTAATCCGCTCTGAGTCCCCTTCGGGGTGAGAAGAGTAGAATATACTGTAAATAAAGAGATGAGGAGTGCATCAGCTCCCCCTGGTGGCCAGAGTTTGCCTCTGTTCGTCTATATGTGCGTATGTGGAAACGGCAGGGATTGTCTGCTAAGTATGTGTACCTGTAATCCGCTCTGAGTCCCCTTCGTGGTGAGAAGAGAGGAATATAAATAAAGGGATGAGGAGTGTGTCAGCTCCCCCTGGTGGCCAGAGTTTGCCTCTGTTCGTCTATATGTGTGTATGTGGAAACGGCAGGGATTGTCTGCTAAGTATGTGTACCTGTAATCCGCTCTGAGTCCCCTTCGGGGTGAGAAGAGCGGAATATAAATTAAGTAAATAAATAAATAAATAAACTTTAGATTAGTTTTTTAAAATTTTATTTGGGGTGCCGATTCAGAACATTGCATCACCTCTAGTTTCTGATACAGAACATATGCCATCCAGTATTCACCATCTGCTCGCTCGCAGAAAACCATATTTAATAAGTTTCGGCACTATAAGACGGACCGGTTGCTCTCCTCGCAACAGTGTAGTAACAGTGAGGCTGCGGACCATATTTTAGTTCTTGTGGGTCACTGGCGGTCCACGGAGCACAGGTTGGGAGCCACTGCAGTAAAGACTTTGTGCTACTTCTGGGTAAACATCTCTCGTAAAATGTATGGATGCATTATGGCAACCCCTCTGACACCCTCTTGCAACCCCTCCAGCAGTCCTGACCCCTAGGTTGAGAAATGCTGTCCGAATCTGAACTCATTGGTTTGAGCCCTACTCTCAGTAGCAGAAAGGCAAATCAGGATCCCATTGCGTCTGATATCATTCATGCATGGTAAGGACAGCGAGCCCACAACCACTGTTCAGCATGGCCCTGTACATTAGCTCTGCCTACATTCCCTGTTGGACGAGAAGGGAGGGGCGGCGAACAGAGAGATCCCTTTAACTCACTTTTATTTGTCCTCAGAATTGCTATTGATCACAGCATGCTTGATCTCTGCTCAGTCATTTCTTTCCCCCTCTCATGATAAGGAATGATGTCAGCTGGAACTGAAATGCTTTCCAGGGTAAGGAAAAGGCGCTGGGTAATTAGATAGATAGATAGATAGATAGATAGATAGAGATAGATGATGGATAGATGGATCAGGGAATAGGGATTCTGGCTGCATTGAATGGGATTACATTCCCTTGAGGACACTAGCCTACAGAAATTTCAACTGGAAATCTATCATTGTTGCACTCCAGGCCTGGAAACACCTATGACCACCGCACCACACCAGAGTATGCACCGGGAATGTGGCTAAGTGTCAGCTGCATAAGATCTCTCTGACCAGTAGGTCATGAGTTCAAGGCGTGCCCGGGTCAAGGTGGGTGCTCGACCTTTAAGTGTAGCCTGCTGTCGACCTTTGCAGCCCGAAAGATAGTTTATTTATTTATTTATTTATTATTTAAACTTGTGAGTCGCCACTCCCGGGTGGCTCGGGGCGACTTACATAAAATACAAGATTAAACAGAATAAAAACAGCATAAAAACACAATAAAAACACTCAGCGCACTAAACACACAATACTATGAACACAATAGTACATCAATATGAGATGCAGAGCACGGAAGGCAGGTGCCTACCCATCTTAACATTAACACCCGAAGGCCTGTCGAAACAGTAGGGTTTTGCACGCCTTCCAGAATACAACTAAGTCCGTAAGGACACGGACTCCGGGAGGCAGTGCATTCCACAATATTGGAGCGATTATGGAAAAGGCCCTCCGCCTTGTAGACGTCAGATGATACTTTTTGACGCTGGGCACCTCCAGCGTCAAAATGCATCTGTCAATTAGGAGATAAAGGTACCACATTAAGTGGGGAGGCAAATTTTGACTGAATTATGAGGCCATTAAAGAACTCCAGGAACGCTGAGGAATGCGGAAGGAACAACAAGGGACGCTGGGAATGCTGAGAGATGAGGAGTGCGTCAGCTCCCCCTGGTGGTCAGAGTTTGCCTCTGTTCGTCTATACGTGTGTATGTGGAAACGGCAGGGATTGTCTGCTAAGTATGTGTACCTGTAATCCGCTCTGAGTCCCCTTCGGGGTGAGAAGAGCTTAATATAAATAAAGTAAAGTAATAAGTATAAATAAATAAATAAATAAGCAAACAGTATATTGCAAAAACATATAAAAAGCATATAAAATCAGAAATAAGAAAGGAACACATATATATTCCAAAAAGGTTTAGCAACAGGTGATAACCAAGCAATAACCCAAATGTCTCTTAACGTTCCAGAGGTGACAAAGTCCAGGAATAGCTAGAAATCACAGATAAAGCATAAATCCACAATTCAGAAGGTATAACTAGTAAAACTAATGAACAGGAACACAGAACACTTCCAAAATCAAAGCTTGACTTGAACCAGGAACAAGAGAACTCAGGCTTAGCTTCTCACTCTAACACAGTGTTGCCTGAACTGAACTTAAGGTAAAAGACTTGTTTAATAGACACCCATGAAATCATTACTTTTCCCATTAATTTCCTTCACAACTTTCCCACGTAATGTCTCTGAAAGATGCAATCCATTTTTGGCTCTGATTTGTAAACAAAAACTTCTGTCGATCTCCCTAGCTGCAAATGGATTCCCATGGGAACCTTCCTTGCTACTCAGCTCTTGAACAGGAATACATTAACAGGAACATAGAAAACTTCCAGGATACATTAAATCCAAAATCAAAGCTTGACTTGAACCAGGAACAAGAGGACTCAGGCATATCTTCTCACTCTTAATGCAGCATTGCCTGAACTAACCTTGAGGTTAACAACTTACTATTTAATAGACACCCATGAAATCATTCAAATTCCCATGAATTTCCTTCACCGCTTTCCTATGTAGTCTCTCTGAACAACGCAATCTATTTTCAACTCAGATTTGTAAACAAAGACTTTTCTTGATCTCCATGGGAACCCTCCTTATCACTCAGCTCTTCACTCGATTCCTTATCTGCTGTTGCTACTTCTGACTCCCCTGAATGCCCTTGAGGCCCTCCACTTTCTGAGCCAGTTTTCTCACAGAGAGAACCATCATTTCCCAGACTTGAATTTCCCAGGCTTGAAGGCCAATCACTTTGTGCCACGGGAAAGCTCACAATCCTCTCTAAATCATCAGCTCTGGTGGCTGATCTATAACAATAATAAAATTGCACTGGAGGAGCTAGAGCAGTGTTTCCCAACCTTTTTTGAGCCGCGGCACACTTTTAACATTAAAAAAAATCCGGGGGCACACCACCAACCAAAATGACACTCTAACACAGTAATACATATAGTTAATATGTTTTTAAATGTATTTATACACTCAGTTTGAAACCTTGGCCTGTTTCGATGAACACAACATAAATATCCTGGCAGGAATGGCAGAAAGACACAAACTTCCCACACAATCAAAGAGCATCCTGAACTCTTGCAACAATGGAATTGAACCAAACTTGGCATATTGAACTCTCATTACCAACAGAAAGACACAAACAATAAAGAACGGCTGGGGGATGGTGGCCTGCTCGGAGTAGCTGCTGAGAGTGCTGAAGCTGGGGGGGAGGGATGCGCCATGCCCTGCCCCCTCCCCCGGCTTCAGCTCTCCCAGCAGCTGCTCCAGCCTTGAGGGGGCAATGCCAAGCCAGTGGTGGCAGAGCCAGCACAATGCTGGTTTGGCACTGCCCCCTCAAGACTGGAGCAGCTGCTGGGAATGCCGAAGCCAGGGGGAGGGGGAGGAGCCAGGCCGTGCCATGCCCCGCCCCCAGCTCTCCCACAGCTGAAGCTGCGCGGAGGAGGAGGAGCATGAGCAGTGGACAGGCTTCAGTGGGCGGGGCTCCTCCACGGGGCTTCAGCGAGCAAGGGGCAGGAGTCATGGTGGATTGGAGGCTGGCTGGGGAAACGACCGAAGGAAGCGGTCACGACACACTACTGTGCTGCATCACAGCGGTTGGGAAACACTGATGTGCCGTGCGGAATTAGAATGAATGGAAATGCCACGCGGAGGAGGAGCATGAGCGGTGGACGGGCTTCAGTGGGCGGGGCTCCTCCTCCACGCGGCTTCAGCAAGCGAGGGGCGAGAGTCATGGCGGGAGTCATGGCGGATTGGAGGCTAGCTGGGGAAACGGCCGAAGGAGGCGGCGCCCCGGACCCTTCTTTTTCTTCGCTGCCGCCCGGCCCTTCCTCCCCCTCCCCTAAGCAGCAAGAGTTTGGCAGGAGGAGGGGGGAACGAAGGGGGGCAGAGAGCTTTTCTCGCGGCACAGCAGGAGGTCCGTCACGGCACACTAGTGTGCTCAGGCCCGGATTACCTTATTGTGGCGCCCTAGGCCACACTGGAAGTGCTGCCCCTGCCCCGGGGGCGGGGCCGCTTCTGAGGGGGGCGGGGCCGCTTCCGAGGGGGGGGCTGTTTCCGGGGGGCCCTCCTTCCTCCTCCTCACTGAAGGAGGGTCCGACGCTGACAACGCGAGCGAGGAGAGGGTGGCGGAGCTTCTCTTCGCCCCCTCCTCACTCGCGCTCGCGTCGGCCCCGCCCCTCAGTCCTTCATTGAAGGACTGAGGGGCGGGGCCGACGGCGCGAGTGAGGAGGAGGTGGTGGGAAGCCACGTCAGAAGCCGTAGGGCCTATGGCACTCTGCGCAGGCGCAGGAGCACCTGAGAATCAATTTTTAAATTGGGGGGGGGGTCGGATCTGCTGCCCCCCCCCATGGCTGCTGCCCTAGGCCATGGCGCTCTGCGTAGGTGCAGGAGCACCTGAAAATCAATTTTTAAATTGGGGGGGGGGGGGGTCCGGATTTGCTGCCCCACCCCCATGGCTGCTGCCCTAGGGTGGGCCTTATGGGTAATCCGGGCCTGTGTGTGCACAGCGGTTGGGAAACACTGAGCTAGAGAGACCAACAAATGCTTCTAAGGGGGGATATTTGGGAGGGGGGATAGATCAGTGAAATTGGATATTGAGTTTGTGGATAAGGAAATTGTACTGTCATCGTCATCGTCACCATCATCATATAAAGCCATATTTCCCCATGTTGCACACCTTGCTATTTTCTCGCCTTGTTTCAAGCACTGCATCTGTTTCAACAGCTAGGATCCCCAGTGCCACTCCTCTGCCCGCTCACCCTGGCTCCAGATCCCCCTCCCAGAACGAAAAGCCCACCTGCCTCCTCCAAGACAGCCCTTCTCTGTCTGTGTTCCTTGCCAAAGAAATCCGCTGCCTGTTCCTGCCACGTTGCGGAGAGACCCCAGCTGTTTATGTCCATAACTCATTTTCGCATCAATATCCTTGATAACAGGGTTTTTATTCTCCCGGGGAAGCAGCCGGCTGTGAATTAGACGAAGGCTTTTCCATCGACGCACACGCACATGGCAATGGTCCCTGAGCCTCTGCTCTTTTGCACTCACAGCAGGCAGCAAAGGCGAGGGAAATTAAAGTCCCCCAATTTTCTACTGTCCACTCCCCTGTGACATTTAATTCCAGCTGTTTTCCTGGCCAGCAGGCTAAAAACCAGACCTTCATCCCTTTCCCTGTTCCGCAGATGAGAAGGGACACTCTGCTAATGCCTCTGTCTAATCCAACTCTGGTTCAAAGATGAAGGTGGAGGGGAGCTCGCAGCTGCCCACCTGATGTAAGCTGAGCCAGCAAACAGACTGGGCATAGACTGCGCCACTATGCTGCGAGGAATGTTATTTTTATTTAAATCAGGGCTGTCCAACTTCTACGGGCCCAAGGGCCGGAATTCCGGTCACTGATCACCTGGGGGGCCGAAGGGTCTGCCTCCGCCCCGGCTCCGCCCCCACCCCGGCTCCACTTTACTTACAATTGACCTTGAGTCGTGGAGTTGTAGTTCACCTCCATCCAGAGAGCACTGTGGACTCAAATAATGATGGACCTGGACCAAACTTGGCATGAATACTCAATATACCCAAATGGGAACACTGGTGGATTTGGGGAAATGTTTCCTAATACCTTTGAGTTATCGAGTCCACACTCAAATTGGGACACACCAAAAAAAAACCAAACACCTCAATGCCGTTGCAGGGCTTGATGGGGCCTCCTTTCCCAGAGGCAGGGGGAGGAGGCCCAAAGAGCTCCCTCCCTCCCGGAAGGAAAACAAGCCGCGGGGCAGGCGCAAAGGAAGCCACATTGCGCCCTGCACGCGGGGAAGGCAGCACAACAAGGGGGAGGGGCACGGAGGAGGGAAGGAAGCGTCGCCAAGGAAACCGCCGCTGAGGGACCCCTCCCCCCCTCACCCAACGTCCCACTGTTTTTAGATTGATTGATTCGAGCCAGGCCCTTCCTTACCCGTACTGCAGGAGCCCCGCCACAGGGCCGAAGCACCAACGCATCCCCGAAGAGCCCCGCTGGAGCCGAGGCCAAGCTCAGGCCGGGCGCGGCGGCTCTCCCATCCGCGGGGCGGGAAGCGAGGGCCCTCCACAGGAAGGAGGGGCTTTCCCTGCCTCACTCCCCTCCTCCCTCTCTCTGAGGGAATGGGGGCTGGCCTGGAAGCAGCCGCGAGGGAGGAGGAGGCGCGCGCCCAGGCCGGCCGCAAATCCCACGGGACCCGAGATTTCGGCAGCTATCGCGAGACTACGCAGCCACAGACGGGATTTCGACCTCCCTCGAAATCCCGTCTGTGGCTGGCGTAGTCTCGCGATGCTTGCCTAAACCCGGAAGTAGGTATTTTTTAATTTTTTTAATTTTTAATTTGTATTTTATTAAAACAAGTTAGGGGGCCGTAGGGAAGGGGCTCAAGGGCCGTGTACGGCCCCGGGGCCGCCTGTTGGACAGCCCTGATTTAAATGATAGCAATTATTTCTAAATGTGTGTCTATAATTTAGTGCAGTGTTTCCCAACCGGTGTGCCACGATCGCTTTGCCCACCTCCTGCGCTTCTATGACGGTATCTGCAAGTGGGAAGAGGGCAGCCCCACACCGGTCCTCCATGTCGGATGGGCCACCTTCTTGGTTCAGTCCTTAAGCCGCTTCGATGGGACGGTGAGGTCCAAAGATGGGGACTGTTGTTAAGACCCTGACGTTGGAAGGGACCCCAAAACGCCATCCAGTCTATCCCCAACCCCAGACTCCCCCCGAGGTGGTGGCTGGCCAATCAAGAGTCTGTATGAAAATTCTCCCTCAGTGGCAAGCAACCCTGCCTTCTTGAAGTGGTGGGATGTTGCTGGTTGGCCAATCAGAGGGGTTATGCAAATAATCCCACAGTGGCAACCAATCGAAACGCTGCCACATATTGAGCGGTCATCAAGTGTGCCATGGGAAATTGGAGATAGAAGAGAGAGAGAGAGAGAGAGAGAGAGAGAGCCCTCCTGTCCTACCGGGAAGCCCTAGCCGGGGCTCGATCACTTGCCTGAGTTGCCTGAGCCTTGTGCCGCCGGACTCACCACTTGCCGTCTTGGGCTTCCTCCTCCCCTCCGCTCCTTCCTCGGCCTCGGAAGGGTTTGAGCCGAAAGGCGGGGACTGCATCAGGCAGAAAGAGCCACGCAGAGAGAGAGAAGATCCTGGGATGGGACTTCCCCGGGTCCCCCGGTGCCTGGGGGCGGATCTACACCGTAGCATTCATGCAGTGAGGCACCCCTTGGTCTTCCAGGGCTCAAGGCTGGGGAAACCCGGGATTTGTAGTTTGGGGAGGCTCAGGATGGTGTCAAACTACCACTCCCGTGTTTCCCTCGCACTCAGCCAAGGCGGGTCAAGGGGCGTTCGGGACACAGGATTGAGGCACCTTTAAGCAGGGGCTGAAAACTAACAGGGTTTGCTCATTTAAGGCAGGCGTGGGCCAACTTGGGCCCTCCCTACAGGTATTTTGGCCTACAACTCCCACCATTCTCCCTTTCTGTGTAGGCTATATGTGTTGTGTGTGTATATGCATATCTCTTGGCATTACTTCGCGAACGAAGATTATTAGGTAGGACTCATCCCACGCTTTTTACAAGCGCGTTGATGACTAAAAAGGCCAATCTGAGACAGGCAAGTTCAGTTGCAGAAAGCACAGCAGAAAGTCTCCTTGGGTGATGTTGTTTCCAAGTTGCGGTTCTTTCTGCGTTGTCATTTCACTTCGAGACCCGTTCGGCGTGTCTTCTCGAAAGAGGCTGCAGCAATGTAGATAGTGCGTCTCCATGCCTCCCGATGTGAGGCCAGGGTGGACCATTGTTGGTGATCAATCTGGCCGAGCCTGAGATGTTGTTTCAGGGAGTCCTTATATCTCTTTTTGGGGGCGCCTCTCTTGGGCTGACCCGTGGCGAGTTCACCATATCTTTGGGAGGCGGTGGTCCTCCATCCTAGAGACGAGCCCTGCCCAGCACAGCTGTGTTCTCAATAGCATGGCCTCAACGCTGGTGACTCCTGCTTGCTCAAGGACAGCAACATTCGTCACATAGTCGGTCCAGTGTATATTTAGGATTGTGCGAAGACAGCGCTGATGAAAAAGTTCAAGGAGTCGTAGGTGTTGGCAATAGGTATGCATATATGTACTGTGTATATACATATTAACTATATGTATTACTGTGTTAGAGTGTCATTTTGTGTCATTTTGGTTGGTGGTGTGCCCCAGGATTTTGTGAATGTAAAAAATGTGCCGCGGATCAAAAAAGGTTGGGAAACACTGCCTTAGGGGACCATATTTTCTTTCTTGTGGACCACTGGTGGTCTAGGGACCACAGGTTGGGAACCAACGCTGTATGGTTTTGAGGCAAAGGTGTAGTAATGGTGAGGCCATTACTATTAGACCTTGTATTAGAGCTTGGGGAGATAGGGTAGAATGCAAATAAATACATAAATTATTATTATTATTACTATTACTATTATTATCATCAATCCCTAGGAAGAAGTAATGTAGAATTCATTGCATCTCCCGCCCGGGGCTTAGGGCTGGGGAGGATGTAGGTCAGCATGTACCAAGCGGTGGAGTCCTTGGCGGTCTCCTGGTTGTGATTATGAAAGGGAAGGCTGCGACATGCAACGTCTGTCCGGGAGAGGAGACGGGGACTGTCTAGTCGCTTTTGAAAGCTTCCGAGAGAGGCAGAGGTGGGTGAGAAAAGAGAGCAATGACAGTTGGAGACAGACGCTCGGCCTCTGAGCTTCAAAGCCAACAAAGTCAACCCACTAGGAATGAGGCACCACCAAGGTCGCCAGGAGGGAACATCACAGCATGGGCCTTATGATTCATGGCATGCTGCATCAAAACCATCTCAGAGACTAACTAGTTAAGGGGGAAAGTAGCAAGTCTGCCCTATGTGTTTACCTGCTTGCACCAGGGCCGCAGAAATCAATGGGCGGGGGCGTGGGGGGGGCAGAGGGATTCCCTTCTTTTAGGTTGTATATACACTGTGGAATTAATGCAGTTTGACATCTATTATATAAAGGAGGTCCCATCATCGAACGACTGACAGAGACAGAGAAACCTTCCAAGGCAGAGACACCAAACTTGCCAACACAAATAGGCCTCAGGCAAGGAAGGTTTTTAGCAAAGAAACTCCCCCCCCCCAAATCTAGAAGGCCCCCAAAACAACGATACAAAAAAACTACATTTCCCAGCATCCTCTGCGGCAGCCAGCAAAACCCATTGGCCAACATCGGCCCACACAAAATGCAGGGAGGCTGAGTAACCATAGTAACGCTGGGCACAGCCAGCCAAAGCTAGGATAGAATGCAGAGTGATTTGAGTTCAGTCAGTTGGTGTTTGAGGGTTAAACTGACAAAACCAAACTCTATGAGGGAGCAATTCTCCAGCAATTCCTACCCACACAACACAACACAACTTCCTATCCCCCCAACTTTACAGGACCCCACACACACAACACCTACCACCACCACAAACAAAAGCCAACTCCACCTATACTCCAAACACACACAAACACCCAAAACACCCCACCCACACAAGCATTCCACAACATACTACCACCCACAATTCCACCACACACCCACTAACTCACCAAAAAAGTAATACCTACACACAACACAATACGCACATAACACAACCTTGCGTCTACTGCTCAACCCATTTGTATGCCATTCCTTCCTTCCACACAGGCAGAAACTGACCCAAAAGACAAGCCATGCCTTCTAAAAAGAACAGCATCGGACGACACACTCGCAACGCTACATACATCAAACAAAAAAGGGCAGAACAAACGCCAGAACAGAAACACAGTTTCTTTTTTCAAATCCAGAGTTGGGAAACCACAGAACCTCTACAATCCATCAACACAGCAGACGGAAAGACAAAAAACATTGTATATCCACAAGCTCTGCAGAACGCCAGCAACACCACACACCGACAACTCCCCAGGACTTCAACATCCCACCCACCAGAACAACCCACAACGACACAGCCATGACCCCACCAAGACCATAAGTAACATCAATTCCAACCCTTACACACTCAGACTTTCTCGCATCTCCTAAATAGGGCACAGCAAGTTACCTATATTGCTATGGATCAATGCTATGGAATCCTGGGAGTTGTAGTCTGGTGCGGCTCCAACGTGACTTGGTGGAGAAGCCTACTTCCTGATCAGGCGTGGGCAAACTTTGTAACTTAGGGGCTGCATGCTAGCACTCCCTGTTAGGAGGACTGGCTGCCCAGTGATGGAAGGAAGGAAGGGAAGGAGGAAGGGAAGAGAGAAGGAAGTAAGGATGAAAGGGAGGAAGGGAAGGAAGGATAAAGGGAGGAAAGAAATGGGAGGAAGGGAAGGAAGGAAAGAGAAAGAGAGAGAATAAGGATGGAAGGAGAAAGAGGGAGGTAGGGAGGTAAGGAGGAAGGAAAGACAAAAGGAGGGTAAGGGAGGGAAGGATGGATGGATGGAAGGAAGGAAGGGTGGAAGGGAATGGAGGGACGGAGAAAGAGAGAGAATAAGGATGGAAGGATGGAAGGAGAAAGACGGAGGTAGGGAGGTAGGAGGAAGGAAAGACAAAAGGGGGGTAAGGAAGGGAAGGATGGATGGAAGGAAGGAAGGGAATGGAAGGACGGAGAAAGAGAGAGGGAAGGGAGGAAAGAGAAGGTAGGAAGGTAGGAAAGACAAAAGGGAAGGAAGGAAGGGGAGAGAGTGAGAGGGGGAGAGGGAAGGAAGGATAAAGGGTGGAAGGGAAGGAAGGTGGGAGAGAGAAAGAGGGAGGGGGAGGGAGGAAGAAAAGAGGAAGGAAGAGAGGGATAGAAAGAAAAAGTGAAGGAAGAGATGGAGAGAAGGATGGAAGGGAGGGAAGGATAAAGAAAGGAAAAATGGGAAGGAAGGAAGGAAAGAGGGGGAGGGGAGGGAGGTAAGGAGGAAGGAAAGACAAAGGGAAAGAAGGAAGGAGAAGAAGGAAGGACAAAAGGGTGGAAGGGAATGGAGGAACGGAGAAAGAGGGAGGGGAAGGAGGAGAGAAGGTAGGAAAGACAAAATGGACGGAAGGAAGGGAGAGAGGGAAGGAGGGAGGAAAAGGGGAAGGAAGGGAAGAAGAGAAGGATGGAAGAAAGGGTGGAAGAGAATGAATGGAGGGAGGAAAGAGAAGGCAGGAAAGTCAAAAAGGGAAGGAAGGACAAAAGGGAGTGGGGAAAGGAGAAAGGAAAAGGGAAGGAAGAGAAGAAGAGAGGGATGGAAGGAAGGACGGAGAAAGAGGTAGAGAGGGAAGGGAGGGAGGACAAAAGGGTGGAAGGGAAGGAAGGAGGGAGAGAGAAAGAGGGAGAAAGGAAGGAAGGACAAAAGGGTGGAAGGGATGGAGAAAGCGAGAGGGAAGGAGGAAACAAAGAGGGAAGGATAGGAAGGTGAGAGAGAAGAGGGCCTGAGAAAAGAGCCCAAGGGGCTGCATCCAGGCCCCCCACCCCTCCCGACCTGGGTTTGCCCATACCTGCTATAGATCTTGTACAAGTACAACTCCCATGGTTCCTTAATACTGAGCCATGGCAGTTAAAGTAGTGTCAAACTGCATTAATTATGCAGTGTAGATACACCCGAAGTTCACAAATATCCTCTTCTTTCCTTAAGGGAAGCCCAATCAATGTGCAGAGTTCGAGCTAGTCGCTTAGTGATGCCCTGCTGAAGACTCAGCCCCATTTGCTTGAATAGGGAACGCAGAGGTCTCAGCTCTGATGCTCAAACAGAGCAAAGATATTTCCCATGTGAAATTTTCTGTTAATTTTCTCTGTCGGAAGGACATACTTTGCCGAGTCTCTTCTGAATGCTCTCCAGCATTTGGGAGAAGATGCCAATCACTCCCTCCCACTCTGCTCAAGGCACTGTGGCAAATGCACACCGCCTGGCATCCTACTGATGCTGAGAAGGGAAGGCTACATCTGCACTGTACAATACATGAGAATAAATGCAGTTTGACACCATTTTCAGCGCCATTTTCAAGCACCAGCACTCTTTAGCAGAGAAGGCGAAAGATCTTGTAAGCTGTTTTTGAGTGTATGAGAGTGGAAACTGTCAAAATGCAACAACGAATTGTGATCAGTTGGTTTATGAAAGCATCTAGTCTTAAGTTGATTCTGGTGTTAGAAGATGGTTAGGTGTAGAAAATTCACAGAAGAAAGACTGGATGTGACCGAAAACTTAATGTTTGGATGCCAGGCATTAAGCCATGATGTTAATTCTGTAGTATTGGTGGAATGATGCAGAATAATGATGACATCATCGATGTACCTCCAATAGCCTTTGATGTTTTTGACTATAGGATGATTAGGAGCTGAATAAAGGTGTTCCTGTTCCAAAGATGTCATAAAGATGTTGGCAATTGAAGGAGGCACAGTGGCGCCCATAGATACTCCCCCACATTGGATGAAAAACCTGTCATTGAAGCTGAAATAATTATAGTCAGCTATAGAATCAAAAAGCTCAACTAAAAAGTGAGTGGGTGGATCATGAGGGTGTTGTCTGGTGTCTAATATATCTGAGATAACCTGGTGGGCTTCACACATGGGTACGTTTGTATACAGGGCCTCGACATCCGTTGTGATGAGAATATCCTTAGAGTCCACATGTACATCCTCAATTTTCTTAATTATATCAGTAGTGTCCCTGATATAAGATCTAGATTGGGCCACGAATGGTTGGAGGAACGAGTCGAGGTACTGCGAAAGGGGTTCAAGTAAACCTCTCTTGCCCGAAATTATGGGGCGCCCTGGGGGAGGGGGCGTTTTTTCTTGTGAATCTTTGGTAGGAGGTACATGAGAGGTATTTTAGGGTGTCTATTGCACAGGAAATTTGCTGTCTTTGAATCAATATAACCCATAAGCTCTGCATCGTGAATAACATTAAAAATAATGGTAGAGAACTGTTTAGTGGGGTCTCAAGGTATGGGTTTGTAATGTTTTGTATTATTTAATTGAGAATAGGCCTCAGTTATGTAGTCCAATCTATTGAGAGCCACTATAGCCCCTCCCTTATCTGCCCCCTTGAACAGGATGTCAGGATGGTTACCCAATCTTTTGAGGGTGGAAATTTCATGATTAGAAAGGTTAGGATGGCTCTTGTCCAAATCATGGTGTAACTTGTCAACCTCCCTGATGACGGTCTGTTCGAAAGTACGGAGGGTGTGGGAGATATTGGGGTGTGTGTGTGTGAACATGCTCTTGATATAAAATCTACTCCTGGGATTGGCGTTGTTGGAAGGATTTTGTGAAAAAAACTCCTTTAGCCTAATGCTTCGAAATAAGTGTGCCAAATCCTGGCGTATTGTGACCCTAGAACACATTGGCGTCCCCACAAATGACAGGCCTTTGTTAAGGGTTTTAATCGCAAATTCGGACAACACATAGTCAGACAACTCCCAAATGTCAAGGTCTATTTTCCCCAAACTCCACCAGTGTTCACATTTGGGCAGATTGAGTATACATGCCATGTTTGTTCCAGATCCATCATTCTTTCTGTCCACAGTCCTCTCTGGATGTAGGTGAACTACAACTCCAAAACTCAAGGTCAATGCCCACCAAACCCTTCCAGTATTTTCTGTTGCTCATGAGAGTTCTGTGTGCCAAGTTTGGTTCAATTCCGTCATTGGTGGAGTTCAGAATGCTCTTTGATTGTAGGTGAACTATAAATCCCAGCAACTACAACTCCCAAATGACAAACTCAATCACCTTTCCAACCCCACCAGTATTTAAATTTATGCCACATTTCATCCAGTGAATGAAAATTCACCCTGCATATCCGATATTTACATGACGATTCATAACAGTAGCAAAATTACAATTAGGAAGTAGCAATGGTGGTAATGTTATGGTTGGGGATCACCACAACATGAGGAATCATATTAAGGGGTCAAGGCATTAGGAAAGTTGAGAAACACTGTTGTAAAACGACAACTCCTAGGATTCCATAGCATTGAGCCATGCCAGTGTTTTTCAACCTTTTTTGAGCTGCGGCACTTTTTTACATTTACAAAATCCCGGGGCACACCACCAACCAAAATGACACAAAATGACACTCTAACACAGTAATACATATAGTTAACATGTTTTTAAATGTATTTATACACTCAGTGTGAAACCTGGACCTGTTTCGATGAACAGAACATAGATATCCTGGCAGGAATGGCAGAAAGACACACACGAAGGTCTTGCTCAATTTATAGTTAACACACAATCAAAGAGCATCCTGAATTCTTGCAACAATGGAATTGAACCAAACTTGGCATATTGAACTCTCATTACCAACAGAAAGTACTGAAAGGGTTTGTTTGGGAATTGACTTTGAGTTTTGGAGTTGTAGTTCACCTACACCCAGAGAGCACTGTGGACTCAAACAATGTTGGACCAGGACCAAACTTGGCATGAATACTCAATATGCCCAAATGTGAACAAACATGGAGTTTGGGGGAAAATAGACCTTGACATTTGGGAGTTACAGTTTCTGGGATTTATAGTTAACACACAATCAAAGAGCATCCTGAACTCCTGCAACAATGGAATGGAACCAAACTTGGCATATTGAACTCTCATTACCAACAGAAAGTACTGAAAGGGTTTGTTTGGGAATTGACCTTGAGTTTTGGAGTTGTAGTTCACCTATATCCAGAGAGCACTGTGGACTCAAACAATGTTAGATCGGGACCAAACTTGGCATGAATACTCAATATGCCCAAATGTGAACACAGATGGAGTTTGGGGAAAATAGACCTTGACATTTGGGAGTTGTAGTTGCTGGGATTTATAGTTCCCCTACAATCAAAGGGCATTCTGAACCCCACCAGTGATAGAACTGGGCCAAACTTCCCACACAGAACCCCCAGGTGGCTCCCTTCCTGAAAGGCTCTCTCCCTCTTCCACACACACACCGAAAGCCCCCGTTCCGCCCCCTCCCTCCCTCCCTCCCTGGCAAAACAATGGCTTGGCAAAGGTGAGGCCAGAAAACAGCCGCAGCAGCCCGGCGCCCTCCCTCTCCTTCAACCCTCTCCTCACACACACACACATGGAGGCCTCAGAGCCAAAAGGGAAGGCATTCCCTCAGGCCCGCGGTTGCCTTCCTTCCTTCCTTCCTTCCTTCCTTCCTTCCTTCCTTCCTTCCTTCCTTCCTTCCTTCCTTCCTTCCTTCCTGCGTTTCGAAAGAAGAAGCCGGGGGGCCTGCCTTGGACTGCGCTCCTCACTTCCCGCCTCTCCCTCGATTGGAGGCTGGCTGGCTGGCATGTGCGGAGGGGAAACGGCCGAAGGAGGCGGCGCCCCGGCTCCTTCTTCTTCGCAGCCGCCCGGCCCTTCCGCCTCTTCCTCCTCCCCCAAGCAGCAGAAGGAGGAGTTCGGTAGGAGGGGGAAGAAAGGGGGAAGAGAGGTTTTCCCGCGGCACACCAGGGAACGGAACACTGGCTGGGAAACACTGAGCCATGCAATCAAAGTGGTGTTAAACTACATTCATTCTACAGTGGGGATGCTGCCTAAATTGCCAGATGCGTGGCCTGGGAGGCTCTCAGGTTGCCCCACTGCTTATAAGATTTACCATGTAAGATTTCAGCAGGACAGAGAGGACCGGTCTCATTTAATAGGCTTTCCTTCCCCGCTCCTTGCCAAAGCCAGACTACGTGGCAAATGGCCTCTGTTCCACAATGGGATGGGAGAGTGAGGCGGGAGAGATCCGTCGGCTGGTACATTACAGGCACCTGATGGCGGGGAAACGCCGTAAACCATTCCAGACACTACCCAGAAGGAGGCTTCACTGCCGGTTTAGCAAGCAGGGACATGATGAGAATAAATAACGCGCCGTGCAAATTGCATATACACACACCAACATGCGGGCACGCATTCACAACACCCACTTTCGGGAGCTACAATAAAAATGGATTTATTTTCCTTCCTGGAAATTGAATAACTATTGTAGCATACAGGCCTGGAAAGGGGCCTGTTGGTAATGTTACATACATATTTAGGTGGGTGAGCGTGTTAGGCTGGAAAACGGAACGGAATGAAGAAGGAAGGAAGGAAGGAAGGAAGGAAGGAAGGAAGGAAGGAAGGAAGGAAGGAAGGAAGGATGCCAAAACAGTTCAGCAGTGACAAATGTTCTGAGTCCCCTTCGGGGTGAGAAGGGCGGCACATAAATGTCGTAAATAAATAAATAAATGCGAAATACTCCACTTAGGCAGAAAAAATGAAATGCAAAGAGACAGAATGGCTTGAGCGCAGTACATGTGAATAATAATAATAATACACTTTATTTATATTCCACTCTTTTCACCCCGAAGGGGACTCAGAGCGGATTACAGGTACACATATTTAGCAGACAATCCCTGCCGTTTCCACATACACATATAGACGAACAGAGGCAAACTCTGGCCACCAGGGGGAGCTGACGCACTCCTCGTCTCTCAGTGTTCCCAGCGTCCTTTGTTGTTCCTTCTGCATTAGACGACACAGCTGGACTTGATCCCTTCCAGCCCGGCTTCCGTATTGGGCATGGGACGGAGACCGTGCTTGTCGCCATTACAGACCAACTTGGCCACCAGCTGGACCAGGGTGGGTCAGCCCTGCTCGTGTTGTTAGATCTCACAGCAGCGTTTGATACAGTAGATCACGCATTGTTGACCCACCGTTTAGCGGTGACTGGGGTTAGGGGGACTGCCCTTAAATGGGTAGCTTCCTTCCTCCAGGATCGGGGACAACATGTGGAGAGGGGGGAGGAGGTCTCTGGGTGGCTCCCACTAAGTTGTGGGGTCCCCCAGGGGGCCATTCTCTCCCCTTTATTATTCAACGTTTATATGCGTCCCCTGGCCCAGCCGGCCCGCAACTTTGGTCTGGAGTGTTATCAGTACGCTGACGACACCCAGCTTTTGCTGAGAATGGACGGCAGGCCGGACACCGTACCCGATTGTTTCCATCAATGCCTTGAAGCCTGGATGGCTGCGTTCCAGCCGGCTGAAGGTGAACCCGTCGAAGACGGAGATCCTGTGGCCTGGTTGCCCTGGGCTGGATGAGTGCCAGTTGCCTACCCTGGATGGCGAGCAACTAAGCTCGTCATCCCTGGTAAAAAGTTTGGGAGTCCAATTGGACCCATTGCTGTCCATGGAGACCCAGGTCTGCACGGTCAGCAAAACATCATTCTTCCATCTACGACAGGCTAGGCGACTGGCACCCACTGTACCCGAGGACTGGAGGGAGGCAAATGTAACACCGATCTTCAAGAAAGGATCCAGAGGTGATCCAGGAAATTATAGACCAGTCAGTTTAACCTCAGTTCCAGGCAAAGTGATGGAAACCATTATTAAAGAAAAAATTACTAGGCACATAGAAGAACAGGCATTGCTGAAGGAAAATCAACATGGTTTCTGCAAAGGCAAATCATGCCTTACTAACTTGATAGAATTCTTTGAGGGTGTAAATAAACACATAGATAAAGGGGACCCAGTCGATATTGTTTACCTTGACTTTCAAAAGGCTTTTGACAAAGTCCCTCACCAAAGGCTCCTAAATAAGCTCTTCAGCCATGGAATCAGGGGACAGGTCTTGTCCTGGATTGGAACCTGGCTAAACTGTAGGAAACAAAGGGTGGTAATAAACGGTCATTTCTCTGGGTGGAAAGAGGTGAGAAGTGGCGTACCCCAAGGTTCAGTTTTGGGTCCGTTACTTTTTAATTTATTCATTAATGATCTGGATGTAGGAGTGAGTTCTGAGGTAGCAAAGTTTGCAGACGACACTAAACTGTTCAGGGTAGTTAAAAATGAAACTGATTGTAAAGAGCTCCAGAAAGATCTCTCGAAATTGAGTGAATGGGCAACAAAGTGGCAAATGCATTTTAACCTAAACAAGTGTAAAGTCATGCACATCGGGGCAAAGAACCCCAACTACACCTACCAATTGATGGGGTCAAAGCTTTCCGAGGAACCAGGAAAGGGATTTTGGGGTCTTGATGGACAGCTCAATGAAGATGTCAACCCAGTGCGCAGCAGCAGTGAAAAAAGCAAATTCTATGCTTGGCATGATCAGAAAGGGAATCGAAAATAGGTCAGCAAATGTTGTATTACCTCTCTACAAATCGATGGTAAGGCCACATTTGGAGTACTGTGTACAATTGTGGTCACCGCACCTCAAGAAGGATATAACGGAACTGGAAAAGGTACAGAAAAGGGCAACAAGAATGATCCAAGGGATGGAGCGGCTCCCTTATGAAACCAGGTTGCAATGCCTTGGTCTTTTCAGCCTTGAAAGACGGCGTTTAAGAGGTGACTTGATCGAAGTGTATAAAATCACGCATGGGATAGAAATGGTGAATAAAGAACCAATATTTTCTCCGTCACACAACACTAGGACTAGAGGGCACTCCCTGAAGCTCCAAGGTAGGAAAATTAGGACTAATAAAGGGAAATATTTCTTCACCCAGAGGGTCATTGGGTTATGGAACTCACTTCCAGAAGAGGTTGTGACAGCGGTCAGCCTGGACAGCTTCAAGGCAGGATTAGACAGATTCATGGATACCAAGTGTATCGGTAGTTACTGAAAGGACATTCAAGTGCCACCTCGGAGTTGGTTGAGGTAGGCAGGATTTCCCCGGTACTGGTTGTGGGGGTCGGGAGCAGGTCAGGGTTTTGCCCTCCCTTCTGCTCGAGATCCCCGTGTACAACTGGTGGGCCACTGTGTGATACAGAATGCTGGACTAGATGGGCTGAGGTCCGATTCAGCATGGCTCTTCTTATGTTCTTATGTTCTTATGTACCTGTCGAGGAATGACCTGGCCACAGTGATCCAAGCGACGGTCATCTCGAGGCTGGACTACTGTAATGCCCTCTACGTTGGCCTTCCCTTGTCGACAATCCGGAAACTCAAGCTAGTGCAAAATGCCGCTGCTCGCTTACTGGTGGGAGCACCGGTGAGGGAGCACATTACCCCCATCTTACGGCAGTTGCACTGTCTCGCAATCGAGTACCGAATTGTCTTCAAGGTGCTGGTTCTAACCTTTAAGCCCTTGCACGGTCTAGGGCTTGTGCACCTGAGGGACCACCTTACCCCGTACGTTCCCCCGAGATCACTATGCTCAGAGGAGCAGAACCTGTTAGTTATTCCATCGATCCGCTCCTGCCATTTGTCAACAACAAGGCAACGAGCCTTTTCTGTGGTGGCCCCTGTATCATGGAATGCACTTCCAGCTGACACCCGCGCGATCTCAGAGCTTATCCCCTTCCGGAGGGCATGCAAGACCGCCCTTTTTAGACTTGCTTTTAGCTAAACGGGAAATGTGTTCTGCCTGCCGATCATTGTCATATGAGTTTCAAGGAACTTGCAATTCCTAATATTTTTAACATTTGTTGTATCTTGGTGTTTTTATTGTACGCTATGTGATCCGCCCCGAGCCTGCAGGGAGGAGCGGAATATAAAATGGAATAAATAAAAAAATAAATTCCTGAGCATTCCTGGAGTTCTTTAATGACCTTATAATTCAGAGTGCGACAGCTCCCCCTGGTGGCCAGATGTTAAAATTGCCTCTGTCTGTCTTCTGTGTTTGTGTGTCTAAATGTAATGTGTACACTGTAATCCGCCCTGAGTCCCCTGCGGGGTGAGAAGGGCAGAATATAAATGAAGTAAATAAATAAATAAAATAATAAATAAATCCTAGACTGGACTGGATGGCCCACGAGGTCTCTTCCTATTCTATGATTCTACTAGCTGTACCCGGCACGCGTTGCTGTGCCCTATTTTGGAGATGCGAGGAAGTCTGAGTATGTAAGGGTTGGAGTTGTTGTTATTTATGGTGTTGTTGGGGTCATGGCTGTGTTGTTGTGGGTTGTTTTGGTGGGTGGGATGTTGGAGTCCTGTGGAGTTGTTGTTGTGTGGTGTTGCTGGCGTTTTGCATAGCTTGTGGATATACAATGTTTTTTGTCTTTCCGTCTGCTGTGTTGATGTAGAGGTTGATGCGTGTGTGGGTGGGGTACTTTGGAAGTGAGTGGAGGTACTTGAAATCCCATTATCCATGGTGTGTCCTCCTCTGAACTGCAGTCGGATGGAGTGTGGGTCATGGGGGGCATTGTTTGCCAAGTTTGGTCTTTATCGGTCTTGGTTCTTGGACACAGTGGTCTGTGGGGAATGATGGGTTTTGAAGTACTACAAATCCCATTAACCATCACAGACCACGCCCAAAATTGACAGTAAGGCTTCATTAACTTAATTTCCCTGACTAGGCCTCAGTTAATGTAATGCTGTTTTTGCTCTGATTTGTCAGTAGGCTTCATTAACTTGATTCTCCCGACTTGGCCTTAGCTCATTGGACATTGTGTTTGGGCTGAATTGACAGTAAGGCTTCATTAACTTGCTGTTCTGACTAGGCCTCAGCTCATGGGACATTGTGGATGGCCTGAATTTACAGTAACCTACCTTGGCACACAGAGCCCCTATGACCCACGCTACATTCTACTACAGTTTGGAAGAGGGTGGACCATGGATGATGGGACTTGAAGTATCAAGTCCCATCATCCATGGTCCACCCTCTTCCAAACTGTAGTAGAATGTAGCGTGGGTCATAGGGGCTCTGTGTGCCAAGGTAGGTTACTGTAAATTCAGGCCATCCACAATGTCCCATGAGCTGAGGCCTAGTCAGGAACAGCAAGTTAATGAAGCCTTACTGTCAATTCAGGCCATACACAATGTCCAATGAGCTGAGGCGTAGTCGGGAGAATCAAGTTAATGAAGCCTTACTGTCAATTCAGAGCGTAAGCAGCATTCCATTAAGTGAGGCCTAGTCAGGGAAATTAAGTTAATGAAGCCTTACTGTCAATTTTGGGCGTGGTCTGTGATTTGTAGGGGTGTAAATTTTCTGTGGGAAGTGAATTGGGTGTTTGTGTTTGTGCCTCAGCCCTTTGCCTTATCCTCCTCTGACAGTTTATTATGGGTCGGAATGTTCATGTTGGCTGGCCAGTACAGGAGTTATGCAAATCCGCCCTTTTTGGCAGCCAATCATGTTGTCAGAATGTAGAGGCTGGGAGAGTCGTTGGCAGCCCTGGAGGATGCTGGGAAATGTAGGGTTTTTTTTACTCGTCGTTTTGGGTGCCTTTTAGGTTGGGGGGGGAGTTTCTTTGCTACAAACCTACCTTGTCTGAGGCCTATTTCTGTTGGCAAGTTTGGTGTCTCTGCGTTGTAAGGTTTCTCTGTTTGGGACGGTCATTCCATGACGACTCTTCCTTTATATATATAGATGATTCTCATGTGATGAGGCCATTATTAAGTGTAGCACTCGGTGGAATTTAGTAAATGTGAGGAAGCGGCCAGTCTCATCTTGAAGGCACCCTGTTATTTGTCAAAAGAGGTTCAAGGCACATCCCAGTGGCCAGGTGGAGGACCGCAAATCCCTCCAGACAAGCGAACCTTGTCTCCAGAGGTTTCTGCATAAGAGCATGTTCCTCCAGCCTTTCTGCCTGGGACTCCTCCCATCTCCTTTCTCTTCCAGCTCCTGACTGTGTCTCTGAAATTATGCTGCACCAGCAGGGAGCCTTCCTTAATAGCACTACTGATGGAGGGAAATGTCTCCATTAGTAGTTCCAGTACTACTGCTAAGCTCACCCTCTTTTTCAACACACACTATCAAAAGTGTGCACCGGTGCCTGTGTGTGTCCCCATACATACCGTATTGTTTGATCACGTTTCCTCAAGGACTGCCAAATAATAAAATAATACTAATATTAAATGGTAATCATAGGGAAGGGAAAATATCCCCTCCCCATTCACCTCGGGCTTGTGGAGTCAGCCCCACGGCCACGGCGATTATTATTATGCCATTCTGATCTGATTAAATTTGCCAGCTTGGCATGTCTGAGAGCCTAATCAGGCAGTTAAAAGGCAAAGGATGGCGGGGAGAGAGAGGAGCCATACATCGCCATGTTAATAATAATGCAATCAGGTGGTAACGACTCGCCTTGGTGGGCGAGAGCACTTGGCAGAAAATATGACATTGTAATCGGCACAAAAGAAGGGTTCGTTGCATCGGGATTGATGGCCTCCCGCCACGACGGAATGGACCAAGGTATTTCCAACAGAAATTCCCCAGAAGGCGGGATTCGCTGCCCCTGAAGTTAATAAACCTTTGCTCTCCGATTTCTCTTGTTACCAAAGTAAAGCACTTGTCGCACATTTATGAACCCAGAATTGCGCAATGGAGATAATACATAGGATCATAGAGTTGGAAGAGACCTCCTGGGCCATCCAGTCCAACACCTTTCTGCCAAGAAGCAGGAAAATTGCATTCAAAGCACCTCCGACAGATGGCCACCCAGCCTCTGTTTAAAAGCCTCCAAAGAAGGAGCCTCTACCACACTCCAGGGCAGAGAGTTCCACTGCTGAACAGCTCTCACAGGAGGTTCTTCCTCATGTTCAGGTGGAATCTCCTTTCTTGTAGTTTGAAGCCTCCACATCCTAGTCTCCAGGGCAGCAGAAAACAGACTTGCTCCCTCCTCCCTATGACTTCCTCTCACACATTTTTATACATGGCTATTTATCATGTCTCCTCTCATGATATATAAATCCAATTTTCCTAGTTTCCTAGTTTCTCTGAGGGATATCCCGGGGACCTAGGCGGGCCCCATCTTGGAAGTGGACGCTGGCCCCAGACCATGTAAGGCCTTAAAGGTTAACACCAGCACTTATTGCATTTTATGTGTTTTATGTGTTTTTACTTGTACAATTCTTGTGAACCCCGTGGGTCTGAGCATCAGAGAATGGAAAGAGCAGTATATTAAATTTGCCAAAATTATAATAAATAAATAAATAAATAAATAAATAAATAACCATCCTTAAAGGTTAACACCAACACTTTGGGCAATCCAATGCAGATGCTGAAGGACTGGTGTGATGTGACATGTCGATGACACACCAGCCAGCAGTCGAGCAGCAGCATTCTGCACTAGCCTGAGTTTCCGGGTCACTGACAAAGGAAGGCCAATGTAGAGGGCATTACAGTAGTCTGGCCTCGAGATGACTGTGGCCTGGATCACTGTGGCTAGGTCGTTCTCGGAGAGGTAGGGCGCCAACCGCCTGGCCTGGCGCAAATGGAAAAATGCCGCTCTGCTCACCACAGAGACCTGAGTCTCCATAGTGAGTAGAGGGTCCAATTGGACCCCCAGGCTTTTTACAAGGGACAACGGGCAAATTGCCTCGCCGTCCATGACAGGCAATCAGAGCTCCCCCCCGGACAACCCAGCCAAAGGATCTCCAACTTCGACGGGTTCACCTTCAACCTGCTGGCCCGTAGCCACCCAGTCACGGCTTCAAGGCACCGATGGAAATAATCGGGTACAGAGTCCGGCCAGCCTTCCATCCTCAGCACCAGCTGGGTGTCATCAGCATACTGATGGCATTCCAGACCAAAACTACGCACCAGTTGGGCCAGTGGAAGCATATAGATGTTAAATAACAGAGGGGAAAGGATGGCCCCTTGAGGGACCCCACACTCAAGGGGGACCCTTTCCAAGACCATCCCTCCCCTCTCCACTCGCTGTCCCCGATCTTGGAGAAAGGAGGCCACCCATTTAAGGAGGCCACCGTCATGGCTAGGCGGTGGATCAATAATGCATGGTCTACTGCGTCAAAAGCTGCCGTGGGGTCCAATAACACGAGCAGCGCTGACCCACCTTGGTCCAACTGGCAGCAAAGCTGGTCTGTGATGGCGACCAGCACGGTCTCTGTTGCATGGCCAATATGGAAGCCGGACTGGAAAGGATCTAATCCGGCTGAGTCGTCTAAGAACTGCTGCGGCTGTCCCACTGCTGCCCTCTCCATCACCTTGCCCAGAAACAGTAGGTTCGAAACTGGGCGGTAATTGGAGGGAACCGAGCCATCTAGACCCAGTTTCTTCAGCAGTGGACTTACCATCGCCTCTTTCAAACTCTCTGGAAAGACTCCTTGCTCAAGGGTCCTAGCAATTCCAAAAATGTGGAAAATTCAATAGTAGGCAGAGGGGATCTACTCAGTAGGAGATTTCACCTTTTCCTTTCCCCACTGTTTGAGGAAAGGAATTGGGAAACGGGAAATGTCCTCTGAGAGCCCTGATCCTCGTGGCATTTCCATTTCCCTCGCTCTTCCTCTCCATCCTGCTCAAAGATGACATTGAGCCGGGAGTGTATTAACACTCCGACTGAGCTCAGGGCAAACAAACAGAGGAGTAAATAAATCACAGGCTGCTGCGAGTCTCCTTTCTCCTTCACAACAGCCAGGACGGGCCCTGCGATGGGGAGATAACAATGTGGGATGAGAATAGCCCTGTCAGTGGACGCAAATGGAAGCGGGCCTTTGTGCAGGCCGCCGTAACAACTGCCTTGCAACCCCAAAGAGATATTACAAGCTATTTCTTTTCTTGGGAACAAGTGTTAACCACTTGAGGGTGGTGTGAACGGGGCCGGAGGAGGGGTGTGCATGTGCAGAGAGGACCTGGCATTCAAAGGATCTTTAATCCGCTGTGTTGGCAGGCCCGTGGTGGTGCACACAATGCAGTGGCTCAAGGCAAATGTTGGGGGTTGGGAAGCAGTGCTGACCACAGAAAAAGAGGCAATGGGGCCTTGGGGTCAGAACTAGTCAGCCCACTGCCCCCCTTCGAAGGGGAACCGCTGACCCCATCCCCCTCTGTGAGGAGCCTCGGTGTCATCCTGGACTCTAAGATGACGATGGAGGCCCAGATTGCCTCTACGAGCAAAAGGGCCTTCTTCCACCTACGCCAAGCGAGGCAACTGGCGCCCTACCTACCAACAGAGGTGTTAGCTACAGTAATCCACGCCACGGTTACATCAAGGCTGGATTACTGCAACGCCTTATATGTGGGTCTTCCTCGGTCATTAACCAGATTCAGATTGTCCTCACAAAAACACCAATGAGATGTCACATCACACCATCCTTGCAGCGTCTGCACTGGCTGCCAGTCGAACACAGAGTCCTTTATAAGACCCTGACCCTGACTTTCAAGGCCCTGCGGGGCCAGGGTCCTTGACCCTACCCACTCACCCAAGAGCACCACGGCCAGCAAACGAGAACCTCCTTTGTATCCCGGGTCCGAGAGAGGCTCATCTGGAGTCCACGAGACAGAGATCTTTCTCTGTTGCGGCCCCCGTCCTGTGGAACTCTCTGCCGCCAGACCAAAGAGCCAGTCCTGACCTGCCCCAATTCTTGGCGGCACTTAAGACATGGCTATTTAGGAAAGCCTATGCATAATACGACAACCAGCGACCCGGAACCTTCCGAGTCCGATATTTTTAGCCATTTTAATACTTTAATGTTTTTTTTGTTTTTTTTATAACTGTTTTATTAGGTTTTCAAATTTTATAGACATGACAAACCATAAAAAGATATCGTACACGAATACATAAGGAAAGGGAAGGGGGAGGGAATAGGAAACGTATCTTGACTTCCGTTCTAGTTCCATATTATATCATATTACATTATTATGTTATTTCTTTGATATTTGGGCATCCTAAAGTGCTCTTACTTACCGTATTTTTCGCACCATAAGGCGCACCTGCTGATAAGACGCACCTTGATTTTTGAGGAGGAAAATTGGGGAAAAAAATTGGGGGCTGGCTACACTAACATGGAGGGCGCTGGAGCAGAGGGGCGCGATGTACTACGCTATATTCGCGCCCCCCTCCGGCGGCTCCCGGCGGCTCCTGTGCATGCCCATACTCTCGCCGCCCGTGTTGCTGCAGCCAGCCGGGCGAGAACGGGGGGGCGAGGAGGGACTCGTGGGGGGGCTCGCCGCTCACGGACCCAGGAGGGAGGCCACGAGGCGGCCCCACGGCGGCAGCAGCAGCGTAGCAGCAGCCGCAGCAGCAGCAACAGAGGAAGGGCCCGAAGCCAGAGGCGCATCTTCGTGACGCCAGGAAGATGCGCCTCTGCCAGGAGGAAGGGAGGCGGCCGCGCGGTTACAGCGTTCTTACAGCGCGCGGCCGCCTCCCTTCCTCCTCGTCAGAGGCGACGAGTGACGTCAGGAAGAGCGCCTCTGCCGAGGGAAGGGGGAGGCGCCGCGCTGCAAGAACGCCCGGAAAGAGGCCGCAGGGAGGGAGGGAACTCTTCCTCCCTCCCTCCCTGCGCCTCTCTTTCGGGCCTCCTTACAGCCGCGCGCCGCCTCCCCTTCCTCCTCGGCAGAGGCGCATCTTCCTGACGTCACGAAGATGCGCCTGGCTTCGGCCCTTCCTCTGCTGCTGTTGCTGCGGCTGCTGCTACGCTGCCGCTGCGTCGCCCCGTGGGGCCGCCCGTGGCCTCCCCTCCTCGGGTCCGTGAGCGGCGAGCCCGCCCCACGAGTCCCCTCTTCCGCCCCCCGTTCCTCCGCGCCCGGCTGGCTGCAGCAACACGGCGGCGAGAGTGGGCATGCACAGGAGCCGCTGGGGCCGAGGGGCGCGAATATAGCGTAAGTACATCGCGCCCCTCTGCTCCAGCGCCCCCCCATGTTAGTGTATTCGCTCCATAAGACGCAGCTGATTTTTCTTCCTACTTTGGGAGGAAAAAAACTGTGTCTTATGGTCCGAAAAATACGGTATATATTTTCGTACAGTTTCTGACAGATTATTTCATTCTATTTTCTTTAATTTTATATATTCATTAACCATAGTCCAATCTGTCATCATATTCCCATTGCCATTATTCTGGCGTAGCCAGTAGGTTAGTTCATCCATTCCTTTGATCTCCAACACTTTCTCCAGCCATTGTTCTTTGTCTGGGAGGAGATTTCGTTTCCAAAGCTTCGCGAAAGCTATCCGTGCCGCCGTGGCAAGGAACACAAAAAGTTTTTGTTGATTTTCACTTTCAAAAGTCTTTTCATCTATTAATCCTAATAGGTATAGTTCCGGATTTTTTGGAAAATCCATTTGTAATATTTGTTTACATTCTTGATGGATCATTGACCAGAATTCTTTCATCTTGGGACAGGTCCACCACATGTGGTAGAAGGTACCTTCCTGTGCCCTGCATTACCAGCATTTATTATCTGTATTTTTGTACATCACGCTCAATTTTTGCGGTGTGATATACCAACGATGGATCATTTTAAGCCAATTTTCTTTCAAATCAGTAGCATATGTAATTTTAAGATGTTTACGCCATATTATTTCCCATTCTCTAAATTGTATTGGCCTCCCAATGTTTTGAGCCCACTTAACCATTGTTTGTTTGATTACCTCTTCCTCTGTTGTCCAGGTAAGAAGCATAGAGTAGATCTTTGAAACTGTTTTCTTTTCTGTTTGCATGACTCTATCCCAAGTTCCTTCTGTTTCACTAAATCCTTTGGTCTTATCTTTGTTGAACCACTCTCTTAGCTGGAAGAAATGGAGCCATCGGACATTCCGAAAGTTTTTTTATATTTCTTCCTGTGTCTTCAAGACATATTCACCATTTTGTTTTTTTAAGACATCTTTATATTTAGGCCACTCAGTCCATAATACTTTAATGTTTTAATACTCTAGTACTGTTACTGCTAGCTGTGTAAGTCGCCCGGAGCACACTTGTGGAAGGCGACTCATAAATAATAAAGTTCAGTTCAGTATTTGCTGCCCTAGGAATCCTAGAGTTGGAAGACAGCCAAAAGGTCACCCAGTCCAACCCCCTTCTGCCAGGCAGGAACATATAATTAAAACACTCCTGACAGACGGCCATTCAGCCTCTGCTTCTAAAATGCCAGAGAAGGACTCCCAGGCTTCTTGTCTCCAAAGGATTCTTGCTAGTTACTTCCATCTGTGCCTTGAAGCCGTGACTGGTTGGCTGCGTGCCAGCCGGCTGAAGGTGAACCCATCGAAGACGGAGATACTGTGGCCTGGTCGGCCTGGGCTGGATGAGTGCCGGCTGCCTACCCTGGACGGCGAGCGGCTTAACCCATCGCCGTCAGTTAAGAGTCTGGGGGTCATGCTGGACTCCTCGCTGACCATGGAGGCCCAGGTCTCCATGGCCAGCAGGACCGCATTTTACCACCTCCGACAGGCTAGGCGACTGGCCCCCTACCTGTCCAGGAGGGACCTGGCCACGGTGATCCAAGCGACCGTCATCTCGAGATTAGACTACTGTAATGCCCTCACGTAGGCCTTCCTTTGTCGACGATCCGGAAACTCAAGCTAGTGCAGAATGCCGCAGCCCGCTTGCTAGCAGGAGTGCCGGCGAGAGAGCATATTACACCTACTCTCCGGCAGCTGCACTGGCTTCCCATCGAGTACCGGATCGCCTTCAAAGTGCTGGTCTTGACCTTTAAGGCCTTGCACGGCCTGGGGCCTGCGTACCTGAAGGACCGCCTTATCCCGTACTCGCCCCCCAGATCACAGCGCGCAGATGAGCAAAGTCTGGTGTTAATTCCAGCAGTCCGCTCCTGCCACCTATCGACGACTAGACAAAGGTCTTTTCTGTGGCGGCACCAGGGCTCTGGAATGCCCTCCCGGAGAGTGCCCGAGCCATTTCGGAATTGGGCCCATTTCGGAGGGCATTTAAGACGGCCCTCTTTGGGCTGGCCTTTAACTAAGTGCTCGAGGTGATAAATCCTGATGTATGTCTTCCTAACCCATGCTTTGACCTTTGTAATCATTTTAATGTGGCCTTTGGATTTGGTTTTATGCTTTTATTGATTGTAATTGGCCACATGTCGTATGTTGCGCCGTGCTGCTTGTGTAATTTTGATGTGATCCGCCCCGAGCCTGCTGGGAGGAGCGGAATACAAAAATGAAATATAAATAAATAAATAAATAAATAAACTCTACAAAGAACTTGGGAGTTCTGCTTGACAAACCTATTTGTAGCAGGGACAACTGTTGTAGAACAGTGTTTCCCAACCCCAGTAGTGTGCCGTGACGGACCTCCTGCAGTGTCGCGAGAAAAGCTCTCTGCCCCCGTTCCTTCCCCCCTCCTCCTGCCGAATTCCTGCTGCTTAGGGGGGGGGGGAAGGGCCGGGCGGCAGCGAAGCAAAAGAAGAAGGGGCCAGGGCGCCCCTCCTTCGGCCGTTTCCCCAGCCAGCCTCCAATCGAGGGAGGGAGGAGGGAAGGGTGACGTCACTCGGGCCCTGCCCCCTTCCCCATCTCTGGCGCCGCTCTCCACCATGACTCCTGCCCCTCGCTCGCTGAGGCCGCGCAGAAGAGGAGCATGAGCGGTGGACGGGCTTCAGTGGGTGGGGCTGAAGCCCATCCACCGCTCATGCTCCTCCTCCTCTGCGCAGCTTCAGCGAGAGAGGGGTGAGAGTCATGGAGGAGAGTGGCCCCTATCTCCGGCGCCGCTCTCCGCCATTACTCCCGCCCCTCACTCGCTGAGGCCGTGCGGAGGAGGAGGAGCATGACCAGTGGACGGGCTTCAGTGGGCGGGGCTGAAGCCCATCCACCGCTCATGCTCCTCCACGCGGCCTCAGCGAGCAAGGGGCCAGAGTCATGGCGGAGAGTGTTGCCAGGAACAGGGAATTGCCGCCTTCTCCCTCTCCCCCGCCGCCCCTTACACCCGTGAGCCGCTACCTGTTACAATGGGAGCGGCTGAGGCTGGTGGCTGGACCCTGGGCCGGAGA
Organism: Anolis apletophallus; assembly: GCA_030556195.1. NCBI lineage: Eukaryota > Metazoa > Chordata > Lepidosauria > Squamata > Anolidae > Anolis > Anolis apletophallus. The sequence continues at coordinate 942,902 of JARBWK010000019.1, forward strand.
CTGTGCTTGGTGGCGGCCCTCGGCCTGCTCTACTGCCTGAGGGGCCCGCTTGCCAAGTTTGGTCCAGATCCATCATTGTTTGAGTCCACAGTGCTCTATGGATGTAGGTGAACTACAACTCCAAAACTCAAGGTCAATTAACTATATGTATTACTGTATTAGAGTGTCATTTTGTGTCATTTTGGTTGGTGGTGTGCCTCCGGATTTTTTTAATGTTAAAAGTGTGCCACGGCTCAAAAAAGGTTGGGAAACACTGTTGTAGAGCAACCAGAGATTGATGGTTTAGCTCAGGGCTGTCCAACTGGCGGCCCGGGGGCTGTATACGGCCCCCAGCCCCTTCCCTATGGCCCCCTAAGCTTTTTAATAAAAAATAAAAAGAGAAAAAAATATCCCCCAAAAAAATCTCCCCAAAAAAGTGCGCATGCGCGCGGTTTTGCCCGCTTTGGGAGGGCGGGGGGAGCCCCCCGTGGCTCCTCCCTCTCTCCCAAAGCGTCACACCAGCTTTGGGCGAAGGGGCAGAGCCACAGGGAGCCTCCTCGCGGCTTTCCTTCTCTCCCAAAGCATCACAACAGCCCCGGAAGCGGGCGAAATCACCCACTACCAAGGCTATTGTGATGCTTTGGAAGAGGGGGCGGAGCCGCGTGGCTGGGGGTGTGGCCGGGGGCATGGCCGGGGGCATGGCCGGGGGCCTGGCCGGGTGGCCCCCAGGTGATCACTCACCAGAAGTCCGGCCCTTGCACCGGCAGAAGTTGGACAGCCCTGGTTTAGCTGATTGTTTAGAGAGGATTGTGAGCTTTCCTGTGGTACAAAGTGATGGGCTCTCTAATCTGGGAAATTCAAGTCTGGGAAAGGATGGTTCTCTCTGTGAGAAAACTGGCTCGGAAATTGCAGGGCCTCAAGTGCACTCAGGGGAGTCAGAAGTAGCAACAGCAGATAAGGAATCGAGTGAAGAGCTGAGTGATAAGGAGGGTTCCTATGATAACCCACTTGTAGCTATGGAGATCAAGAAAAGTCTTTGTTTACAAATCAGAGTTGAAAATAGATTGCGTTGTTCAGAGGGACTACACAGGAAAACGGTGAAGGAAATTCATGGGAATTTGAATGATTTCATGGGTGTCTATTAAACAGTAAGTTGTTAACCTCAGTTCAGGCAATGCTGCATTAAGAGTGAGAAGATATGCCTGAGTTCTCTTGTTCCTGGTTCAAGTCAAGCTTTGATTTTGGATTTAATATATCCTGGAAGTTTTCTATGTTCCTGTTCATGTATTCCTGTTCAAGTTTTACTAGTTATACCTTCTGGATTGTGGATTTATGCTGTATCTGTTATTTCTAACTGTTCCTGGACTTTGTTACCTCTGGAACTTTATGAGACATTTGGATGATTGTTTGGTCATCACCTGTTGCTAAACCTTTTTGGTTTATATATCTTCTTTTCTTATTCCCGACTTTTATATGCTTTTTATATGTTTCTACAATAAATTGTTTGCTTATATTTCTGGACTCTTGTGTGCGGTGGTCATAGAGGTTTCCAGGTCTGGAGTGCAACAACAAGTATATTACTATCTAAAATACCATGTCAGCTATTAACGTCAGTTGTTTTTGTGTATGCGATGAGTACTGTTTATCCACTACTTAATTCATGTTGGTGGGGGGGAGAGACTTGGGGGCAGTTTATTTATTTATTTATTTACTATATTTCATATCTCAGCCCGAGGTGGTTTACATGTGGCAATCAATGCCCAAAGATAAAATACATTCAAAACAATTAAAACAATATCCATATAAAAAAGTGATCAATTAATAATTAAAACCATAAAATACAATTCTCAGCGTCCCATCACTAAAATCGTTTTCCGTCGCATCGTCATATCATTCCATAAATCTTAACTAAACAGTTATACCGCATCTGCAAATGCGTGCTCGGACAGCCAGGTCTTAACTGTCTTTCGAAATGTTAGGAGGGAAGAGGCCGATCTACTGCCCCTAGAGAGGGCGTTCCATAGCCGAGGGGCCACCACTGAGAAGGCCCTGTCTCTCGTCCCCACCAAGCGGGTCTGCGAAGAAGGCGGGACTGAAAGCAGGGCCTCCCCAGACGATCTTAAACACCTTGAGAAGAAGAACTTGGGCCCTTTATTACATTCTAAATCAGACCTGGGCAACCTGCGGCCCGGCAGCTGATTCTGTCCGGCCCGGGGAGAAGGTCGTCGGGGGCGGGGCCAAGAGGAAGGGGTGCCGCTACCCCATCCCATCGCGGGCTGTGGGGCTGTCTGCATCGGCAGACAGCCCACCGCTCTGGAGAACAATCGGAGCTGTGATCGTCTTCCGGGTCGCCTTCCATGTCGCCAGGGCGATTAGCCGCCTCAGGTCGCCGACTGCTCCCGCTGCCGGCCCAGATCACCTCCTGGGATGGCAGGCACTCCAAAGCCGGGATGGCAGGCACTCCATGGCAGGGCGATCAGCTGGGGAACTGCTGGGGGCGAGAGCGGGCGGAGGGTTGCAGCCTCCGATCGTCTGCTGCTCCGCTTTGCTGCAGCGGCGGCTGGGTCCGCTTTGTCATCCTCTGAGCTGGGTCCATCTTGGGATCCTTCCTCTCTTGAGGATGTGAGCCTCTATCTTGGTTCACACATTGTCTTCTTGAATTTCATTTTATTTTATTTTAGTGGTTTTTATTATTATTTTATAATAATTTTATAATAATAATATAATATAATGTTGTATTATATTATAATTTAAACATATTATAATGTCTATATATACTATAATATAATAATTATGATATTAATACTAATAAGAAATGAATATTTCTTGATATATTAATATGTTAATATTCATGATGTGTAATATATAGTAAATATAGTAAATAAATAAATTATGTAGATTAGAATGTAGTTCAGCCTTTAGGTGCGGCCCTCCATAATATTTTTTGGCTCTCGTGTGGCCTCTTGGAAAAAATAATTGCCCACCCCTGGTCTAGACTTGGTTTACTGAGGAACTACGAGCGATGAAGCGGAGAAAGAGACAGCTAGAGGACGTGTGGCGGAGCCTCCGTGACGAAGCATCGAAATCGGCTTATAAACAGTTTAAAGAGGTTTATGAGCAAGCTATCAAGGGAGCCAAAAAAGTTCACTATTCTTCCCTGATAGAGTCGGCTAGCTCACGCCCAGCTCAATTGTTTAAGATAATTCGGTCTCTGACAACAATCCCAACTGTCCCAAATGATAAGGATTTGGCTCAACAGCTGAGGCTTTTCAGAGCTACTTCGCCGACAAGATTTCGACCTCCGCCGACATTCCAGCTACCCTTGATACAGTTAGCGAACTCGAGACTCCGCCGCCACTCGGGCTCCGCCTTCACCCGTTCCAACTGCTGGACGCAGCAGCTGTCGATAAGTTACTTGCTGCAGCTAGGCCAACTACTTGCTCCCTCGACCCGCCCCCTCCTGGCTAATTAGATCTTGCCGGGGAGGGGCTCACGAGGCCCCTGGGCACGATCATAAATAGCTCCCTTGAGCAAGGAGTCTTCCCGGGGGGATTGAAAGAGGCTATGGTGAGACCGCTGCTGAAGAAGCCGAATCTAGACCCCTCGGCTCCCTCCAATTACCGGCCAGTTTCCAACTTGCCTTTTTTAGGCAAGGTGATTGAGAGGGCAGCAGCAGATCAGTTGCAGCAGTTCTTAGAAGACACAGCGGGTTCGACCCCTTCCAGTCCGGCTTCGCATTGGGCATGGGACGGAGACCGTGCTTATCGCCATTACAGACCAACCGCCGCCAGCTGGACCAGGGTGGATCAGCTCTGCTTGTCTTGTTAGATCTGACAGCAGCGTTGATACCGTAGACCATGAGCTGTTGACCCACCGTTAGCCGGCTCCGGGGTTGGGGGACCGCCTTAAATGGGTGGCCTCCTTCCTCTGGGACCGGGGACAACGTGTGGAGGTGGGGGTCTCCGGAGACTCCCGCTGATTGCGGGGTCCCCAGGGGCCATCCTCTCCCCTTATTATTCAACGTCTATATGCCCCTGGCCCAGCTGGCTCGCGACTTTGGTCTGGAGTGTTATCAGTACGCTGACGACACCCAGCTTCTGCTGAGAATGGACGGCAGGCCGGACACTGTACCCGATTGTTTCCATCTATGCCTGGAGGCCGTGACTGGTTGGCTGCGCTCCAGCCGGCTGAAGGTGAATCCGTCGAAGACGGAGATCTTGTGGCCCGGTCGGCCTGGACTGGATGAGTGCCGGTTGCCTACCCTGGATGGCGAGCGCCTTAGCCCGTCACCTGTTGTTAAGAGCCTGGGTGTTCAACTGGACCTCCTGCTGACCATGGAGACTCAGGTCTCCGCGGCCAGCAGGGCGTCATTTTTCCACCTGCGACAGGCTAGGAGACTGGCACCCTACCTTTCCAGGGACGACCTGGCCACGGTGATCCAGGCGACGGTCATCTCGAGACTTGACTACTGTAACGCCCTCTACGTTGGCCTTCCCTTGTCGACAATCGGAAACTCAAGCTCGTGCAAAATGCCGCGGCTCGCTTGCTGACGGGAGCGTCAGTAAGGGAGCATATTACGCCCACCCTCCGGCAATTGCACTGGCTCCCTATCGAGTACCGAATTGCCTTCAAGGTGTTGGTTTTAACCTTTAAGGCCTTACACGGTCTAGGGCCTGCGTATCTGAGGGACCGCCTGCCCAGACATTTCCCCGAGATCACTACGCTCAGAGGACTCGAATCTGCTCCTGATTCCATCGGTTCGCTCTTGTCGCCTCTCTTCAACTAGGCAAAGAGCCTTCTCGGTGGCAGCCCCAACATTGTGGATTTCGCTCCCGGACGATGTTCGAGCTGCCGCAGAACTTCTTCCGTTTCGTAGGGCCTGTAAGACCGCCCTCTTTAGACTGGCCTTCGGCGAGGCAAATTAGCCGACATGTACTTTTAGTCTCTGTTTTCGGGATATGTTACCGCGTTTTTATGTCTGTTTCTATTTTATTGTAAGGCTGCATGAGTGAAACATGTTAGCCTATTTTATGCCTTGTTATCCGCCCCGAGCCTGCAGGGAGGAGCGGAATATAAGACCGAACAATAAATAAATAAATAATAAATAAATAAATAGACGTAGAAGGGGTCTATGGTTCTCACTTAGAGGTCCATGTAATATTACAAAACACAAAGTATTTATGAGGGCCGGAGAGGCAGCTGAACCCAGAAAGATGATGAATTTTAGCAACTCACATTACGATTTACATGAGGCAGTGTTTCCCAACCAGTGTGCCGTGGCACACTAGTGTGCCGTGAGCGATCATCAGGTGTGTCGTGGGAAATTGGAACCTCCAATATCCTTTCTTCCCCCTCCTGCCCACAGTGCTCTCGGGGTGTAGGTGAACTACAACTTCCAAACTCAAGGTCAATTCCCAAGCAAACCCTTTCAGTACTTTCTGTTGGTAATGAGAGTTCAATATGCCAAGTTTGGTTAAATTCCATTGTTGCAAAAGTTCAGGATGCTCTTTGATTGTGTGTTAACTATAAATCCCAGAAACTGTAACTCCCAAATGTCAAGGTCTATTTCCCCCAAAATCCATCTGTGTTCACATTTGGGCATATTGAGTACTCATGCCAAGTTTTGTCCTGATCCAACATTGTTTCAGTCCACAGTGCTCTCTGGATATAGGTGAACTACAACTCCAAAACCCAAGGTCAATGCCCACCAAACTCTTATAGTATTTTCTCTTGCTTGTGGGAGTTGTGTGTGGGAAGTTTGTGTCTTTCTGCCATTCCTGCCAGGATATCAGTGTATAAATACATTAAAAAACATATTAACTATATGTATGACTGTGTTAGAGTGTCATTTTGTGTCGTTTTGGTTGAAAAACACTGACATAAGGCACTCCTAGTTGGCAAAAATAAGTCCCGCAACCTGCCAGGGAGAGAAACCCACTAAACAGGGGAAGGGAAAATATAAGTGGGTGTGCTTTTGCAGAGCTAAAAGAAACCTGGCCAGGTAAATTGGCTGTTATGTTTATAGAGATGTATCTAGGGCTGCAGACAGCCAACTATCTCTGTCTCCTGGACCACATATTCCCTAATAGACAATCTCTAGAATGTGGTCTCTGAAAGAAATTAACATTTGGAGACCATTCGGAGATTCCCCTTTATCGATTCTTTGATTCGCCTCCCTTTTTTGAATGGCAAGCGTCTGTGTAAACTGAGCCGCCTCTTTCGCTGTCTCCAGAATACATTGACCGAACCTGGAGGACCTCCATCTGCGTCGGGAGGGAGTGACGGTTTGGAGCAAAGGGGAATTTTGCACACTTAATACAAACAGCAATTAATAGCAGAGCTTGTTTGAACAACAATGCCTAATTAATCCCCTTGATAGTGGCACGCAGATTTGTTTGCTGACCTTGGTACGGAATTGAGATGTTACTCTTGGTGAGCAAGTCTGTTATTCGATAAATAAAATCAAGCTGGAAAACTTGGCTCTCTGCCCCTCCGGAATTGAGAAGTCAGAAGCCTTCCTGGCTTAAGACGAGGCCTTCCCAGAACCAAACACAGAAGTGCTGGCTTCTGATTCTCTCGGCTGCTATCTACCATTAAGCCCCAATTCTGTGTATTTGTATTTACCGTATTTTTCGCACCATAAGACGCAGGTTTTTTCCTCCCAAAGTAGGAAGAAAAATCAGCTGCGTCTTATGGAGCCGAATGCAGGCCGGGGGGGAGGCGCTGGCGCAGCGGGGGCGGCGATATACTCACGCTATATTCGCGGGGCCCCTCCCCCCGGCGGCTCCCGGCGGCTCCCGGCTGCGCCCCTTCCTCCTTCCCTCCCTCCCTCCTCTCTTTCGGGCCTCCTCACAGCGCACGGCCGGCAAGGCTTTCCTCCTCGGCAGAGGCACATCTTCGTGACGTCACGAAGATGCGCCTCTGGCTTCGGCCCTTCCGCTGCTGCGGCTGCTGCTGCTGCCGCCGCTGTCTCCGTGGGGGCCGCCCTCGTGGCCTCCCCCCCTCCTGCTCCTCCTCGGGTCCGTGGCGGCGTGAGTCCCCTCTTCCGCCCCTGTTCCTCCGCGCCGCCCGGCTGGCTGCGGCGACACGGCGAGAGTCTGGGCATGCGCGGGAGCCGCCGGGGCCGCCGGGCGCGCCGATAGCTAGCAGTACATCGCCGCCCCCTCTGCTCCAGCGCCTCCCCTCCATGTTAGTGTCTCCCCCCTCCATATTAGTGTAGCCAGCCCCATTTTTCCCCAATTTTCCTCCTCGAAAATCTAGGTGCGTCTTATCAGCAGGTGCGCCATATGGTGCGAAATACGGTACTTTACTTTATTTACTTTATTTATATTCCGCTCTTCTCACCCCAAAGGGGACTCAGAGCGGAGTACAGTTCACATACTTGCAGACAATCCCTGCAGTTCAACATATGACATATAGATGAACATACGACATATAGACGAATAGAGGCAAACTCTGGCCACCAGGGGGAGCTGGCGCACTCCTCATCCCTCAGAGGCATCAAGCAGTAGCTCAGTTTGGGGCGCGGCTCTGGATGATCAGGCTCCTACAGCTGGGGTAAAGAGAGTGGCTAGTGCCTCAAGCCTTGACTCAGACAGAGAACAGAGGAGAAAGATTCAGCATATACTTAGGGAACCTTCTGAGTCTGATACATTTGAAGGGTTTCCAGGGAATGCAGAATTACAGTCAGAAGAAAGTGATACAGACCTAGATTCAGCATTGGTGCAGGAAGTGAGAGATGTATGCAATGCGGACTCGGGGGACAGTACATTTCTGGGGTTCCAGACGGATCAGGACTGGCCATCTTCTCATTCAGAAACTGAGTGGGGCCCTTTAAGCCAAGAAGAGCTGTCCCTTGTTGTTCCTTCTGCATTCCTCAGCGATTCCTGGAGTTCTTTATTGGCCTCATAATTCAGTCAAAATTTGCCTCCCCACTTAATGTGGTACCTTTAACTCCTACTTGACAGATGCAACTGTCTTTCGGGCTGCAAAGGTCGACAGCAGGCTACACTTGAGGTCGAGCACCCACCTCGACCCGGGCAGACCTCGAACTCATGACCTACTAGTCAGAGAGATCTTATGCAGCTTAGATTCCCGCCACATTCCCCTCGGAGCCCTGCTTGTTGGGCCAAACAGAGTAGAAGCATGCTGCCTGCAGACCGAGGGGAAAGCATCACAGGAAGAATTGTATCTTAAGTAACTCTGATGCTTTTAATCCAGGTCGTAATAAAGGATATAAGGACCAACCTTGCCATTGTCTAAAATGATGGGAAGGGGATCCCCCCCCCCCAATTGCTGCCAATGGGATGAAAATATCCAATTTTTCCATTTGGGGAACTAAAAGCCATTTCAGGAGCGCGCCCGTTATAATATATTGATAATATTATAATCTAATACAATATAAAGACCTGTTAAATCATGCTTCTAAATGTTTCTAAAGTACTTACAAAACAAAAATTCTGGGGGTGAAAACTAGATGGCGCTGGTGCTTTGCTTCTACAGTGTTGCTAAAGTTCTGGTGGTGTGCACTTCACCACCAGAACTTTAGCAACACTATATAAACAAAGCACCAGCGCCACCTAGTTGTCACGCTCAGAATTTCAGTTTTGTAAGTACTTTAGAAACATTTAGAAGCATGGTTTAATTATATATTTTATATTACATGTAATATTACTAATAATATTACAGTATAATATTACAGTCCAATGGACTGTAATATTAATATTATTAATATTAATAGTAATATTAATATTAATAATATTAATATTAATATTAATAGTAATATTAATATTGTGCTATGGCAATAATATTGTGCTATGGCAATAATATAATATATTGTATTTACATTTTACTTGTAAGCCACTCTGAGTCCCCCTCGGGGTGAGAAGGGCGGCATATAAATGTCGTAAATAAATAAATAAATAAATAAATAAATAAATAAATAAATAAGGGGCTCCTGGTATCCAGGAAGCAGAAACAGGTAGCAGTTCCCCCGAAATGCACAAGCCTACTGCATATATGGGACTACAGTGACCATAAAATGCAGTTCCGAACCACATTATATGGCAATGTTGATCCAGCCTGTGTGTATAGGTTTCCCAGCCCCTGTATGTGAGGAACACCTGTAGTTGTTGATATAATTAACAGAAAGGGAAATTGCTTTGTGCATGTTCGCAATGTGGGGACATGAGAGAAGACTCCCACAGGATGGGAAAACATCCGGGTATCCCCTGGGCAACATCCTTGCAAACATCCAACTCTCTCACACCAGCTTCTCAAGTTGCTCCTGACACGGAAAAAAAATATCTTCCAGATGTGTGTTAATCTGTTCAATAATCCAGGCAGGATGCCACCTTCCCTTCACATACACACCTTGCTCCCTCCGGCATTGACTGTTAATGGGAGCCCTGCCTGGCAGACCCAATGCCTCCTGAGGGGCTGAGGACAGGTACCTGGGTGGCTGGGCTGGTGGTGCCAAGGGGCAGGGTGAGGTGGCCCTTTGGGGCCTCTTAGCAGACGGGCAGCAGGCACTTTGGTGCCAGAGAACGCAAACAACCCATCCCTTGACTAATGAACATAGGACAGAGCACAGCAAATCGACCTGTGGCACCTACAATAGCTCCGAGTCCCCTCGGGGAGATGGGATGGGATGTAAATAAAGTATTATATTATATATGCACCGGGACTGTGGCGCAGCTGGCTGGGAGTCAGCTGCGTAAGATCTCTACTGACCAGAAGGTCATGAGTTCGGGGTCTGCCCAGGTCGGAGTGAGCTCTCGACCAATTGTGTAGCTCGTTGTCGACCTTTGCAACCCAAAAGGCAGTTGCATCTGTCAAGTAGGAAATTTAGGTACTACGTTGTGGGGAGGCTAAATTTAACTGATTTACAAGGCCATAAAATCTCCAGGAAGTACGCAAAAAAGAACGAAGGAATGCGACAGCTCCCCCTGGTGGCCAGAAGCTGGAATGTTGAATTGCCTCTATGTCTGTCTATATATGTTGTACATCTAAATGGCATTGAATGTTTGCCTGTATATGTGCATTGTGATCCGCCCTGAGTCCCCTACAGGGTGAGAAGGGCGGAATATAAATGACGTAAATAAATAAATAAATAAATAATATTAATAGTGTGCTATATGGCAATAATATAATATATTGTATTTACATTTTACTTGTGAGCAGCTCTGAGTCCCCTTCGGGGTGAGAAGGGCGGAATATAAATGATGTAAATAAAAAAATAAAAAAATATTATTATTGGGTATTATTTCCAGGCTGTCTGGCCATGTTCCAGAAGCATTCTCTCCTGATGTGTTCTCCACATCTATAGCAGTCACCCTCAGAGGTTGTGAGGTCTGTTGGAAACTAGGTTTATATATCTGTGGAATGTCCAGGGTGGGAGAAAGAACTCTCGTCTGTTTGAGGCAAGTGTGAATGTTGCAATTGGCCGCCTTGATTAGTACTGAATGGCCTTGCAGTTTCAAAGCCTGGCTGCTTCCTTCCTGAGGACTCCTTTGTTGGGAGGTGTTAGCTGGCCCTGATTGTTTCCTGTCTGTGTTGTTGTTATTGTTGTTGTTATGTTACCAAGAACAAATTCGACCAGACTTTATCTTTTTGTCACTTGTTTTTTCTTGGCCTTAAATATAACTTTTTTGCCTACGCCTCCGTTGAATTTCGTCTCATTAGTTTCTGCGCAATTTTCTAATTTATCGGGTTTGGGGGTTTTTTTGTTTGTTTTTTGCATTCTCTTCCTATCTTCCAATATCTTAGCCCAGTGTTTCCCAACCAGTGTGCCGTTGCACATTAGTGTGCCATGAGCGATCATCAGGTGTGCCGGGGGAAATTGGAGATAGAAGAGAGAGAGAGAGAGCCCTCCTGTCCTACCGGGAAGCCCTAGCTGGGGCTCGATCCCTTGCTGAGTCCCGCAAACACAGCCTCTACTCACCACTTGCCTTCTTGGGCTTCCTCCTACCCTCCTTCCTTGGCCTCGGAAAGGTTTGAGCCGGCGGAGACCGCGTCAGGCGGAAAGAGAGCGCGGAGAGAGAGAAGATCCTGGGATGGGACTTCCCGGATCCCCCGGCTGCCTGGGGGCGGATCTACACCGTAGCATTCATGTAGTGAGGCACTCCTTGGTCTTCCAGGGCTCAAGGCTGGGGAATCCTAGGATTTGTAGTTTGGGGAGGCTCAGGATGGTGTCCTGAGCCTCCCCAAACTACAACTCCCGTGATTCCCTCGCACTCAGCCAAGGCGGGTCAAGGGGTGTTTGGGACACAGGGTTGAGGCACCTTTAAGCAGGGGCCGAAAACTAACAGGGTTTGCTCACTTAAGGCAGGCGTGGGCCAACTTGGGCCCTCCCTCCAAGTGTTTTGGCCTACAATTCCCACCATATATACTGTATATATACACACACACATGCACATACATATATATCTATGTTGTGTTCATCGAAACAGGCCCAGGTTTCACACTGAGTGTACACATACATTTAAAAACAGATTAATTATATGTATGACTGTGTTAGAGTGTCATTTTGTGTCATTTTGGTTGGTGGTGTGCCCCAGGTTTTTGTAAATGTAAAAAATGTGCCGCGGCTCAAAAAAGGTTGAAAAACACTGTCTTAGGCGCCCGGTTTTGTGTCGTTTGCATTTCAGCAATGCGTCTCCTACCGTCCCCCATCATGCTGTTGATTAGCAAACATATTAAATATGCAAGAGATGGTATAACACTAACAGATGGGTTCATAACAGGTTGGAAAAGTGTGCTCAAAGAGTCATCATCAATGGCTATGCTTTAGATGGGAAGCGGCTCTTGAGTAGAATCCCTCTGGGTTCCATCCTGGGGCTGATACTCTTCTACATGTTTATCAATTGGAAGGGGTGGATAACACATCGGAAGATGGGAACAGAATTCAAAAGCACCTCGAGAAACAAATAAAGGGGGAAGAAATGAATCAAATGGAATTCAGTAGAAGCAATATTCTAATAGAAGCATAAGTTCTAAATTGGGGCAAGGAATAGGCTCACTATATTCTTCATCCAAAGGACTGCATTCAGTTCTGGGCATCTAGACAAATTGGAGCGGGTTCAAAGAAGCGTCGTGAGGATGATAAAAGGGACGGAGAACAAAACCTATGGGGAAAGTTGGAAGGAGCTGGGCTTGTTCAGCCTGGTGACGAGAAGAATCGGCAGTGTCATGATTGTGTTCTTTAGATCCTTCAATGGCGGTCACAGAGAGAAGTGGGCCGATCTCTTCTCTGCCGTCCCAGAAGGAAGGACCGGCTCTAATGGTTTGAAGTTACAAGAGGTTAGATTGTGATTGAACATTAGACAGAACTTCTTGACAGTAAGAGTGCTTTGGCAATGGAAGCAATTGGTTAGAGAGGAGGTCTCTTTCTCTAAAGGCCTTCCGAAAAAGTCTGGACAGTTACTCAACCTTCCTAATGCCACGACCCCTTAATAAAGTCCCCCATGTCGTGGTGACCCCCAACCATAACATCATTTTAGTAATTTGGCTACTGTTACGAATCGTATTATAAAATATCTGATATGCAGGATGTATTTTCATTCATCCAAATTTGGTACCAATCTGAATACTGGTAGGGTTGGGAAGGGGGATTGATTCTGTCCCTTGTGAATTGTAGTTGCTGGGATTTATAGTTCATCTACATTCAAAGAGCATTGTAGGTGCTCAACAATGGAATTGAACCAAACTTGACAGACAGAACTCCATGACCAACAGAAAATGCTGGAAGGGTTTGGTGGGCATTTACCTCGAGTTTTGGAGTTGTAGTTCACCTACACCCAGAGAGCGCTATGGGTTCAAAAATTATAGACCTGGACCAAACTTGGCACGAATACTCAATATGCCCAAATGTAAACACTGGGTGAGTTTGGGGAGAATAGACCTTGACATTTGGGAGTTGTAGTTTGCTGGGATTTATAGTTCACCTACAATCAAAGAGCATTGTAGGTGCTCAACAATGGAATTGAACCAAACTTGGCAGACAGAACTCCCATGACCAACAGAAAATACTGGAAGGGTTTGGTGGGCATTCACCTTGAGTTTGGGAGTTGTAGTTACTGGGATTTATAGCGAACCTACAATCAAAGAGCATTCTGAACTCAACCAATGATGGAATTGAACCAAACTTTGCATACAGAACTCCCATGACCAACAGAAAATACTGGAAGGGTTTGGTGGGCATTGATTTTGAGTTTAGGAGTTGTAGTTCACCTATATCCAGAGAGCACTGTGGACTCAACCAATGATAGATCTGGACCAAACTTGGCACAAATACTCAATATGCCTGGTGGAGTTTGGGGAAAATAGACCTTGACATTTGGGTGTTGTAGTTGCTGGGATTTATAGTTCACCTACATTCAAAGAGCATTGTAGGTGCTCAACAATGGAATTGAACCAAACTTGGCACACAGAACTCCCATGACCAACAGAAAATATTGGAAGGGTTTGGTGGGCATTCACCTTGAGTTTTGGAGTTGTAGTTCACCTACATCCAGAGAGCACTATGGATTCAAAAATAATAGAACTGGACCAAACTTGGCACAAATACTCAATATGCCCAAATGTAAACACTGGGAGAGTTTGGGGAAAATAGACCTTGACATTTGGGTGTTGTAGTTGCTGGGATTTATAGTTCACCTTCAATCAAAGAGCATTGTAGGTGCTCAACGATGGAATTGAACCAAACTTGGCGCACAGAACTCCCATGACCAACAGAAAATACTGGTAGGGTTTGGTGGGCATTCACCTTGAGTTTTGGAGTTGTACTGTAGTTCACATACATCCAGAGAGCACTATGGATTCAATAATAAGGGTTTGGTGGGCATTGATCTCGAAACATAAACACTGGGTGAGTTTGGGGAAAATAGACCTTGACATTTGGGTGTTGTAGTTGCTGGGATTTATAGTTCACCTACATTCAAAGAGCATTGTAAGTGCTCAACAATGGAATTGAACCAAACTTGGCAGACAGAACTCCCGTGACCAACAGAAAATACTGGAAGGGTTTGGTGGGCATTGACCTCGAAACGTAAACACTGGATGAGTTTGGGGAAAATAGACCTTGACATTTGGGTGTTGTAGTTGCTGGGATTTATAGTTCACCTACATTAAGAGCATTGTAGGTGCTCAACAATGGAATTGAACCAAACTTGGCACACAGAACTCCCATGACCAACAGAAAATATTGGAAGGGTTTGGTGGGCATTCACCTTGAGTTTTGGAGTTGTAGTTCACCTACATCCAGAGAGCACTATGGATTCAAAAATAATAGAACTGGACCAAACTTGGCACAAATACTCAATATGCCCAAATGTAAACACTGGGTGAATTTGGGGGAAAATAGACCTTGACATTTGGATGTTGTAGTTGCTGGGATTTATAGTTCACCTACAATCAAAGAGCACTCCGAACCCCACCAATGACGGACCTTGGCCAACTGAATGTACTGGAGGGATTTGACGGGACTGACCCACCATTCATTGGACCAAATTTGGCACAAATACCTGATACACCCGAATTTGAATGCTGGTGAGGTTGGGGGGATTGATAGTTGTTCTCGGTCGGCAGGGCATGTCTGCCTGCCCCCCAAACCCAGACCCATAGCTTCAAGGGGCCCAGTCTTCCTCCGCACTTTGCCTCTGTGTGGAGGGAGCAGAGAGGCCATTTTGAAGGCTGCCGTTCTGCCTGAGAAGTCGCTCTCCGGCTCCTCCTGTAGAGTCTCTTCCCGAGAGATGCTATCGGCTCCCTGCCTTGATGTTTGCTGACGATGCTCTGGGAATCGTAACGAGGCAGCGCCGGAGGAGACGGCCACTTCAGCGGCTTTTGTGTCCTACAAAGGCAGCGGCAGCAGGAAGGAAGGAAGGAAAGAAGGAAGGAAGCCGCCAGGCCGCCCTTGAAGGAATGGCTCCTGTTGCCAGGATGCCCCTGAAGGATAGAGGCTGAGGATGGGTATCTCAAGGGCTCCTCCATCATTGCCAAGACTGCCAGGCTGGAAAGAGACAGATAAGATGGACAGTCGGAGGGTTTGCTAAGCAATCTTGAGTGGAGTGCTTGATTCGTAACACTTTCAGAACAGTGTTAAGAATCCTAGTATCTTAGTCCTGGCAAGGGCAGTAAGGGCCATCCAGCCCAACCCCTGGAACACGTCATCAAAGCCCTCCTGACAGATGGCCATTCAGCGTCTGATCAAAACGCTCCACTGGACTCCAAAGCAACATATTGCATTGTGGAACAGCTCCGCCATTCCTAACGTTTCGGTGGAATGTCTTTTCTCGCGATTTGAATCTAACCAAAACGCCGTGTGTCAACACTCTGACTATAAATGGGTGGCCTCCTTCCTCCGGGACCGGGGACAACGTGTGGAAGGGGGCGGGGGGGTCTCCGGGAGGCTCCCACTTAACTGTGGGGTCCCCCAGGGGGCCATCCTCTCCCCTTATTATTCAACATTTATATGCGCCCCCTGGCCCAGCTGGTCCGCGACTTTGGTCTGGAGTGTTACCCCTACGCTGATGACACCCAGCTTCTGCTGGGACGGGACGGCAGGCCGGACTCCGAACCCGATTGTTTCCATCGCTGCCTTGAAGCCGTGACTGGTTGGCTGCGTGCCAGCCGGCTGAAGGTGAATCCGTCGAAGACGGAGATCTTGTGGCCCGGTCGCCCTGGGCTGGATGAGTGCCGGTTGCCTACCCTGGATGGCGAGCGGCTTAGCCCGTCATCCTTGGTTAAGAGCTTAGGTGTTCAATTGGACCCCTTGCTGACCATGGAGACTCAGGTCTCCGTGGTCAGCAGGACGGCGATCTTCCACCTACGACAGGCTAGCGACTGGCACCCGACCTGTCCAGGCATGATCTGGCCCCGGTGCTCCAAGCAACGGGCATCTCGAGGCTGGACTACTGTAACGCCCGCTACGTAGGTCTTCCCTTGGCGACAATCTGGAGCTCAAGCTAGTGCAGAATGCCGCTGCTCGCTTGCTGGCGGGAACGCCGGCAAGGGAGCACATTACGCCCACTCTTCGGCAACTGCACTGGCTCCCCATGGAGCACCGAATTGTCTTCAAGGTGTTGGTGTTAACCTTCAAGGCCCTGTACGGCTTAGGGCCTGCGTACCTGAGGGACCGCCTTGCCCCATACATTCCCCCGAGATCACTACGTTCAGAGGAACAAAATCTGTTGTTGGTGCCAACAATCCGCTCCTGCCATCTGTCCACAGCAGAGCGTTCTCCGTAGCAGCCCCGGTGCTATGGAACTCCCTGCCAAGTGACATCCGGACCATACAAGACCTAATTCCCTTTCGGAGGGCGGTTAAGACCGCGCTGTTCAAATTAGCCTTTGACTAGACAACCGGATTGGGCGACTGACTTACAGCTGTCTAATACACTGGTGTTTCGGGCCTTTGGAAATGTATGCGTGTCTCAATACCTCGTGACGTGATCCGTATTGTTTTAATGTTTTAATATTTTACTGTTTTACTGTACAGCTGCATGGCCACTACATGCCGCTGGTCTTATATGTTGTGACCCGCCCCGAGCCTGCAGGGAGGAGCGGAATACAAAACCAAATAATAAATAAATAAATAAATAAATAAATGATGCAAAGACACTCTGTGCGTGCTCAGAAACACTATGTTGTGGCCAGATCTTGGAAGCAACTGAATACAAATAAGGTTTTCTCCTGACATTAAGTCTAGTCGTGTCCGACACTGGATGTTGGTGCTCATCCCCATTTTTAGGTTGAAGAGCCGGTGTTGTTCGAAGACACCTCCAAGGTCATGTGGCCGGCATGACTGCATGGAGTGCTGTTACCTTCCCGCCGAAGAGGTACCTATCGATCTACTCATGTTTGCATGTTTTCGAACTGTTAGGTTGGCAGAAGCTGGGGCTAACAGTCCCCCCACTCTCTGGATTCGAACTGCCGACTTTTTGGTCAGCAAGTTCAGCAGCTCAGTGGTTTAACCCAGTGTTTCCCAACCAGTGTGCCGCGGCACACTAGTGTACCATGAGCGATCATCAGGTGTGCCATGGGAAAATGGAACCTTTGCCTCGCTTTGCTCACGCTGCCGCTTCTGGAAGAACCGACCACCCCGCCAGGAGTCATCTGGGCAGCCTGCCTCTCTCTCTCTCTCTCTCTCTCTCCGTCTCTCTCTCTCTCTCTCGAGGTCACTTCCAGAGGAGGCGGAGAGCTTCCGGAGAGGAGCGTTGGGCTTTGGCCACCTGTTTTCCCCTTCTGGCTCAGGATTCCTTCCGGCTTTGGGGCCAAGGTGGCTCCGGAGCCTCCTCCCTTCTTCCTCTCCTGGCCTGGGCTTTGCCTCGGCCTCTCCAGCACACAAGGCAGGATATCTATGTCCGAAGCACACAAGGCAGGATATCTATGTTGAGTTCATCGAAACAGGCCTGGATTTCACACTGAGTGTATAAATACATTTAAAAACGTATTAACTATATGTATGACTGTGTTAGAGTGTCATTTTGTGTCATGTTGGTTGGTGGTGTGCGCCAGGGTTTTGTAAATGTAAAAAAATGTGCCGCGGCTCAAAAAAGGTTGAGAAACACTGGTTTAACCCACTGCACCACCGGGGGCTCCAAATATGGAATAACTGGTAATTATTTTATTTTATTTGCCACATTTATACCCAGCCCATTGAGCCCCTGGTGGTGCAATGGGTTAAACCCTTGTGCTGTCAGGACTGCTCAGTGGTTTGAATCCGGGGAGAGTGGGTTGAGCTCCCTATGTCAGCTCCAGCTCCCCATGCGGAGACATGAGAGAAGCCTCCCACAAGGATGGTGAAACATCAAACATACGGGCATCCCCTGGGCAACGTTCTTGCAGACAGCCACTTCTCTCACAACAGTTTCTCAAGTCACTCCTGACTTGAGAAAGGGAAAACACTCAGAGAAAAGAAAAATTGGTCTTCGGATTGGATCACCTGAGCAAACCACAAACCAGTAAATAAAGAAGACACTCAGAAACAGGGGAATTCCAGAAAAGAAACAATCAGGGCCAGCTAAACACCTCCCAACAAAGGATTCCCCCAAGCAGTAAGAAGCCAGACATTAAAACTGCTGGGCCATTCAGTGCTAATCAAGGCGGTCAATTGAAGTATTCATACCTACCTCAAACAGACAAGAGTTCTTTCTCCCACCCTGGCAGGCCCGGATTAACTGCTTTTGGCGCCCTAGGCCACACTTTGTAAGCCCCGCCCCCGGGGACAGGGCCGCTTCTGGGCCTGTGCGGCTGGGTGCGAGCGCACCTCCGCCATGTTCCTGGGTACTGCGCATGCGTGGCCCCGGGGGCTTCCCTTCCTTCCTCCTCCTTGGAGAAGGAAGAGGAAGGAAGGGAAGCCCCCGGGCGGCCGCTGCGGCACCCAGGAACGTGGCGGAGGAGACAGAGGCCGCAGCGCTCGCAAAGAGGCACCGTGGCTTCCCTCCGCCTCTTCCTCCTCCTCGCCGCAGAAGTCAAGGAAGGCGGGCGCGGCGAAGAGGAGGAAGAGGCGGATGGAAGCCACGGGCGCGACGCCCTGCCTCTGCCCCGTTACATTCCTGGGTGCCGCAGCGGCCGCCCAGGGGCTTCCCTTCCGTCCTCTTCCTTCTCTGAGGAGGAGGAAGGAAGGGAAGCCCCTAGGGCCGCTGCGGCACCTAGGAACGTAGCGGAGGAGGCAGAGGCCGCGGCGCTCGTGCCCTCGCTCCTGCCGCGCATTCCCGGCAGCGATCCCGGAGCTTCCCTCCGCCTCTTCCTCCTCACCCTCGCCGCCGCGCCTGACGTCACCCAGCCCCTCAGGTTGGTTGCGGGAGAGGCACACCATTGGCCGCAGACACCGCCGCCGAAAAGGGGCGGGCGCTGCGCAGGACGCCGGGATGAAGGCGGACGACAACGTCGCCTAAGCCAGTGTTTCCCAACCTTTTTTGAGCCACGGCACACTTTTAACATTAAAAAAATCCGGGGGCACACCACCAACCAAAATGACAAAAAATGACACTCTAACACAGTAAAGAACGGCTGGGGGATGGTGGCCTGCTGGGAGCAGCTGCTGGGAGTGCGGAAGCCAGGGAGGCAGAGCCAGGCTGTGCCATGCCCTGCCCCCTACCCCGGCTTCAGCACCCCAGCAGCTGCTCCAGCCTTGAGGGGCAGTGCCAAGCCAGGTGCCAGAGCCAGCACAATGCTGGCTTGGCACTGTCCCTCAAGGCTGGAGCAGCTGCTGGGAGTGCGAAGCCGGGAGGGGGCAGAGCCAGGCCGCGCCATGCCGCCCCTCCCCCAGCTTCAGCTCTCCTACAGGCCGCGCCATGCACCCCCCCCCCAGCTTCAGCTCTCCTACAGAGGAGGAGCATGAGCGGTGGACAGGCTTCAGTGGGCGGGGCTCCTCCTCCACGCGGCTTCAGCGAGCGAGGGGTGAGAGTCATGGTGGGAGTCATGGCGGATTGGAGGCTGGCTGGGGAAACGACCGAAGGAGGCAGCGGCCCGGTCCCTTCTTCTTTTACTTTGCCACTGCTCAGCCCTTCCTCCTTCCCCCAAGCAGCAGGCGTTCAGCAGGAGGGGGGAGGAAGGGGGGCAGAGAGCTTTTCTCGTGGCACAGCAGGAGGTCCGTCACGGCACACTAGTGTGCCACGGCACACTGGTTGAGAAAGACTGGCCTAAGCAACCGGGGCGCCCTCCCCACTCCCCTGTGGCAGCCCCCACCCCCTCTCGGATGTGGTGGAAGGAGGAAGGAATGAAAGAGAGGGAGGGAGAAGGAAGGAAGGAAGAAGAGAAAGGGGTGTTGTTTTTTGGGGTCCGTGATTTGGCTCCCTCCTAGGCCAGCGCCCATAGGCCATGGCCTATGTTGGCCTTATTTATTATTTATTTATTGGTTCGACTTAATATACCACTCTCTCTGGAGCCCATACCCATGGGGGTATGGGTGATCTGGGCCTGCACCCTGGACATTCCACATATATATACAGTCCACTTTCCTGGTTTCCAACAGACGATGCCTGCCATCAGGGCCGTAGCCAGGATTTTGTTTCAGAGAGGGCTGAGTTTGGTTCGGGGGGGCTGAGACTGGGTGGAAGAGGGTCTACCCTAGCAAATCTTTTGAATTGTTATCCCAATAACCCCATTAATGTGGGATATAATGAGCATGGTGATCAGATCATGATATGAATAAACATAACAGTTTAAATAATGTACCAGTAAGGCCTTTTCGCGGACCACCCTGAGAATTTCGGGGCTGAAGCCCCCTTAGCCCCCCTGGCTACATGCCTGCCTGCCATAGATGGGTGTGAAATGTCAGGAGAGAATGCTTCTGTAACATGGCCAGACAGCCTGGAAAACTCACAGCAACCCAGTGATTCCGGCCAGGAAAGCCTTCGACAACACATTAACCCACGATCTTTTTAATTTTCAAGGACATGGAGATGAAGGACACGGTGGCTTCGCTCCCTGATTTATTTGTGTTTCTTTGCTTTGGTTCTGGGTGTCGTGCAGCTTTGCAAGCCTTTTCCGTAGCACGAAACTCATAGGCAAGTTGTTGCAAACGGCAGGGGCAAATACGCCGACCAAGAAACGCACACCGAATCAATCCAATCACATCATTAAACAAGACAAGCCATTTAGAGTAATTTGGTTATTCTGCGTCCATCCCACAACCTCAAATGCGATGAAGAATAAATGCTTATTAAAGCCCTTTAGTCTAGGCTCCTTCCTGGTGGGAAAAAAAAGGAGCTGAGAAGGGGAGCGAGCAGGACAGGAAGCACAACAAAAGGCTTACAGTCTCCCAAATTCGAGCTCCAAATTCCACCCGAGTTAAGATGTCCAACGGGTCAAGAGTTTGCCCACGTCGTGTTAATGCACCCAAAGAGCTCCCTCCTTACCGACTTGCTTATTTAATTTATCAGGCTTCTGGAGTGGTTTGACTTAATGAACTTACGAGAACTTGATTAATTGCTTTTAACGGAGAGATTTTTTAAAAAATCCCTTATTCTTCCAAAAATGGCGGCTTTTTCTCCTTTGTACATTTTTCTCAGCTCTACAAACTCTGTGCTACTAACCAGGCAAATTTTGGAGGACATTTCTTTTAAAAATTGTACAGAATGCATATATATATATACGCTATCGTACTGATGGCAGCTTGTTCAACTTAAGCCGCCTGAGGGCTCGCACTAATTATTATTTATTAATTAATTTATTTACAGTGTTTATATTCTGCCCTTCTCACCCTGCGGGGGACTCAGGGCAGATCACAATGCACATATACATGGCAAACATTCAATGCCAGTAGACATACAACATATATAGTCAGGCACAGAGGCAATTTAACATTCCAGCTTTCTGGCTTCATGAGGGTATGCTCCATTCCGGCCACAGGGGGAGCTGCTGCTTCATCGTCCACTTGTGACACCGGGTCCTTTGATGGAGTACTTCCTCATTCTTGTGTACGCTGCTGGAAGATTTTATGGTGTCGTAAATTAGTTAAATTAGCCTCCCTGCATAAAGTGGTACCTAAATTTCCTCCTTGACAGATGCAACTGTCTTTCGGCTGCATAGGTGAACAGCAAGCTAGACTATTAATGGTCAGGAGCTCACTCGAACTCATGACCTCTCGGTCAGTAGTGATTTAATGCAGCCGGCTACTAACTAGCTGCGCCACAACCTAGTCCAGATATATAGTTATTATATAATATGCATAGTTATTACAACTAATAATAATATATTTAATTATAGTAATATAATTATAATATATTATTATTTTAATCATCATCCATCATCTCTTAGACTCAAAGTCATTCCAAACACATGAAAATACTCCAAGATCTAAATAAAAACCCAGTCAAGAGCCTGGGACGATGTATTTATTTAAAAATTGAGGGTGGGGGGAAAAAACAAAACACATTCGACACGTAAAAAATAAACCCTTGGGGGAGAGAAAAAAAAAGACACCTGCGTTGAATACCTGCATGAGAAGCCTTGTGTGAATAGAGTGGGAGGGGCTCCCAGGAGAAAGCCCTGCCCCTTTGGCCCCTCCTCAGGTCACTTGGGGCCCCAATGCACTCCCATGTGTTTATGATGGAACTTGAGGTAGTTTGGGGCCCAGGGGGCGGAGCCAAGTGGGAAGGGGTGGAGCCAAGAGAGAAGGGGCGGGGCTTGGGCCCTTCTCTCTCTTTGTGGGCCCCCATTCGTTCCCCATTGGGTTCTGGCGCCCCTTTGGCAGTGTGCGCGTGTGGAAGGGCCCCCCCAAAGGCCACCCCGTTCAGTCTGCCATGATGCAGGAAAAGACTCTAAGCCAGTGTTTCTCAACCAGTGTGCCGTGGCACACTAGTGTGCCGTGAGCGATCATCAGGTGTGCCGCGAGAAAAGCTCTCTGCCCCCCTTCCTTCCCCCCTCCTCCTGCCAAACTCCTGCTGCTTGGGAGAGGAGGAGGAAGGGCCAGGCGGCGGCGAAGAAAAAGAAGGGACCGGGGCGCCGCCTCCTTTGGCCGTTTCCCCAACCAGCCTCCAATCCGCCATGACTCTCGCCCCTTGCTTGTTGAAGCCGCGCGGAGGAGGAGCCCTGCCTACTGAAGCCCGTCCACCGCTCATGCTCCTCCTCTGTGAGAGAGCTGAAGCCGAGGGGAGGGGGGGCATGACGCAGCCTGGCTCGCCCCTTCCCCTCAAGCTTCAGCACTCCACAGCTTTGCCAGCCTTGAGGGGGGGTGCCAAGCCAGTGGTTGCAGAGCCAGCGCAGCCTGGCTCCCCCCCCCGGGCTTCAGCACTCCCACAGCTTTGCCAGCCTTGAGGGGCAGTGCCAAGCCAGTGGTTGCAGAGCCAGCACAATGCTGGCTTGGCACTGCCCTCTCAAAGCTGGCGGCTGTGGAAGAACTGAAGCCGGGGGGGGCAGGGGCATGGTGCGGCCTGGCTCCGCCCCTCCCCGGCTTCAGCACTCCTACAGCTTTGCCAGCCTTGAGGGGCAGTGCCAAGCCAGTGGTTGCAGAGCCAGCACAATGCTGGCTTGGCACTGCCCCCTCAAGGCTGGCGAAGTTATGGGAGAACTGGAGCCAGGGGGAGGGGGCAGGGCATGGTGCGGCCTGGCTCCGCCCCCTCCCCCGGCTTCAGCACTCCCACAGCTTTGCCAGCCTTGAGGGGGCAGTGCCAAGCCAGTGGTTGCAAAGCCAGCACAATGCTGGCTTGGCACTGCCCTCAAAGCTGGCGAAGCTGTGGTAGAACTGAAGCCGGGGGGAGGGGGCAGGGCATGACGCAGCCTGGCTCCGCCCCTTTCCCCGGCTTCAGCACTCCCACAGCTTTGCCAGCCTTGAGGGGGCAGTGCCAAGCCAGTGGTTGCAGAGCCAGCACAATGCTGGCTTGGCACTGCCCCTCAAGGCTGGCGGCTATGGGAGAACTGGAGCCGGGGGAGGGGGCAGGGCATGGTGCGGCCTGGCTCGCCCCTCCCCCGGCTTCAGCACTCCCACAGCTTTGCCAGCCTTGAGGGGGCAGTGCCAAGCCAGTGGTTGCAGAGCCAGCACAATGCTGGCTTGGCACTGCCCTCTCAAAGCTGGCGAAGCTGTGGAAGAACTGAAGCCGGGGGGGAGGGGGCAGGGCATGACGCAGCCTGGCTCCGCCCCTTTCCCCGGCTTCAGCACTCCCACAGCTTTGCCAGCCTTGAGGGGCAGTGCCACGCCAGTGGTGGCAGAGCCAGCACAATGCTGGCTTGGCACTGCCCTCTCAAAGCTGGCGAAGCTGTGGAAGAACTGAAGCCGGGGGGAGGGGGCAGGGCATGGTGCGGCCTGGCTCCGCCCCCTCCCCCGGCTTCAGCACTCCCACAGCTTTGCCAGCCTTGAGGGGGCAGTGCCAAGCCAGTGGTTGCAGAGCCAGCACAATGCTGGCTTGGCACTGCCCTCTCAAAGCTGGCGAAGCTGTGGAAGAACTGAAGCCGGGGGGAGGGGGCAGGGCATGGTGCGGCCTGGCTCCGCCCCCTCCCCCTGCTTCAGCGCTCCCACAGGTTTGCCAGCCTTGAAGGGGCAGTGCCAAGCCAGCGGTGGCAGAGCCAGCACAATGCTGGCTTGGCACTGCCCCCTCAAGGCTGGCGGTGGCGAAGGTTGGGAAACACTGCTCTAAGCTATCTAGTCCGTGAGCTGCTTTTTGCTGGCGATGCTGCCCTTGTCTCCCATTGAGAAGCAGCTCTGCAGTGCCGAACATCCTGCTTTGCAACAGCTGCAGAGCTGTTTGGGCTGGAAGTCAGCCTGAAGAAGACGGAAGTCCTCTACCAGCCCGCACCACAGGAAGAACACCATCATCCCAACGTCAGCATAGGCGAATCTGTGCTTAAGTTACAACTAGTCCAACGGGCGGCAGCCAGACTACTAACTGGAGCTACAGTACATACAGGGAGCATACCACCACCCTGTTGTGTCTGCTCCACTGGCTGCCAGTCCAATTCCGGGCTCAATTCAAAGTGCTGGTTTTGACCTCTAAAGCTCTATACTGTTCTGGCCCAGCTTACTTGTCCGAACGCATCTGCCGCTACGTCCCACCTCGTACTTTAAGATCATCCGGGGAGGCCCTGCTCTCGCTCCCGCCGGCTTCCCAGGTGCGGCTGGAGGGGACGAGGGAGAGGGCCTTCTCAGTGGTGGCTCCCTGTCTGTGGA
Organism: Anolis apletophallus; assembly: GCA_030556195.1. Classification (NCBI taxonomy): domain Eukaryota; kingdom Metazoa; phylum Chordata; class Lepidosauria; order Squamata; family Anolidae; genus Anolis; species Anolis apletophallus. The sequence goes on from JARBWK010000019.1 coordinate 967,487, forward strand.
ATGCGCTCCCTAGCGACATACGATCAATTCCTTCCCTCCTGACATTCAGGAAAAAAGTGAAAGCCTGGATGTGGGACCAGGCGTTCGCATAGTAGCACAGGACAGCACTTTAGTAGTTTAATGGAAAGTTGGTGAATAGGGCTCAATGCTTTTATGGACGGAACACTGTTTTTAACATAGGTGAATGCATAGGATGTGTGAATATAATTGTATTTTAATGTATTTTAGTGTCGAATGCTGGAGGGTTTTATATCGTGTTTTTATACTGCGATTGTGATGTAGGCATCAAATTGTGCCTTTTGGAAGCCGCTCTGAGTCCCCCCTCGGGGGTTGAGAAGAGCGGGGTAAAATGCCATAAATAAATAAATAAATAAATACCTGGGAAGCCTCATCTCTTCAGACGCCAAGATTGATAAAGAGATAGATCACAGATTAGCAAAGGCATAGAGTGTATTTGGAAGGCTTCACAAAAGAGCAACAGGCACCTGAGGCAAAGCACCAAAATCAGTGTGTATAGAGTTATCGTACTGTCTATTCTCCTATATGGGTCTGAAACATGGGTCACCTGTCGCCAACACCTACGACTCCTTGGACGCTTTCATCAGCGCTGTCTTCGCACAATCCTAAATATACACTGGACTGACTATGTGTTGAATGTTGCTGTCCTTGAGCAAGCAGGGATCACCAGCATTGAGGCCATGCTATTGAGAACACAGCTGCGCTGGGCAGGGCACGTCTCTAGGATGGAGGACCACCGCCTCCCAAAGATACTACTTCTATGGTGAACTCGCCACGGGTCAGCGCAAGAGAGGCGCCCCCAAAAATAGATACAAGGACTCCCTGAAACAACATCTCAGGCTCGGCCAGATTGATCACCAACAATGGTCCACCCTGGCCTCACATCGGGAGGCATGGAGACGCACTATCCACAATGCTGCGGCCTCTTTCGAGAACACACGCCGAATGGGTCTCGAAGAGAAACGACAACGCAGAAAGAACCGCAACTTGGAAACAACATCACCCAAGGAGACTTTCTGCCATGCTTTCTGCAACCAGACTTGCCTATCTCAGATTGGCCTTTTTAGTCATCAACGCGCTTGTAAAAAGCGTGGGATGAGTCCTTCCTAAGAATCTTCGTTCACGAAGAAAAGCCATGAGAGATAAATCCAAGCACCTACAACTCCAAAATGTCAGGGCCAATCCTCCTCTAAACCCACCAGTATTCAAACTTGGGCATATTGGGTATAGATGAACTGCAACTCCGATAAATTCCTCTAAAGACCACCATAGTTTTTGTTGATCATGGGGGTTCGTTGGTGGAGTTCAGGGTGCTCTTAGATTGCAGGCGAACTATACATCCCAGGACCTACAACTCCTATAAATTCTTCCCAAACCTCTCTAGTGTATTCAGCTGCTGATCAATTCCTCTGTTTGCTGTGTGCCATAGAAAAGAATGGGAAAGGGTTAAGGGAGAGACAGTGGGAGAGATCATGCAAATTTGACGCTAATGGAGAGAGTAAGAAACGGGATGTCTAGGAAGCATATGAAATTGTCCCTATATGAAAGCCTTGGGTATTGGACAGTATGGTGTTTGTGGAGGACATCGGCAGGGCTCTTGGGCATCTTAATGGCACTCACTATAACCCAGTGTTTCCCAACCAGTGTGCCATGAGCGATCATCAGGTGTGCCGTGGAAATGGGAACCTCCAATACCCTTTCTTCCCCTCGTGCCCCACTTTTTCTCCTCCACTTTTCTCCCTTCTTCCCAGCCTCGCTCTGCTCGCTTTGCTCACGCTGCCGCTTCTGCCACCATTTTTTGATCCAGGGGGCAGCGTGTTCAGGAGGGGAGAGGGGAAGGAGGAAGACGTGACCTGTGCGGGTGCTACTGCGCAGACTCGCCCCGTGTCTTTCTCCCTCCCCCCTCCCCTCCTGAACACGCTGTCCCCTCGGATCGTAATGGCAGCAGAAGCGGCAGCGTGAGCAAAGTTCCAACATTGATCCAACAGTTTGGTCCAGATCCATCATTGTTTGAGTCCACAGTGCTCTCTGGATATAGGTGAACTACAACTCCAAAACTCAAGGTCAATGCCCACCAAACTCTTATAGTATTTTCTCTTGGTTATGGGAGTTCTGTGTGGGAAGTTTGATTCCATTCCATCATTGGTGGAGTTCAGAATGCTTTTAGATTGTAGGTGAACTATAAATCCTAGCAACTTCAACTCCCAAATGACAAAATCAATTTTTTACTGATGGTTCCTCCTTGGGTTAGTATTAGTATGTTTTGTGGCCAAATTTGGCAGCAATTTGTCCAGTGGCTTTTGAGTTATGTTAATCCCACAAATGAACATTACATACATACACACACACATATATATACTAGCTGTACCCGGCACGCGTTGCTGTGCCCTATTTAGGAGATGCGAGAAAGTCTGAGTATGTAAGGGTTGGAAATGATGTTACTTACGGTCTTGGTGGGGTCATGTAGGCATGAATTGCGCACTTTCTATGTGTGCTCCAAATGATGTCATCTGGAAGCATGAGTTGTATTGTCTTATATAGCGGAGGAAGTGTTTTGATTCTGGAGTGTCTCCACTCAGCAAAGTCTGTGGTGGTTGTGGAGGAGTGGCAAATGGTGGTAGAGAGACTTTACCGGCTAGGCAGCACATTCCCGGTGTTTCTGCTGGGTATTTCAGGGTTTTGCAGTGTGTGCAGATGTGCGTTAGGGTGCCAATGTCGGCCTCTGGCACCATGCTGTAGTCTTCTGCAGCGTTGTATCTGAAGGCTAGGCGGTGGAATTGGTTGTGGTGTTTTTGAAGTTTGTTTTCTGTGTTGCGACGTCGTGTTTCTGCGCTCCTTGCGCTGCTGTTGTGTTGCATTTCTGCGTCTTTGTTGTTCCTGGCTGCGCTTCTTCTTGTCGTGCAGTTCTTTGCATTTGGTTCTCAGCTGTGCGTCGTGCAGTGACCTGTTGTCTGTGTCTCTGCTGCGCAGTGTGTTTCTGTTCTGGCGTTTGTTCTGCCCTTTTTTGTTTGATGTATGTAGCGTTGTGAGTGTGTCGTCCAATGCTGTTATTTTTAGAAGGCATGACTTGTCTTTTGGGTCAGTTTATGTCTGTGTGGAAGGAAGGAATGGTTTTAGTTTGTGGTGTTTGTAGGTGTTGTGTGTACAGGGTCCCGTAAGGTTGCTGGGATGGGTTGTGATTGGAAGTTGTGTTGTGTTGTGTGGGTAGGAATTTGCTGGAGAATTGCTCCCTCAGAGTTTGGTTTTGGCAGTTTAACCCTCAAACACCAACTGAAATCTCTCAGCATTCTATCCTAGCCTTGGATGGCTCTTGCCAGCGTTGCTATGGTTACAGCAGTTATGCAAATCCGCCCTTATTGGCAGCCAATCATGTTGTTCAGAATGTAGAGGCTGGGTGAGTCATTGGCTGCCCGGAGGATACTGGGAAATGTAGTTTTTATTTTTACTCGTTGTTTTGGGGGCCTTTAGGTTTTGGGGGAAGTTTCTTTGCTACAAACGTACCTTGCTTGAGGCCTATTTCTGTTGGCAAGTATTGTTTTTCTGCGTTGTATGGTTTCTTTGTTTGAGGTATACATCACATGACGTGAACCCATTTATATAATAGATAGATATATATATATATTTGAACAGTAGTGCAACTCGGCAAATAGACAACTAAACTATAAGCCGCAGAACCACTAAACTCGGCAACACATTCCAACATACCACAAGGTATGTCTTCTGCCAAAAAAACCCGACCTACGAACCTCGCCACACCCCCAAACACAACCCCCAAAAAACGGGCAACGGAACCTGCCATCCCTGCCTCTTCGCTGCCAGCGCGCGTTTAGAACGTTCACGCATGGCAGCCAACACTCACCCTCGCCTCCTCCTCCTCCTCCGCCTCCTCCTTCCGCCTCCCCCTCGCCGCTCCCATCAGGAACAGCGGCGGTGGCTCCGGGGGGGGGAGGGAGGGAGCCGAGCAGGGAGGAGGAGGCGCCTCCCTTCCTCCTCCTTAGGCCCTCCTCCTCCGTTTTGCCTCTCCCCCCGCCGCTCTGATCGGGAACGGCGCCGCCGGGGGGGGGGAGGGAGGGAGGGGGCCGGGCAGGGAGGAGGAGGCGGCGAGAGAGAGAAAGAGAGAGTGAGAAAGAGAAAGAGAGAGAAAGATAAAGAGAGAGAGAGAGAAAGAGAGAGAGAAAGATAAAGAGAGAGAGAAAGAGAAAGAGAGAGAAGAGAGAGAGAGAGAGAGAGAGAGAGAAAAAGAGAGAAAGAGAAAGAGAGAAAGAGAGAGAGAGACAGGCAGAGAGAAAGAGAGACAGAGAGAGAGAGGCAAGGAGAGAGAAAGACAGAGAGAAAGAGAGAGAGAAAGAGAGAGAGAGAAAGATAAAGAGAGAGAGAGAGAGAAAGAAAGAGAGAGAGAGGAAAGAAGAGAGAGAGAGAAAAGAGAGAAAGAAGAGAAAAAGAGAGAAAGTCAGACAGAGAGAGAGAGAGAGAAAGTGAGACATAGAGAGAGAAAGAGAGAGACAGACAGAGAGAGAGACAGAGAAAGAGAGAGAGAAGAGATAGAGAGAGAGATAATGGCGTATGGCACAGCAACACGTGCACGGGTCAGCTAGTATATATATATATATATATATATATATATATATATATATACTGTATAGAGAGAGAGAGGGAGGGAGAGGGAGAGCACGACAGCGCAGGCAGAAAAGTAAACATCACAAGATATCTATGTTGTGTTCATCGAAACAGGCCCAGGTTTCACACTGAGTGTATAAATACATTTAAAAACATATTAACTATATGTATTACTGTGTAACCTGATCGATTGCAGAAGAACTTAAGGTAAATTATACAGGACATTTGTGGGAAATGGTGTGTGGTTTCTTCCTCTCAGTAGCACAGAAACCTTCACCCTGTGATCTCTGGACATCGGTCTGCTCCCAAAGGTGAAAGGGCAGTTTTTGTTAGGCCACTGGACCATTCTTGCTCCTTCCGCCTTAGAAACAACTAAAGCCAATGCTTGGGGAATCTCCTAAGAAGAGAGATCTCTTGTCTAATATCCACCTGCCTGACTCATGGGGTCCTTCGCTTTGCTTCTTGTCTCTTTCAGGCTGGCTTCTCACTTATCTCTCTTGTGCACTCTAAATCTAATCTGGAGACAGCACAGGGAAGAATCCTGAAGTCTTGCACTGAGTTTCAGAAAGGAGGATTTGTTTGCAGTTCCTACAAAGAGCTGACAAACAGGGGCGTCATCTGTTTTGTTTCCTGACAACTGTATCATGTCACTCACAAAAGGAGTTGTGTGACTCGTACTGGTTAATGGGATAAAGCTGTTTGACGCCATCACACTCCTGGCATGTATCCGTCTATAGCAGCGGTTCTCAACTTGTGCTTCGCGACTCCTATTGGGGTCGAATGGCCGTTTGACAGGGGTCTCCGCCTCCCAGGCATGGCTGCTGAGCCCCTCTGCCAGCCAACCAGCCAGCACTCGCACCCATGCCGCTTTGGCAACCTTCTCTATCTTTCCTCCTCTGGGTCGGCACAGAGGAGCTCCTCTTCCTCTTCTTCCTTTGATGGGAAGGAGAGGAGTCACGAGGAGGTGCTTGAAGGCAGAAGCACAAATGCGCAGCGGAAGGACGTGGACCCCCTCTCGCTTTCTCCCCCTTTCTCCCTTCTCCTTCTCTCATGTTCTATTCCTTTCTTTTCTTTTTCTTTCCCTCTTCCTCCCATTCCCGGATTACCCATAAGGCCAATGAGGCCATGTCCTAGGGGCGCAAGGCGAGGGGGGGGGGACGCAGATCACGGACCAAAAAACCCCAAAACTGGTCTGCGCCCCTCTTTCCCCCTTTCTCATGCCCCTCTTCGCTCCTTCTCCGGGCAAAGTCTCTCCTCCGTCCCCTCCGTCTCTCTCTCGCGTGCGCACACTCTCTCTCGCACGCACTCTCTCTCGCACGCACTCTCTCTCGTGCGCTCTCTCTCTTGCATGCGCTCTCTCTCGCGCGCGCTCTCTCTCTCTCTCTTGCATGCGCTCTCTCTCTCTCTCTTGCATGCTCTCTTGCATGCGCTCTCTGGCTCTCTCTCTTGCATGCGCTCTCTGGCTCTCTCTCTTGCATGCGCTCTCTGGCTCTCTCTCTTGCATGCGCTCTCTCTCTCGTGCTCTCTCTCTCTTGCATGCACTCCCTCTTGCGCGTGTGCTCTCTCTCTCTCTTGCATGCGCGCTCTCTCTCTCGTGCGCTCTCTCTCTTGCATGCGCTCTCTCTCTCTTGCATGCGTTTCTCTCTCGCGCTCTCTCTCTTTCTCGCTCTCTCTCTTGCACGCACGCTCTCTCGCTTTCTCATGTGCTCTCTCTCTCTCGCTCTCTCTCTCTTGCACTCGCGCTCGCTCTCTCGCTTTCTCTCTCACGTGCTCTCGCACTCTCTCTTTTTAGCGTGCACGTTCTCTCTCTCGGACGCGCTGTGTTATTACTGTGTTAGAGTGTCATTTTGTGTCATTTTGGTTGGTGGTGTGCCCCAGGATTTTGTAAATGCAAAAAAGGTTGAAAAACACTGACCTAGGGTGCCATAGCCCAATGCTCAAACCACTAGCCCACGCTGGCTCTTTTGTCCTCCTCAAGCTGGCACTGGTTTTAAGGCATTACCAAAAGCAAATACAGTAATTGCGGGAGAGATGGTTCAGCTCTCTGCCTAACACTTCGCAGACCTGTTGCCCGCCCTACTGGGTGTGATGTGCAAATCCATCTTATCGGTTCGAAGACGGCTGCTCACGGCTCATGGGCAAAGCACCAATTTTGCTTGAAGAAGGTCCCAAGTTCAATGGATTTTTAAAACAATAAACACTGCGTTTTAACTGGAATTTATTTCTGCCAGTGCTGCCAGCAGTCTTGACTCCCATGTTGGGAGAAAGGTAAAATAGAAGTGAAATGAAATGCAACCAAGCAATGCCTGTCATCTCCAGGAATCAATAAAACGGACTGGGCAATAAGGGACGGGGAAGCGGCACCCCTTTCCTGGGAAGCCGTTGCCAGTAAAAGGAGATGGGAGATGTCCTTATTTCGCAGCAAGTACAGAGAGTGGCAACAAAGATGAGACAAGGTATAGAGACCAAAACATATGAGGAAAGGCTGAAGGAGTTGGCATGTTCAGCTTGGTGAAGAGAAGACGGAAAGGATGGAAAGATGCCACGCTGAAGAGGGACAAGCTTGTTTTCTGCTGCTCTGGAGACTGGGACGTATTAGAGCAATTGATCAGGGGCGGTCCTACCTTGTGCACGCCGTAGCAAACCTCCCTGAGGCAAAGGATGCTGTGTTTACGCTGCGTGGGGAGCGCCATCTGGGTAAAGGACGTGCTGTGTTTACCCTGCCCGCCAGACAGCATCCGGAAAGTCCGATGTTCTGCTTTTGAGCCTTGTGCACGCCTCTTGCTGGAGCAAACCTCCCCTGAGTGCTGAATGGAGGAGTGCTGTGTTTACAGGCTTCTGCGCTGCGCACAGGAGCTCCATCTGGTCAATCATGCCACCCCTTCGAGGGGGCGCGCTGACTCCATAGGGAGTGCTGTGTTTACAGGCTTGCCTGCGCCTTCTTCCACAGGAGCCAAATAACGCCATCTTTACAGCATTTGCACTGGCTGCCGGTTGAGTACAGAATCCTTTATAAGAACCTGACCCTGACATTCAAGGCCTTGCGGGGCCAGGGTCCTACATACCTAAAAGACCGTCTAACACCACCCATCCATCTGAGAGCACCACAGCCAGCCTACGAGAACCTTTTCTGTGTCCCAGGTCTGAGAGAGGTGCATCTGGAGCCCACGAGACAGAGATCTTTCTCCATTGTGGCCCCTGTCCTGTGGAACTCTCTGCCGCCAGACCAAAGAGCCATCCTCGACCTGCCTTCATTGCTGGCGGCACTTAAGACATGGCTATTTAGAAGAGCATATGCATGAGTGACAATCAGTGTCCTGGAATCTGTCTATTCCAATATTTTAACATTTTAATATTTTAATATTTTAGTATTGTAAATGCCAAGCTGTGTAAGTCGCCCGGAGCACATCTGTGGAAGGCGACTCATAAATAATAAAATTAGTTAGTTAGTTAGTTAGTCAGCGGTTGTGAGCGCTCATGATCTTTGGTGACCCCTCTGAAATCCCCTCGTGACCCCTCCAGGGGTCGCAACCCCCAGGTTGAGAAACGTGGCCTCGATCCAATGAGTCTAGAGATGGTTGCGAGTGCCCTCAAAGACACTTTCTTTCAATTCAGGAGAGCAGCCACCACGAAAAGGGCAAGGCTGCAAAGCAAAACACCTTTCAATATTTCACCGGATGTGACCCTGCTGATGATTCACGGCGTTTTGTTCGCTTTCGGAAAAAACCGGCAGCCGGGCTTCAAATGCAGGCGAGATACTCCATCTCAAGGCAGTCCGAGGGGGTGGCGAGTGGGCAAAGCCACGCCGGGTGGAAGACAGCATCTCCTCGCAGAGAAGGCGGGTGTGCATTTCGCAGTTGTTACGAGAGAGAAAAAAGGAGGCTTAGAGAGAAAAGGGCTCTTTGTTCCCCACGAGGCTCCTGCAGCTGATCCGAGCTTATCCAGACCCAATTTGGTTTGCTTCAATCCCAGCCTCAGAGCTTCCCTTTTATGTTGCAAGAAGCTTTTAACAATTGCAAATGGCAGCCAGGGGAGGGAAGGCCATCGGACTCCCCCCTCCGCTGCCCCCATTGCTCGGCAATAGGGTCTTCCATTTGCATTCAGTTTGCATCCATGCAAATCATTTCAGGAGAGCAATTTTAATTCCAACTGTGAATAAGAGGATAGGGACACGCTCCCCCTCCTCGCCACTGAATCTATATAAAGATCCTTCAGAAAGGCTGTACAAAGATCTATTGGATTTAAATGCCCGTGTTTAGTATCACATATTGTTTGGCCCTCGTGCCTGCAGGGTTTCTAAAGGCCATATTTATTTATTTATTTATTTCGTTCGGCTTCTACCGTGTTTCCCCGAAAGTAAACTTTCTTTTCCCCCCGAAAAGTCCCCCTACGTCTTACTTTCGGGGTACGTCTTATATAAACTAAGACGTACCCCATCGCCACGCCGCCGCTGCTGCCGCCCACGCCGCCCGGCACCTCCTCGGCGCAGATTTCTGGACAAAGGAAGGGAGGAAGAAAGCCAGAAGCATGGCAAAGCGCCGCTGGCCAGAGTGATGCGTCGTCGCTCTGCCCCGCCCCTGCTCCCTTCTCCCTCCCTTTCTTGGACAAAGGAAGGGAGGGGGAAGAGAGCCAGGGGCGGGGAAAAGCGCCGCTGCGTCAGAGTGACACGTCATCGCTCTGCCCCGCCCCTGGCTCTCTTCTCCCTCCCTTTCTTGGACAAAGGAAGGGAGGGGGAAGAAAGCCAGAAGCATGGCAAAGCGCCGCTGCGTCAGAGTGACGCGTCGTCGCTCTGCCCCGCCCCTGGCTCTCTTCTCCCTCCCTTTCTTGGACAAAGGAAGGAGGGGGAAGAGAGCCAGGGGCGGGGCAAAGCGATGACGCGTCACTCTGATGCAGCGCACGCATGCCATGGCTCTCTTCTTCCTCCCCCTTGGAGGCCTGGCAGAAAGGAGGTGTGCCGCGGCCAATGGGCGGCCGATGGGCCGGCGGCGGCGCGTGGCGGCAGTGTGGCTTACATTCGAGTACGGCTTACATTAGCCGACCCCTGACACCCCGATCGTCTTGTCAATCGGGGTGTCATACTTTCGGGGAAACACGGTATGTCGCCACTCCCAGCGGGCTCAGGGCGGCTCACAACACCAAAAAAAACCACAGCATAAAATAGCAACAGAGTAAAAACAGAGCATAAAAACATCATTAAAATATCACTAAAATACCACAATAAAACACAGCAGTTAAAACAACGACCTGGGGTAAGAGTCTCTTCTAGCAGGGGGGTGCATAGCACTAGCACCTACACCTGGAAGGCGAGCTGGAACAGGTGGGTCTTGCACGCCCGCCTTAAGGGGAGCAGGTCGTGGATGGCACGCGTATCGGCCGGAAGGGCATTCCAGAGCGTTGGTGCAATCACCGAGAATGCCCTTCGGCGGGTGGAGGTAAGTTTGGCAGCCTTTGCGGAGGGGACAGCCAGAAGGTTGGTATCCTCGGAGCAAAGTGATCTCATAGGGCAGTATGGGGAGAGACGGTCCCTCGGGTACGCTGGCCCCAGGCCGTGTAAGGCCTTAAAGGTAAGAACCAACACCTTGAAGGTGATCCGGTGCTCAATTGGCAGCCAGTGCAGATCCTGCAAGGTGGGTGTTATGTGACTGGCGTGCCAGACAGGAGCCGGGCGGCAGTGTTCTGCACCAGCTTGAGTTTCCGGGTCACCGACAGGGGAAGGCCAACGTAGAGCGCGTTACAGTAATCCAGTCTCGAGATGACCGTGGCTTGGATCAGGTCGTTCCGGGATAGGTAGGGGGCCAGCCTCCTTGCCTGTCTAAGATGGTAAAACGCAAGCTTGCTGACCGCAAAGACCTGGGTCTCCATGGTCAGCTGGGAGTCCAAATGGACCCCCAGGCTCTTTACGAAAGGCGATGGGCATAACACCTCACCGTCCAGGGTCGGAAGCTGGACATCCCCACCACCCAGGCGGCCTAGCCACAACCTACTGGCTTGCAGCCATCCAGTAACGGCTTCGAGGCAACGTTGGAAATTATCGGGGACAGATCCAGGCCTGCCCTCCATCCTCAGAATGAGCTGGGTGTCATCCGCATACTGGTGACACTCAAGCTCATAATATTTAGACGACTTTCGGTAAGGTGAGGCCTTCCAGATCCCAGCACGTCTCTCTCTTGGAAGGCAGTGTTTCTCAGCCTTCCTAATGCCACGACCCCTTAATACAGCTCCTCGTGTCGTGGTGTCCCCCAACCATAACTATTGCAGTGTTTCTCAGCCTTCCTATGCAAAGACCACTTAATACAGCCAGGCCCGGATTACCCATAAGACCACCCTAAGCCATGGCCTAGGGCAGTGTTTCCCAACCAGTGTGCCAGGGCACACTAGTGTGCCGTGAGCGATCATCAGGTGTGCTGTGGGAAATTGGAACCTCTAGGAAGGGGGGGGGGAAGAGTCTAGTGTGTTGAAGTATAAAAACCCTAAGAAACCTACCTCGATAAATTTACAAACACCACCCTCCCCACCCGTTGTCTACTTGGTCTCTCCCTCTCCATGCATTGGGAAGACCCGCCTCCTTTTCCCCAAGTAGAGACCTCCTCTTGCCTCCTGGGGGTTCTGTGTGGGAAGTTTGGCCCAGTTCTATCATTGGTAGGGTTCAGAATGCTCTTTGATTGTAGGGGAACTATAAATCCCAGAAACTACAACTCTCAAATGTCAAGGTCTATTTCCCCTGAACTCCATTTACGTTCATATTTGGGCATATTGAGTATTCATGCCAAGTTTGGTCCTGATCCAACATTGTTTGAGTCCACAGTGCTCTCTAGATATAGGTGAACTACAACTCCAAAACTCAAGGTCAATGCCCACCAAACTCTTATAGCATTTTCTCTTGGTTATGGGAGTTCTGTGTGAGAAGTTTGTGTCTTTCTGCCATTCCTGCCAGGATATCTATGTTGAGTTCATCGAAACAGGCCCAGGTTTCACACTGAGTGTATAAATACATTTAAAAACATACTAACTATATGTATGACTGTGTTAGAGTGTCATTTTGTGTCATTTTGGTTGGTGGTGTGGCCCAGGATTTTGCAAATGTAAAAAGTGTGCCCCGGCTCAAAAAAGGTTGGGAAACACTGGCCTAGGGGCACAAGCCAAGGCGGGCGCAGTTCACACAGACTAAAAAAAAATTGCAACAAAACCGCAACGCGCAGCATGGAGATGACTTTCTCTCTCTCTCTCTCAGGGGAGGGTGGGGGGAGAGTGCTGCAAGGGGGCGGGGAGGAGGGAATGGTGCCTCGCCATCGCCCCTGCCCCCTCGTCAAGGAAGGAGGGCAAGAGGAGGAGGAGGCGGAGGGAAGCCCGTGGGGCCACTGCCGGGCATGCGCGGCACCCAGGAACATGGCAGAGGAGGCTGAGGCGCTCACGCCCTCCTGCTGCGCATGCCCGGCAGAGGCCCGGGGGGCGGGGCTTTCCTCCTCCTCGCTGCGCACTGTCCTTCCTTGACTCAAGTCCCATCATCTGTGGTCCATCCTCCTTTACCAGGGTGTAGAGTGGGTCATGAGTTTGGGAGTGATCTGTGATTTGTAGGGGCCACAATGTTCTGTGGGAAGTGAGTTGGTTGAAGGTACTGGAAATCCCATCATATGTGGGCCATCCTGCCAGAAACCGCACCAGGTTGTAAAGTGGGTCATTGGGCATCTGTGTGCCAAGTTTGGTCCTGATTTGTCATTGGTGTGGGCCACAGTGCTCTAAGGAAGTGAGTTAAAGTACTGCAAGTCCCATCATCCATGGTCCATCCTCCCTCAAACTGCACCAGGATGTAGAGTGCATCATGGGGGGGGTGTGTGCCAAGTGTGGTCTTGTTCTGTCATTGTTGGGGGCCAAGTTGAGGAAGCTTTACTGTCATTTCAGGCCCTAAACAGTATCCCATGAGCTGAGGCCTAGTCAGGAAAATCAAGTTAAGGAAGCCTTGTTGTCAATTTTGGGCCTGGCCTGTGAGTCATAGGGACTACAGTGTTGCTTGAGAAGTGAGTCAGGTGAAGGTACTGCAAATCCCATTGTTCATGGCACATCCTGCCCTAAACCACACCAGGTTGTGAAATGGGCATATGGGCCCCTGTGTGCCAAGTTTGGTCCTGACCCCGTCATTGCTGTGGGCCGCAGTGACTGACTGCTTGAGGCCTTTCCTTTTCCCTCTGTGTCACTTTAGAATGTTGGAATGTAGATGGCCAATCAAAGTCCTTTATGCAAATACTCCTTCAGTGGCAGCCAATCCCCTCTGTCTGGTGTCTTAGAATGTTGGAGTTATGAGGCTGGCCAATCAGAGGCCTTTATGCAAATAATCCCACAGTGTCAACCAATCGAAACGCTGCCACATATTCCTCTGCACCGCCGCAAACATTCTCTTTTCTTATCGTTATAGATAGATAGATTATTATTATTATTTGGCAAACATTTCTTGGTCTGCCTCAGGCAGCAAAGTGTCTTGGGTAGGCCCTAGAAACTACTTTGCAGCTCCATGTTTGATGTTGAGACGTATGGGTACCTTATTACCTTGGAGGACAGGTAGGAGTGATGGACGCTGGTCCTGGGTGACATCAAAAATATTATTGAACCAAGAAGGTTGCCAAGTGCACACCTTCCCACCAGTTGAGTGCCCGGGGTTGCCACAACATTTGATGCCACCCAGATGCTAAATGTTTTCATCCCGCTAACAGAAGGACATCTAATCGGAAGGGAGGCCAGGACGGTGGTAGATTAATGGGAGGGCACTCCCAGCCGAGCACTCCTGCCGTGAACAGTGTAAACTGGCAACCTAAGTGAGATTGATAGCCCTGGAAGGAACCTGAGAGTGCATTTGGCTTTGTGATTCAGAATAGCTTGGACAGAGACCTATGGAGAATTAACAAGGGAGGGAGGAGGAGAAGGAAGACATGGGGACAGTAGGCATGAGAAAAAAGTTATGAAAATGAAATGATTCGTAAGAAATTCGTAAGAAATGCTACTTTTGAGTATTTCCGCACCTGGAACGCCAACCAGGAAGTGGACTCTCTTTATAGAACTTCGGGGCCAGGATTTTCTTAAGTGTCGTTATAAGGTCGTAAGGGGGGGGGGGCACCCTCCTTCCCTCTCACCACCCTCCCGCCTCCCTTGCCAATAAGTATTATGGCAAGGCAAGCCCTAAACTCGCTCCTTCTTTCGGCTGGAAGCTCGGAAAAAATGTAAACAGAGAGGAATACTCAGAAGTAAATCTGCAAAGGAGGGCACTTTGGATGAAGGGCCCTCCTTGTGGATTTACTTCTGAGTAAACCTCTCTGTTTACATTTTTCCAGGCTTCCCTGCCTCTCCTGCCTGCCAGGATCTAAAGCATCAAAGAGTATTGGGGTGAGAAACCAACCTAATGTATAATAGAATGAATGCTACTGTAAGTGCCTAATATTATAAGTAATCCAACTGGTCATACCTACATTCCATGCACATGCAATAATACAGCAGTAATAACAATAACAAGGGTAAAATTCAAACCGAAGTATTCTGACTGGTCCCTGCCTCATGCGGTGCAAACGGGCTCTTCTCTATTTAGCCGGGAAAAGCCAGCGTTTTCTGCTTGGTGCACACACATACATATTCTTGGGATTTGCTGCAGAATCCGGGCTCATAGAGAGAAGATTCTGCAGCAAATCCCCCAAAGAATATGTATGTGTGTGCACCCAAGCAGAAAACGCTGGCTTTTCCCTGGGCTCACAGAGAAGAGCCCGTTTGCACCGCATGAGGAGGGACCAGTCAGAATACTTCGATTTGAATTTTACCTCTTGTTATTGTTATTACTGCTGTATTATTGCATGTGCATGGAATGTAGGTATATGACCAGCCTGGGCAAACTTGGGCCCTCGCTCCCTCGGGATCGGGGTGAGAGAGAGCAGCGAGGGGGCTCCTCCTCCTTTTCTTTTGCTGCTTCCAAGAATAGAATACCCCCCTCCCTCCCTCCCTCCTTTGCTCCCTCCTTCCTATTTGGAGAGTCCCATCTAGAATTCAGTGTGATTTATTCAAGTTTTGGCCTACAACTCCCAGAAATCCCAGCCAATTTACCAGCTGTTAGGATTTCTGGGAGTTGTAGGCCAAAACCATCTGAATACGCATGCGCTGGCATACGAACTACTAACGAATTTCGTTAGTAATTAAGTTACATTTTAGAAATTTTGGAAATTTTTTTGTAAGTCTTTCTTTTACTAATCAAAAAAAAAAAATCCCCACCCCCCACTTGATTTTAGAATCGCCATTTTTGGGTTCGAAACCATGCCTAGGGGACAGCCCAGTCCCAAGCTGCCATGCAGCAGGTGGCATCCATGGCTGAAAACAGGGAGGCGGAACCAAGTCCAGCATTGGGCAATTCTTGGGCCAGCAACCAACAGGGATGTTTCAATGATGGAAATGTTAGAGATGGGCCAAAATCAATAATTTCATTAAGATGATGATGATGATGATGATAATCTGGTAAAGGTGGTCTCAGTGGTGATTAGCACACTGGGTGCAGTGCCTAAAGACCTTGGCCTGCACTTAAAAACAATTGGCACTGACAAAATTGCCATCTGCCATTGATTGATTGATTGATTGATTTTATTATTTATGAGTCGCCCTCCACGTCAGTGCTCCGGGCGACTTACACACAAAAACACATAAAAGAATTCAATAGTTAAAAGCTAAAAGAATAAAAAGATTAATTAAAATAGTTCCAGTAGCTCAGGCTAAGTCTGCAAAAGGCCACACATTATTCGCCGATATATTACACCAGGGGTCAGGAACCTTTTTGACTCTGAGAGCCATGAAAGCAAAATATTTGAAATGTATTTCAGTAAGAGCCATATAATATCTCTCTATATAATAAAGTGGAATGTTTGTTTGTTTGTATGTTTGTATGTATGTATGTGGCAGCGTTCTGATTGGCTCCCGGCCTCTACATTCTGACAACATGATTGGTTGCCAGTGAGGGAGTATTTGCATAATGCCTCTATTGGACAGCCAACACGAACATTCTGACCCTCTAAACTGGCAGAGGAGGATAAGGCCAAGGCCTGAGGCAGTCGCCAACACGAACATTCCGATGCTCTAAAGTGGCAGAGGGGGTAAGGAAACGGCCTGAGGCAGGAGGAGGAAGAAAGGGCGCAAAGGGGAAGGGGGAGGAAGAGGTCTCTGTCGAAAGCTGGCATGGGCAAACTTGGACCTTCCAGGTGTTTTGGACTCCAACTCCCACCATTCCTAGCAGCCTCAGGCCCTTTTCATTTCCCCCTCAGCCACTTAAGCAGGAAAGGGCCTCAGGCTGTTAGGAATGGTGGGAGTTGAAGTCCAAAGCACCCAGAGGGCCGAAGTTTTCCCATGCCTGTTTTAGGGACCTTAAAGTGGTGAGCCTCCTTCCAACATTGTGATTCTGGATAGAAAACAAACAACATAACATAACATTGTTTGAGTCCACAGTGCTCTCTGGGTGTAGGTGAACTACAACTTCCAAACTCAAGGTCAATTCCCAAGCAAACCCTTTCAGTACTATAAGTCTTTCTGCCATTCCTGCCAGGATATCTATGTTGTGTTCATCGAAACAGGCCCAGGTTTCACACTGAGTGTATAAATACATTTCCAAACATATTAACTATATGTATGACTGTGTTAGAGTGTCATTTTGTGTCATTTTGGTTGGTGGTGTGCCCCAGGATTTGGTCAATGTAAAAAGTGTGCCGCGGCTCAAAAAAGGTTGGGAAACACTGAGCTACATGATTCCTACTCCTGGCTCAGCTAGTCCACCAGACAGAGGACAGCCACATATTTATTTATTTATTTATTTATTTATTTATTTGGACTTATATGCCGCTAACTCCATACGGCTCGCAGCGGCTTACAAAGTCAAGAAATAACAATACAGAATAAAAAGACAGACAAGACAATACACCAGAGATACATAAATAGACATACAACATACAGGGTGGGACATCACAGGGTGAACTGCGGGCAGTGTTCCGGAACGTCCTGGGATGGGGCCCTCCGGGGGGCACCTTCTGGAAGACGGCCACCGTGGGGGGGGGGAGGTATTACAGAGCAGGGGAGGGACGTCCTCTGGACCCGCCCCCTACCCCATCCTCGACCCCGTCTCTGCCTCATCGGGTGACCATCGGACTTGGGAGACCCACCGGGGCCGGGCTGGCCACAGTCAGGGGACCGCCGGCAGCCGCCCGCGCATCGCCGGCCGCTCCCGAACCCTCGCCAGGACTCCCTCGATGTCCACCGCATCCGTCGCGGGCCGCCTGCGCAGCGGCAAAGGGAAGCTTTGGGCGGCGGGACCGGCAGCAGCGGCAACTCCACGACTGGGGCCGCCGGGGCGGTCCCAGCCACTGGGGAAGGTGGGGGGGGCCAGGGACGCCGGGCTGAATGGGGCCGCGCCATGTTGGGGCAGCCAGCCGATGCCTCCACCGTCGGGCCCGGGGGGGCAGCGGCCCAGGGCCCCACGGCTCCACCACTGGACCGCCCGTCGCTCTCACTGGGGTCACGGGAGATGGTACATAACCGCAACTGCACCCTCCCTTTGCAACTGGCTGACTTCAAAGGGTCAGAGTAACTTTGAACCTGCCTGCCTGCCTGGATGCTGGAATGCTGAACCGGGACCCTCCCTTCTGCAGTATTTCTTGCAGGCCCCCCTTGCCATCACTAATAGCAAGTGACAGGCCCATCTACTTCCCCCTCCACGAATTTGTCTAAGCCCCGTTTAAAGCCACCCAAAGCCTGTGGACATCACATCCCGTGGCAGTAAAATCCATAAAGCAATTAACTGTTGCATGAAAAGTACTTTGCTTACAACTATCTTTAGCATTGCAAACCGTCACTTTTCAACTCGCTGACGGTCCTAAGAAATGACCTTCGGCCGAGCAAGTTGGGAAGTGCTTGCGAACTGGACGCGCATTGGCTCTTTTCTTTTAGACTCCTGGATACGGAAATCTAATACTCTATAAGGCAGGGAGCTGGTGGAGAAATCAATTATATAAAGGAGGCCCTGTCGTCGAATGACTGACAGAGACAGAGAAACCATCCAACGCAGAGACACCAAACTTGACAACATAAATAGGCCTCAGGCAAGGTAGGTTTTTAGCAAAAAAAACTTTCCCCCCCAAAACCTAGAAGGCCCCCAAAACAACAATACAAAAAAACCTACATTTCCCAGCATCCTCGGCGGCCGCCAACGAATCTCCAGGCCTCTACATTCTGACAACATGATTGGCTGCCAGTGAGGAGTATTTGCATAACGCCTCTATTGGCCAGCCAACATGAACATTCGACCCATAATAAACTGTCAGAGGAGGATAAGGCAAAGGCCTGAGGCAGTCACCAACACAAACACCCAATTCACTTCCCACAGAAAATTTAAACCCCTACAAATCACAAACCCCGCCCAAAATTGACAGTAAGGCTTCATTAACTTGATTTCCCTGACTAGGCCTCACTTAATGGGATGCTGTTTAAGCTCTGAATTGACAGTAAGGCTTCATTAACTTGATTTTCCCAACTAGGCCTCAGCTCATGGGACATTGTGTATGGGCTGAATTGACAGTAAGGCTTCATTAACTTGATTTTCCTGACTAGGCCTCACTTAATGGGATGCTGTTTAAGCTCTGAATTGACAGTAAGGCTTCATTAACTTGATTTTCCCGACTAGGCCTCAGCTCATGGGACATTGTGTATGGCCTGAATTGACAGTAAGGCTTCATTAACTTGATTTTCCTGACTAGGCCTCACTTAATGGGATGCTGTTTAAGCTCTGAATTGACAGTAAGGCTTCATTAACTTGATTTTCCCGACTAGGCCTCAGCTCATGGGACATTGTATATGGCCTGAATTTACAGTAACCTACCTTGGCACACAGAGCCCCTATGACCCACGCTGCAGTTTGGAGGAGGGTGGACCATGGATGATGGGATTTGATGTACCTCCATGGATTATGGGATTTGTAGTACTTTCAAACCCTTCATTCCCCACAGACCACTGCGGCCCAGAACCAAGACCGATAAAGACCCAACTTGGCACACAGTGACCCCATGACCCCACTCCATCCAACTGCAGTTTAGAGGAGGGCACACCATGGATGATGGGATTTCAAGTACCTCCACTCACTTCCAAAGTACCCCCACCCACAAAAGCATCAACCTCTACATCAACACAGCAGACGGAAAGACAAAAAACATTGTATATCCACAAGAACGCCAGCAACACCACACACCGACAACTCCACAGGACTCCAACATCCCACCCACCAGAACAACCCACAACGACACAGCCATGACCCCACCAAGACCATAAGTAACATCAATTCCAACCCTTACATACTCAGACTTTCTCGCATCTCCTAAATAGGGCACAGCAACGCCTGCCGGGTACAGCTAGTGTATTTATATATTGTGTCAGAAGCAAATTGAGGGTACCGTTGTAATGTATTTAAAAACACAAAGTTAATACTTTGGAATTACTGTATATACTCGAGTATAAGCCTAGATTTTCAGCCCTTTTTTGGTTGAAAAAGTCCCCGCAGGCTTGGCAGATTAGCTCTTTGGCACCCTAGGCCAAAAGAAGCCCCGCCACAGGGGTGGGGCTTTCCATCTTCCTCCTCCCTCCCGTGACCGGAAAGGTGGTTGCGGGGAGGAGGAGAAGGAAGCCGCCTGGGGCTTCCCTCCGCCTCACATCCTCTTTCGCGCCCAAGGAAGGAGGCGGGGAGGAGGACGTAGTCGGAGGGAAGCCACGCCCCCGGAGCCGCTGGCGAGCATGTGCGCACGGCAGAAGGGCACCTCTGCCTCCTCCGCCGTGTTCCTGGGTGCTGCGCATGGCCGGCAGCGGCACCGGCTTCTTCTTTCCTCCCCCTCCGAGAGGAGAAAGGAAGGGAGCCCCCAGTGCCGCTACCGGCTGGGCGCTGCATCCAGGGACACGGCGGAGGAGGAAGAAAAAGCCCTGCGCTCCTGCCTTCTTTCCTCCCCCTCCCGGAGGAGGAAAGAAGGGAAGTCCCCAGTGCCGCTGCTGGCACTCAGGAACACAGCGGAGGAGGAAGAGGCGCCCTCCTGCTGCACGCGCATGCTCGCCAGGCGCCAGCAGCCCTGGGGGCATGGCTTCCCTCCGCGGCTTCATCCTCCTCCTCACCCCGCCCTCCTTCCTTGGGCCGCGCACCAGGAACATGGCAGAGGGAGGCTGAGGCGCTCACGCCCTTCTGCTGCGCATGCCCAGAGGCCCGGGGCGGGGCTTTCCTCCTCCTCGCTGCGCACTGTCCTTCCTTGACTCAAGTCCCATCATCTGTGGTCCATCCTCCTTTACCAGGGTGTAGAGTGGGTCATGAGTTTGGGAGTGATCTGTGATTTGTAGGGGCCACAATGTTCTGTGGGAAGTGAGTTGGTTGAAGGTACTGGAAATCCCATCATATGTGGGCCATCCTGCCAGAAACCGCACCAGGTTGTAAAGTGGGTCATTGGGCATCTGTGTGCCAAGTTTGGTCCTGATTTGTCATTGGTGTGGGCCACAGTGCTCTAAGGAAGTGAGTTAAAGTACTGCAAGTCCCATCATCCATGGTCCATCCTCCTCAAACTGCACCAGGATGTAGAGTGCATCATGGGGGTTGTGTGCCAAGTGTGGTCTTGTTCTGTCATTGTTGGGGGCCAAGTTGAGGAAGCTTTACTGTCATTTCAGGCCCTAAACAGTATCCCATGAGCTGAGGCCTAGTCAGGAAAATCAAGTTAAGGAAGCCTTGTTGTCAATTTTGGGCCTGGCCTGTGACTCATAGGGGCTACAGTGTTGCTTGAGAAGTGAATCAGGTGAAGGTACTGCAAATCCCATTGTTCATGGCACATCCTGCCCTAAACCACACCAGGTTGTGAAATGGGCCATTGGGCCCCTGTGTGCCAAGTTTGGTCCGGACCCCGTCATTGCTGTGGGCCGCAGTGACTGACTGCTTGAGGCCTTTCCTTTTCCCTCTGTGTCACTTTAGAATGTTGGAATGTAGATGGCCAATCAAAGTCCTTTATGCAAATACTCCTTCAGTGGCAGCCAATCCCCTCTGTCTGGTGTCTTAGAATGTTGGAGTTATGAGGCTGGCCAATCAGAGGCCTTTATGCAAATAATCCCACAGTGGCAACCAATCGAAACGCTGCCACATATTCCTCTGCACCGCCGCAAACATTCTCTTTTATTATAGTTATAGATAGATAGATAGATAGATAGATAGATAGATTATTATTATTATTATTATTTGGCAAACATTTCTTGGTCTGCCTCAGGCAGCAAAGTGTCTTGGGTAGGCCCTAGAAACTACTTTGCAGCTCCATGTTTGATGTTGAGACGTATGTGTACCTTATTACCTTGGAGGACAGGTAGGAGTGATGGACGCTGGTCCTGGGTGACATAAAAAATATTATTGAACCAAGAAGGTTGCCAAGTGCACACCTTCCCACCAGTTGAGTGCCCGGGGTTGCCACAACATTTGATGCCACCCAGATGCTAAATGTTTTCATCCCGCTAACAGAAGGACATCTAATCGGAAGGGAGGCCAGGACGGTGGTAGATTAATGGGAGGGCACTCCCAGCCGGAGCGCTCCTGCCGTGAACAGTGTAAACTGGCAACCTAAGTGAGATTGATAGCCCTGGAAGGAACCTGAGAGTGCATTTGGCTTTGTGATTCAGAATAGCTTGGACAGAGACCTATGGAGAATTAACAAGGGAGGGGGGAGGAGAAGGAAGACATGGGGACGGCCCAGTCCCAAGCTGCCATGCAGCAGGTGGCATCCATGGCTGAAAACAGGGAGGCGGAACCAAGTCCAGCATTGGGCAATTCTTGGGCCAGCAACCAACAGGGATGTTTCAGTGACGGAAACGTTAGAGATGGGCCAAAATCAATAAGTTCATTAAGATTATGATGATGATAATAATAATAATAATAATCTGGTAAAGGTGGTCCCAGTGGTGATTAGCACACTGAAGACCTTGGCCTGCACTTAAAAACAATTGGCGCTGACAAAATTGCCATCTGCCATCGGCAAAAGGCCACAGATCTGCACACATTATTCGCCGATACATTACACCAGGGGTCGGGAACCTTTTTGACTCTCAGAGCCATGAAAGCAAAATATTTGGAAATGTATTTCAGTGAGAGCCATATAATATATATATATATATATATATATATATATATATATATATATAAAAGGAAGAGTCACATGGAAACACCGTCCCAAACAGAGAAACCTTACAACGCAGAGACACCAAACTTGCCAACAGAAATAGGCCTCAGACAAGGTAAAATGTTTGTAGCAAAAGAAACTTTCCCCCCCAAAACCTAAAAGGCCCCCAAAACAACAAGTAAAAAACCTACATTTCCCAGCATCCTCCGGGGCTGCCAACGACTCTCCCAGCCTCTACATTCTGACAACATGTTTGGCTGCCAATAAGGGCGGATTTGCATAACTCCTGTACTGGCCAGCCAACATGAACATTCCGACCCATAATAAACTGTCAGAGGAGGATAAGGCAAAGGGCTGAGGCACAAACACAAACACCCAATTCACTTCCCACAGAAAAATTTAC
Organism: Anolis apletophallus; assembly: GCA_030556195.1. Lineage (NCBI taxonomy): Eukaryota > Metazoa > Chordata > Lepidosauria > Squamata > Anolidae > Anolis > Anolis apletophallus. The sequence goes on from JARBWK010000019.1 coordinate 989,705, forward strand.
ACCCCTACAAATCACAGACCACGCCCAAAATTGACAGTAAGGCTTCATTAACTTAATTTCCCTGACTAGGCCTCACTTAATGCACTGCTGTTTACGCTCTGAATTGACAGTAAGGCTTCATTAACTTGATTCTCCCGACTACGCCTCAGCTCACTGGACATTGTGTATGGCCTGAATTGACAGTAAGGCTTCATTAACTTGATTCTCCCGACTACGCCTCAGCTCACTGGACATTGTGTATGGCCTGAATTGACAGTAAGGCTTCATTAACTTGATTCTCCCGACTAGCCCTCAGCTCATTGGACATTGTGTATGGCCTGAATTGACAGTAAGGCTTCATTAACTTGCTGTTCCTGACTAGGCCTCAGCTCATGGGACATTGTGTATGGCCTGAATTTACAGTAACCTACCTTGGCACACAGAGCCCCTATGACCCATGCTACATTCTACTACAGTTTGGAGGAGGATGGACCATGGATTATGGGATTTCAAGTACCTCCACTCACTTCCAAAGTACCCCACCCACACACGCACCAACCTCTACATCAACACAGCAGACGGAAAGACAAAAAACATTGCATATCCACAAGCTATGCAGAACGCCAGCAACACCACACAACAACAACTCCACAGGACTTCAACATCCCAACCACCAAAACAACCCACAACAACACAGCCATGACCCCAACAACGTGATAACTAACAACAACTCCAACCCTTACATACTCAGACTTCCTCGCATCTCCAAAATAGGGCACAGCAACGCGTGCCGGGTACAGCTAGTAAAATATATATTTTAAGACTGAATTCAATTAAATGTGAGTCTATAGTACATACGATGAGAAAAGGATTCCCCGGCAGAATGACGGGACACTTTCAACCTGGCTCTGCAAAAGGCACGCTCAGAACTCTGGGAAGGAAGAGAAGGCGGAAGGAAGGAAGGGGGAAAGAAAGAAAGAAAGACAGAGGAAGTAAAGGAGGGAGGGGGAGGGGGAGAAAGAAAAGAAGAACGAACTTATGGAAAAGGAAGAAGAGAAAAGCAGGCGAGAGACCAGGAGGGGAAAAGAAAGAAGGAAATGGGAAGGGAGAAAAGGAAAGGGTGGGGAAAAGAAAGGAAAGGGAGTGAGGCAAAAGTAAAATAATGAAGGGAAAAGAAGAAAAGAAAGAAGGGGAGAGGGGGGAGTGAAAAGAAAGGAAGGAGAAGGAAAGGAAGACTTTGGGGGGAAAGAATAGAAGAGGAAAGAAGGAAGGAAGAGGGAGAATGGAGGAAAGAAGGAAGGAGAGAGAGGGAGGGAAAAGGAAGGAGAGAAGAAGGAAAGGGTGAAGGGAGAGAAAGGAAGGAAGAGGAAGTAAGTAAGAGGGAAGAAGGAAGGAGAGAAGGAGAAGGAAAGGGTGAAGGAGAAAGGAAGGAAGGAAGAGGAAGGAAGGAAGAGGGAGAATGGAGGAAAGAAGGAAGGAGAGAGAGGGAGGGAAAAGGAAGGAGAGAAGGAGAAGGAAAGGGTGAAGGGGAGAAAGGAAGGAAGAGGAAAGAAGGAAGGAAGGAAGAGGGAGAATGGAGGAAAGAAGGAAGGAGAGAGAGGGAGGGAGGGAGGGAAAAGGAAGGAGAGAAGGAGAAGGAAAGGGTGAAGGGGAGAAAGGAAGGAAGAGGAAAGAAGGAAGGAAGGAAGAAAGAGGGAGAATGGAGGAAAGAAGGAAGGAGAGAGAGGGAGTGAAAAGGAAGGAGAGAAGGAGAAGGAAAGGGTGAAGGGAGAGAAAGGAAGGAAGAGGAAGGAGGTAAGAGGGAAGAAGGAAGGAGAGAAGGAGAAGGAAAGGGTGAAGGGGAGAAAGGAAGGAAGAGGAAAGAAGGAAGGGAGGAAGAGGGAGAATGGAGGAAAGAAGGAAGGAGAGAGAGGGAGGGAAAAGGAAGGAGAGAAGGAGAAGGAAAGGGTGAAGGGGAGAAAGGAAGGAAGGAAGAAGGAAGGAAGAGGGAGAATGGAGGAAAGAAGGAAGGAGAGGGAGGGAGGGAAAAGGAAGGAGAGAAGGAAAGGGTGAAGGGGAGAAAGGAAGGAAGAGGAAAGAAGGAAGGAAGGAAGGAAGAAAGGGAGAATGGAGGAAAGAAGGAAGGAGAGAGAGGGAGTGAAAAGGAAGGAGAGAAGGAGAAGGAAAGGGTGAAGGGAGAGAAAGGAAGGAAGAGGAAGGAGGTAAGAGGGAAGAAGGAAGGAGAGAAGGAGAAGGAAAGGGTGAAGGGGGAGAAAGAAAGGAAGAGGAAAGAAGGAAGGGAGGAAGAGGGAGAATGGAGGAAAGAAGAAAGGAGAGAGAGGGAGGAAAAAGGAAGGAGAGAGGGAGAAGGAAAGGGTGAAGGGGAGAAAAAGGAAGGAAGAGGAAGTAAGAGGGAAGAAGGAAGGAGAGAAGGAGAAGGAAAGGGTGAAGGGGGAGAAAGAAAGCAAGGAAGAGGGCCCTTAAAGCAGCAGGGGATGAGGAAGAGGCGGCGATGGCGGTGTGGAAGCGGCAGTTGCGGCGCATTTGCGTCACTCCTCCCCACTGCATGTGGGAAACCGAGGCCCAGGCTGCTCTGGAGAGCCAGATGAAATCATGAAAAGAGCCACAGCTGGCTCCCGAGCCATAGGTTCCCTACCCCTGCATTACACAGTCCTAGACACTTGGGTGGTCTTATTTGCTGTGGACTCACCTTGTTATGTATCAAATAATAATAATAATCGGATTTTTTTTTCCTTTTTTGGTGGCTCCAATCACAAAGAGAGACCTCCCGGAGTATCCCGCAGCTTGGACATATTATACTATGTGGCACATTTTTTGTTCCTGGGGTATAAATGTCATATTCCCTAATTGGTTCTACCATAAAAACATGGGAAAAAGTTTCTTAAACTGTAAACACTTTGTTTTTGGCAGGACATCCTCCTATAGCAGATTTAGCTCTAGTTTTCCAATGAATATCTGATCGAGTCTCAACCAATTCAATATACCATATTTACTCACATATAAGCCGATGCAAATAGAATTTGAAATCATGAATGTGACATTAAATGTTTTAAAAAATAATGAAAATAGAATGAGAGAAATGGAAGAAAGATGGGTAAGGGTAAAGAACTATATTATGAATCATTCTGGAGATGAAGCTATAAGAAATAAGATACAAATGTTATATAGTATGTGATATAGTGTTTCCCAACCTTTTTTGAGCCGCGGCACATTTTTTACATTTACAAAATCCTGGAGCACACCACCAACCAAAAATGACACTCTAACACAGTAATACATATAGTTAATATGTTTTTAATGTATTTATACACTCATTGTGAAACCTGGGCCTGTTTCAATGAACACAACATAGATATCCTGGCAGGAATGGCAGAAAGACACAAACTTCCCACACAGAACTCCCATAACCAAGAGAAAAGACTATAAGAGCTTGGTGGGCATTGACCTTGGTTTTGGAGTTGTAGTTCACCGACATCCAGAGAGCACTGTGGACTCAAACAATGTTGGATCAGGACCAAACTTGGCATGAATACTCAATATGCCCAAGTGTGAACACAGATGGAGTTTGGGGAAAATAGACCTTGACATTTGGGAGTTACAGTTTCTGGGATTTATAGTTAACACACAATCAAAGAGCATCCTGAACTCTTGCAACAATGGAATTGAACCAAACTTGGCATATTGAACTCTCATTACCAACAGAAAGTACTGAAAGGGTTTGCTTGGGAATTGACCTTGAGTTTGGAAGTTGTAGTTCACCTACACCCAGAGAGCACTGTGGACTGAAATAATGATGGATCTGGACCACACTTGAAATGAATACTCAATATGCCCAAATATGAATGCAGATGGAGTTCAGGGGAAATAGACCTTGCCATTTGGGAGTTGTAGTTGCTGGGATTTATAGTTCCCCACAATTAAAGAGCATTCTGAACCCCACCAATGATAGAACTGGGCCAAACTTCCCACACAGAACCCCAGGTGGCTCCCTTCCTGAATGGCTCTCTCCCTCTTCCACGGCAGAAGGGAAGGCACCCACTCGGTCCGTGGTTGCCTGCCTGCCTTCCTTCTTTCCTGCGGTTCGAAAGAAGAAGCCGGTGGGCCTGCCTCGGACTGCACTCCTCACTTCCGCTTCCGTCCATATGTATTTTTGTGCGTTAAAAAAAAATAAAAATTATATAAAATAAAATAAGCTGAGGCACCTAATTTTGCCACAAAGCAGGGAAAACGTATTGACTTGAGCAGGGGTCCTCAAACTTTTTTAACAGTTCTAAAAGCTACATCAGTGTTTCCCAACCAGTGTGCCGGGGCGCACTAGTGTGCCGTGAGCGATCATCAGGTGTGCCGTGGGAAATGGGAACCTCCAATACCCCTTCTTCCCCCTCCTGCCGAACACTTTTTCTTCTCCACTCGGGCTCCCGTCTTCCCAGCCTCGCTCTGCTCGCTTTGCCTTGCTTTGCTCACGCTGCCACCTCGCTTTGCTCAGGTGGGGAGGGGGGAGGGACGAAGACGTGACCCGTGTGGGCGCTACTGCGCAGACTCACCCCACGTCTTCCTCCCTGAACACGCTCACGCTGCCCCCTTGGATGAAAATTGCGACAGAAGCGGCAATGTGAGCAAAGCGAGGCAAAGCGAGCAGAGCGAGGCTGGGAAGAAGGGAGCCCGAGTGGAAAAGAAAAAGTAAGTGTTGGGCAGGAGGGGGAAGAAAGGGCGCAAAGGGAAAGGGGGAGGAAGAGGTCTCTGTCGAAAGCTGGCATGGGCAAACTTGGACCTTCCAGGTGTTTTGGACTCCAACTCCCACCATTCCTAGCAGCCTCAGGCCCTTTCCTTTCCCCTCCTCAGCCACTTAAGCAGGAAAGGGCCTGAGGCTGCTAGGAATGGTGGGAGTTGGAGTCCAAAAGCACCCAGAGGGCCGAAGTTTTCCCATGCCTGTTTTAGGGACCTTAAAGTGGTGAGCCTCCTTCCAACATTGTGATTCTGGATAGAAAACAAACAACATAACATAACATTGTTTGAGTCCACAGTGCTCTCTGGGTGTAGGCGAACTACAACTTCCAAACTCAAGGTCAATTCCCAAGCAAACCCTTTCTGTACTATAAGTCTTTCTGCCATTCCTGCCAGGATATCTATGTTGTGTTCATCGAAACAGGCCCAGGTTTCACACTGAGTGTATAAATACATTTCCAAACATATTAACTCTGTGTATTACCGTGTTAGAGTGTCATTTTGTGTCATTTTGGTTGGTGGTGTGCCCCAGGATTTGGTCAATGTAAAAAGTGTGCCGCGGCTCAAAAAAGGTTGGGAAACACTGAGCTACATGATTCCTACTCCTGGCTCAGCTAGTCCACCAGACAGAGGACAGCCACATATTTATTTATTTATTTATTTATTTATTTGGACTTATATGCCGCTAACTCCATACGGCTCGCAGCGGCTTACAAAGTCAAGAAATAACAATACAGAATAAAAAGACAGACAAGACAATACACCAGAGATACATAAATAGACCTACAACATACAGGGTGGGACATCACAGGGTGAACTGCGGGCAGTGTTCGGAACGTCCTGGGGCGGGGCCCTCCCGGGGCACCTTCTGGAAGACGGCCACCGTTGGGGGAGGTATTACAGAGCAGGGGAGGGGCGTCCTCCGGACCCGCCCCTACCCCATCCTCGACCCCGTCTCTGCCTCATCGGGTGACCATCGGACTTGGGAGACCCACCGGGGCCGGGCTGGCCACAGTCAGGGGACCGCCCGGCAGCCGCCCGCGCGTCGCCGGGCGCTCCCCGGAACCCTCGCCAGGACTCCCTCGATGTCCACCGCATCCGTCGCGAGCCGCCTGCGCAGCGGCAAAGGAAGCTTCGCGGCTTTGGGCGGCGGGACCGGCAGCAGCGGCAACTCCACGACTGGGGCCGCCGGGGCGCGGTCCCAGCCACTGGGGAAGGTGGAGGCGGGGCCAGGGACGCCCGGGCTGAATGGGGCCGGCGCCATGTTGGGGCAGCCAGCCGATGCCTCCACCGTCGGGCCCGGGGGGGGGGCAGCGGCCCAGGGCCGCCCACGGGCTCCACCACTGGACCGCCGTTGCTCTCACTGGGGTCACGGGGAGATGGTACATAACCGCAACTGCACCCTCCCTTTGCAACTGGCTGACTTCAAAGGGTCAGAGTAACTTTGAACCTGCCTGCCTGCCTGGATGCTGGAATGCTGAACCGGGACCCTCCCTTCTGCAGTATTTCTTGCAGGCCCCCTTGCCATCACTAATAGCAATTGACAGGCCCGTCTACTTCCCCCTCCACGAATTTGTCTAAGCCCCTTTTAAAGCCACCCAAAGCCTGTGGACATCACATCCCGTGGCAGTAAAATCCATAAAGCAATTAACTGTTGCATGAAAAAGTACTTGCTTACAACTATCTTTAGCATTGCAAACCGTCACTTTTCAACTCGCTGACGGTCCTTAAGAAATGACCTTCGGCCGAGCAAGTTGGGAAGTGCTTGCGAACTGGACGCGCATTGGCTCTTTTCTTTTAGACTCCTGGATACGGAAATCTAATACTCTATAAGGCAGGGGAGCTGGTGGAGAAATCAATTATATAAAGGAGGTCCTGTCGTCGAACGACTGACAGAGACAGAGAAACCATCCAACGCAGAGACACCAAACTTGACAACATAAATAGGCCCCAGGCAAGGTAGGTTTTTAGCAAAAAAAACTTTCCCCCCCAAACCTAGAAGGCCCCCAAAACAACAATACAAAAAACCCTACATTGAAAGAGGCAATGGTAAGACCGCTGCTGAAGAAGCCGAAGTTAGATCCTTCGGCTCCCTCCAATTACCGGCCCGTGTCCAACTTGCCATTTTTAGGCAAAGTAATTGAGAGGGCAGCAGTGGATCAGCTGCAGCGGTTCTTAGACGACACAGCTGGACTTGATCCCTTCCAGTCCGGCTTCCGTATTGGGCATGGAACGGAGACCGTGCTTGTCGCCATTACAGACCAATTTCGCCGCCAGCTGGACCAGGGTGGATCAGCCCTGCTTGTCTTGTTAGCTCTGACAGCAGCGTTTGACACCGTAGATCATGCATTGTTGGCCCACCGTTTAGCCGTGACTGGGGTGAGGGGGATTGCCCTTAAATGGGTGACCTCCTTCCTCCAGGACCGGGGACAACGTGTGGAGAGGGGGGAGGAGGTCTCCGGGAGGCTCCCATTAAGTTGTGGGCTCCCCCAGGGGGGGGGCCATCCTCTCACCCTAATTATTCAACATTTATATGCGCCCCCTGGCCCATCTGGCCCGCGACTTTATTCTGGATTGTTATCAGTACGCTGATGACACCCAGCTTTTGCTGAGAATGGACGGCAGGCCGGACACCGTACCGTGCTTCCATCTGCCTCGAAGCCGTGACTGGATGGCTGCGGGCCAGCCGGCTGAAGGTGAATCTGTCAAAACGGAGATCTTGTGGCCGGTCGCCCTGGGCTGGATGAGTGCCGGTTGCCTACCCTGGATGGCGAGCAACTTAGCCGTCATCCCTCGTAAGGACCTTTGGTGTCAATTGGACCTGCTGTCCATGGAGGCTCAGGTCTCCATGGTCAGCAAACGTCGTTTTCCATCTCGACAGGCTAGGCGACTGGCACCCTACCTGTCCAGGAATGACCTGGCCACGGTGATCCAAGCGACGGTCATCTTGAGACTGGACTACTGTAACGCCCTCTACGTCGGCCTTCCCTTGTCGACAATCCGGAAACTCAAGCTGGTGCAGAATGCCGCCGCTCGCTTGCTGATGGGAACATCAGTAAGGGAGCACATCACTCCCATCCTTCGGCAGCTGCACTGGCTTCCCATCGAGTACCGAATTGCCTTCAAGGTGTTGGTTTTAACCTTTAAGGCCTTGCACGATCTAGGGCCTGCGTACCTGAGGGACCGCCTTACCCGTATGTTCCCCGAGATCACTACGTTCAGAAGAACGGAATTTGCTGTTGGTACCATCAATCCGTTCCTGCCATCTGTCCACAACTAGGCAGAGAGCCTTCTCTGTGGTGGCTCGGTGCTATGGAACTCTCTCTCGATGACGTTCGAGCGATTTCGAGCTTGCCTACTTTCGTAAGGCATGCAAGACTGCACTCTTCAGACTGGCTTTCAACTAGTCCAGTTCTGAGAAATTGTAGTTCTGAAATGATGCCTGTAATTCGTCTGTGTTTTTATGTTTTACCACCGCTGCAAAGTGTTGTGCGCAGCATGTTTTTATCGCAACTGTAATCCGCCCCGAGCCTGCAGGGAGGAGCGGAATATAAAATCGAATAAATAAATAAATAAAATACATTTCCCAGCATCCTCTGCGGCCGCCAACGAATCTCCCGGCCTCTACATTCTGACAACATGATTGGTTGCCAGTGAGGGAGTATTTGCATAACGCCTCTATTGGCCAGCCAATATGAACATTCCGACCCATAATAAACTGTCAGAGGAGGATAAGGCAAAGGCCTGAGGCAGTCTCCAACACAAACACCCAATTCACTTCCCACAGAAAATTTAAACCCCTACAAATCACAAAGCACGCCCAAAATTGACAGTAAGGCTTCATTAACTTGATTTCCCTGACTAGGCCTCACTTAATGGGATGCTGTTTAAGCTCTGAATTGACAGTAAGGCTTCATTAACTTGATTTTCCCAACTAGGCCTCAGCTCATGGGACATTGTATATGGCCTGAATTTACAGTAACCTACCTTGGCACACAGAGCCCCTATGACCCACGCTGCAGTTTGGAGGAGGGTGGACCATGGATGATGGGATTTGATGTACCTCCATGGATTATGGGATTTGTAGTACTTTCAAACCCTTCATTCCCCACAGACCACTGCGGCCCAGAACCAAGACCGATAAAGACCCAACTTGGCACACAGTGCCACCATGACCCACACTCCATCCAACTGCAGTTTAGAGGAGGGCACACCATGGATGATGGGATTTCAAGTACCTCCACTCACTTCCAAAGTACTCCCACCCGCACAAGCATCAACCTCTACATCAACACAGCAGACAGAAAGACAAAAAACATTGTATATCCACAAGAACGCCAGCAACACCACACACCGACAACTCCACAGGACTTCAACATCCCACCCACCAGAACAACCCACAACGACACAGCCATGACCCCACCAAGACCACAAGTAACATCAATTCCAACCCTTACATACTCAGACTTTCTCGCATCTCCTAAATAGGGCACAGCAACGCGTGCCGGGTACAGCTAGTGTATTTATATATTGTGTCAGAAGCAAATTGTGGCTACCGTTGTAATGTATTTAAAAACACAAAGTTAATACTTTGGAATTACTGTATATACTCGAGTATAAGCCTAGATTTTCAGCCCTTTTTTTGGTTGAAAAAGTCCCCCTCGCAGGCTCGGATTAAGCTCTTCGGGCACCCTAGGCCAAAAGAAGCCCCGCCCACAGGGGGGTGGGGCTTTCGTCATCTTCCTCCTCCTCCCGTGACCGGAAGGTGGTTGCGGGGAAGAGGAGGAAGGGAAGCCTCGCCCTAGGGCTTCCCTCCGCTTCGTCATCCTCCTCGTGCCCAAGGAAGGAGGGCGGGGCGAGGAGGATGACGAGTCGGAGGGAAGCCACGCCCCCGGAACCGTTGGCGAGCATGTGCGCACGGCAGGAGGGTGCCTCTTCCTCCTCTGCCGTGTTCCTGAGTGCCGCGCATGGCCAGCAGCGGCACTGGCGACTTGCCTTCTTTCCTCCCGGAGGAGGAAGAAAGGAAGGGAAGCCCCAGTGCCGCTGCCGGCCATGCGCGGCATCTCAGAACACGGCGGAGGAGGAGGAAGAGGCCTGCTGCCTGCTGCTGCTGCACGCCAGGTACTCGCCAGGTGCCAGCCCTGGGGCGTGGCTTCCCTCCGCCTTCCCTCCTCGCCCCGCCTCCTTCCTTGGCGCGAGGAGGATGACGAGGCGGGAAGCCACTGCCGGAACCGTTAGCGAACATATGCGGCAGGAGGGTGCCTCTTCCTCCTCTGCCGTGTTCCTGAGTGCATGCATGGCCAGCAGCGGCACTGGCGACTTGCCTTCTTTCCTCCCAGCGGCTCCGGGCGTGGCTTCCCTCCCTCCTCTCATCCTCCTCCTCGCCCCGCCCTCCTTCCTTGGGCGCGAGGATGACGAGGCGGAGGGAAGCCACGCCCCCGGAGCCGCTGGCGGGCACATGGCCGCGCGGCAGGACGGCGCCTCGTCCTCCTCCGCCATGTCCCTGGATGCCGCGCATGGCCAGCAGCGGCACCCGGGGCTTCCCTTCCTTTCTCCTCCCGAGGAGGGGGAGGAAAGAAGGGAAGCCCCCGGTGCCGCTGCCGGGAATGCGCAGCACCCAGGAACACGGCGGAGGAGGCAGAGGTGCCCTTCTGCCACGCGTGCATGCCCGCCAGGTGCCAGTGGCCCTGGGGGCGGGGGTGCACCATTCCCTCCTCCCCCACCCCCATGCAGCGCTCTCCCCCTGTCCTCCCCGGAGGCCCGAGAGAGAAAGAGAGAGTCATTCCGCACGTTGCAGTTTTGCTTAATTTTTTTTAAAAAAATTGGTCCTTGATCTGGCGCCCCCCTAGGTCTACGCCCATAGGCCATGGCCTAGTGTGGCCTTATGTGTAATCCGGGCCTGCCGCCTCGGCTTATACTTGAGTCAAAGTTATTTATTATTTTACTCTGTTGTTGTTATAATAATTATTATTGTTTATTATAGTTATGGAAAGGCAGAAAAGAGGTAAAGAAGGAAGGAGAAAAGGAAATAAACAGTGAAAGAAGGAAGGAAACAGGGAGGGAAGAAAGGAGACAAAGCAAGAAGTAGAGAAAGGGGGAAGGAAGGAAGGAAAGAGAGAGGGAAGGATGAAACCAAAGAGTGAAAGAAGGAATAAAAGAAAGAGGTTGAGAAGGAAGAAAGGAGGGGAAGGGGAAGTCAAAGGAGGAAGGAATAGGTAGGTACCTCTCTTTCATAATAGTCCAGATATCTACCTTTACTTCGAAAATTCTTACCATAGGCCACAGCAACACGTGGCAGGACACAACTAGTACCTTATATGAACTGACCTTCCATCCAGGTTTGTTGTGGAATACAGGCCCGGATTAGGCTCTTCGGCCGCCCAAGGCCAAGATGCCCCGCGCCGCCCCCCCCCCCAGGGCGTGGAAAGCCACGCCCCCAGGGCACGGAAAGCTACGCCCCAGGGCACAGAAAGCCACACCCCCAGGGCGCGGAAAGCCACGCTCCCAGGGCACGGAAAGCCACGCCCCCAGGGCGCGGCTGCGCGTGTGCGGCAGCAACCCCGGCCGTGCGGCTTCCGTCGCCGCCTCCTCCCGTAACCGGAAGGAGGGCCCGAGGAGGTGGACGGAAGCCACGTGGCACCGGCCCCACGGCTTCCGTCCACCTTGCGCCTTCCTTTCGGTTGTGGGAGGAGGAGGTGGACGGACGGCGCGCGGCACTGCTCGTGGGGCTTCCGTCCGCCGCCTCCACCTCCCGCGACCAAAAGGAGGGCGTGAAGAGGAGGGCGGGACTTCCCTTCCTCCTCCTTGCGCCTTCCTTTCGGTCGCGGGAGGAGGAGGGCGGCGACGGAAGCCCCACGGTGCCGCGCGCCTTCCGTCCACCTCCTCCTCCTTCTCCCGTGACTGAAAGGAAGGCGCGCCTGGGCCACCCCTTGCAAAGGAAGGAGGCGGCCAGAAGGAGGAGGAGGAAGGGAAGCCCCGCTGGCGGGCATGCGTTTGCATGCATGCATGCCCGCCGGCGGGACGGAGCTTCCCTTCCTCCTCCTCGCCGCCTCCTTCCTTTGCAAAGGGCGGCCCAGGCGAGGAGGGGCGCCATTCGCCATTTAATTAAAAAATGTTTTCGGGGGCCATTTAATTAAAAAATGGCCTCGGGCGGCTGCCCCCCAAGACCTGCCGCCCGAGGCCATGGCCTAGTCTGGCCTTATGGGTAATCCGGGCCCAGTGGGATAAGCACAAAAGCAACTGCTCTTTTAGGCAGTGGCACTTTTTTCAGGATAAGGGGAGCCTTTGTGTTCCCACTTTCGAACCCTTCTCTTCCATGGCTCCGAGACGCAGCTGCCTGTGAAGCCGGGTGGACATTTGAATTTTTGGCTTATTGAGATGCGGCTGCCTCTATGGCCAGATACATTGGTGTGTATTTACACTTGCACCATGAAGAGAGCCGGCGATAAATGCATGAGGTTGCAATGAGCAGCAGAGCTGAAAAGGGCCAGGATTTTAATTACCTGCGCTGGATACAATCCAGGACATGCGGGGCAGGAATCCAGGCGTTGCCAAAAAAACTGGAGGTTCTTTTAATGATTACAGCGAGGTTGCTGTCCCCAGGTCCTCCTCGGTGCCCGCCTCCCCATCTTGCTGCCGAAGCAGCCGGGCTTTTTCTGCCAGGCCCACAACCTGCTACCGTGAAGCAGGGCAGGGGAAGCGGGAGGACAAAGGAGGGGAGCTCTGCTTCTGCTCTGGTCCCCCGGGTTTCAAGGACATTTCCAGCCCGTCTGCCAATGCAGCTGGTTATGAGAAGGGGAGTTTAAGGGGAAGATTTATGAGACAAGTTAAAATTTAATTTGGGTGGCAGGGCTCATGTGGCTACGATGCTCCTGAATAAGATTAATTGCTCCCTTCCTCGGAGCAGTTGATGTTGCCTTCACATATATACGTACACACACGCACATTTGCAACCACTTGGCATTAGGCAAAGGGAGATTCAAATTGGGGATGATGGTGCATGGAGCCACAAAGTAAGTGGTTGTTGAGATTGTCAGCTGGGGAGCTCCGAGGTTCCAAACTAGATTAACTTGCAATCTTATCCAATCCTCTAAGACAGGGCTGTCCAACTTCTACCGGCCCAGGGGCCTGAATTCCGGTCACTGATGACCTGGGGGGCTGTAGGGTCTGCCTCCGCCCCCGGCTCTGCCCCCTCCCTGCCCCCTTATTTTAATGTAATATTAAATATATTTAATTCCATCCTCCCCTCTCCCCTTATTTTAATGTAATATTAAATATATTTAATTCCATCCTCCCCTCTCCCCTTATTTTTATTTAATATTAAATATATTTAATTCCATCCTCCCCTCCCCCCTTATTTTAATGTATCCCATCTCCCCTTATTTCATCTTTAAATATATTTAATTTTATATTTAATACATGAGGGGAGATGGGGGGGGAATGAGGAGCCCTCCCCTGAGGAGCCCCCCTCCCCTTATTTTAATAATATCCTACTCTTTTTCCAAACGCGCAGGAGATCCAGGAGTACCCGGCCTACCTTTTCCAAACGAGAGATCCAGGCGGACGACCGACTGAGTCGAAGAAGGTCCTAATCGCATCTGTGGGCCTCAGCGATCCAGTAGTAGAGTAGCCGAAGAGTATCACGAGAATACGCAATCCACACGGGATTTCGCTGTCAATGCCAGCATGATCTCGCATTGACAGCGAAATCCCGTGTGGATTGCGTATTCTTGCGATACTTGCTCCGAACCCGGAAGTAGGTATTTTTTTAAAAAAAATATTTTTATTTTTTATTAAAAAGCTTAGGGGGCCGTAGGGAAGGGGCTGGGGGCCGTATAGAGCAGTTGGACAGTCCTGCTCTAAGACATTGTTTCCCAACCTTTTTTGAGCCGCGGCACATTTTTTACATTTACAAAATCCTGGGGCACACCACCAACCAAAATGACACAGTAATACATATAGTTCCCCACAAGCTCGGGGCGGTTTACGTAGCCTAAAAAGCACAATCATAATATGCAACAATAAAACAAATTTAACACAGATTTAAAACAGATTTCTGACCCACACAGGATAGTCAACATGGGTTATCAGAAGTTAAAAGCCTGCCGGAAGAGCGTTGTTTTGCAGGCCCTCCGAAAAGGCGTTCCAAAGGATCAGAGCTACCACCGAAAATGCTCTCTGCCTGGTGAAGGACATGTGGAAAGTCCGAACAGAGGGTACTACAAGAAGATTTTATTCTTTAGACCAGCGGTTCTCAACCTGGGGGTCATGACCCCCAGGGGGGTCCTTGGGCCATTTTTGGGGGGTCCCCACGCCCTTCCGAGTTCTGAGTTTTCTATAATTTCTGGGGGTTTCAGTAGTCTGTGGAAATCACAGCTGAATCAGTTGAAGGTACTGCAAATCCCATCATCCATTGTCCATACTCCCCAAACATTGTTTTTGTGATCAATCACTATGCTTTAATTATGTTCAATTGGTAACAATGAAAATACATCCTGCATATCAGATATTTCAATTATGCTTCATAAGAGTAGCAAAATTACCGTTATGAAGTAGCAACGAAAATATGGTTGGGGGTCACCACAACATGAGGAACTTTATTTAGGGGTCACGGCATTAGAAAGGTTGTGAACTACTGCTTTAGACCGTAATGATCTCTGGGGAACATATGGGGTGAGTACACTGGCCCTAGACCATATAAGGCCTTGAAGGTCAGCACCAGCACTTTGAACGTAATCCGGTACTCCACTGGAAGCCAATGCAGTCGCTGCAGGATGGGGGTGACATGACAACTGGCCGAGGCTCCGGCAAGTAGGCGAGCTGCAGCATTCTGCACTAGCTTGAGATTCCGGATCACGGACAAAGGAAGGCCGATGTAGACGGCGTTACAGTAGTCTAATCTCGAGATGACCATAGCCTGGATCACCGTAGCTAGGTCGCTCCTGGATAGGTAGGGTGCCAGCCGTCTAGCCTGACGCAGGTGGAAAAATGCGGATCTGCCGAATGCTGCTCACCAGGCTCTATAAACAGAGACTCGATGGTCATCTGTCAGGAGTGCTTTGATTGTGTGTTTCTGCAATGCAGGGATTGGACTGGCAGGGCCGGTTCGTCCATTAGGCGGACTATGCAGGCACGTAGGGTGACGTCACCCGGGAGGGGCGTCGCCACCTGGGAGGGGCGCCGCCACGGCGGCTCCACCCCGCCGCCTGCGCTGTCGTGCCCTGCCGTTGCGCCGGCCAGGCCTCTGCAGCCGGCTCCGTGGCCTTTGCTGCGCCGCCCGCCCGCCGCGCCTTTGTTAGGCCGGCAGCCTCCGCATGTGCAGAAGCGCTACAGGCGCTACATGTGCATGCGCTTTAAAAAAGCTCTGAGCATGCGTACTGTCTCTAGAGCACACCTCCCGCTTTGGAGCCAGTGCGCGTGTGCGCAGTTTCGCACACGCGCACTGGGCTCCAAAGCGGGAGGCGCTCTGAGCCAGTGCGTGTGCGCCCAGATTGGCGCATGCGCACTGGGCTCCCCTCAGGAGCAACCAGGGGGCACAAAAAATTTTCCCACGTACCCCCTGGCAACAGGTAGGTCCGCCCCTATGGACTGGTGAACCCTTGTAGTCTCTTCCAGCTATAAGATTTTATGTTTCTCTGATTCTATAAAGACCGCCCACAGAACGTTGCCATTGGTGGGAAGGTTGACCATGGCTAGCTTGGAGTAAACACTTTCTTCTGGAACTTGACTTGGCCTCTAGCCCACTTAGACTGAAAGTCAGCTTTCTCAATGGCTTGGAGCCTGGCATTTGGGCATCTGAACTTTGCGCAGGCCGAACAATGAGATGAGTGGCACGGAATTAACCTGGACCCAGAAGTATTTAATAGCTAGGCAGAAATGTGAAGCCAGCTCACCCAAGTCAAAGGTGCACACAGAGTGGCCATTGTGTGATTGCTTTAGAAAAGCCACTGTGGTTGGGAACCCCAAATCAACCCACTCCTAGGCAATGAAAACGCCCTTCTCTGATTCAGCGTGTCAGGGCCCAGCAGGAGAAAGGCACCGCCAAAAACCGTGCAGCATGTTGTAACAAGGTTGACAGGAGGGCGAGCCGAGGCTGGCATGGGTCAGGAAAACAAAGGGAGTCGAGGCAGGTTGTGCTGACTGAAGGGGCAGGTCAGATTCTGGGGATTTGTAGGCGAAAGGCAAACCCCGCTGGGCCTTTGTTGGTGACCTCGTGCGTGGGATGCTGGAGAAGTTCGCATGGTCCTGCATAAGAAGGATATACATTCCTGTAGCCAGGATGTGCTAGCAACATTATAAACAGTGTCCTCGATTATTTATATTTGGAGGCAAATGCACCTAATTTTCCCTTCCAAGGCTGATACAACTACACTTTGGGTTCTGTGTTTCCCGAGATCAACCTTCCTAATGCCGCGACCCTTTCCTCATGTTGTGGTGACTGTGGTAAATTCATATTTATTTGTTACAGGTTTTTAATGTGGTTGATGTTTATGTATATGTATGTATATTGTAAGGGTAAAACTTAGCTAACCTTCAAGGGTTAACAGGAATATTAGCTGACAGAACCTCCAGGGAGTTTCCGTCACCGTGGGAACAGGAGGCAGAGCCTGTAAGTGGCTCTGGAATCTTCGGATTCAAACTATGTCAGTTGGTGGTTAACTGCGAAAGCAGAAGGGTGTGTGGAGAATTAGCGAGTCTGTTTTTAGCCAGCTATCAGCGAGTGTTAAAAAGACTCTGGTTCTACTCTGAGGGAGAGTAGCAGTGAAGCCTGACTCTACTCTGGGAGAGAGTAGCAGTGCAGCTGTGTTTAACTGCTAGGGAAGCAGTTTGATTTAAGGACCAGCAGAGTGTAGAAAACTGCTGAGTTATTGGTTTTAGGAGAGCAGTGATATCGTATCAGACTGTATCTCCATAGTTAGTATATTGTAACCTTAAGAAACGTGCCTCTGAGTAGATATTGTAACCACAAGAAACGTGCCTCTGAGTAGATATTGTGACCACCCAAGCTATTAAAGCCTATCTAAAAAAAGCAAAGATCTAAGAATGTACTGCAACTAATAGAAGCACAAGAGAGGATGGTTGAAAATGTACTGCGATTTGATGAATGACAAGTTAAGACTGATCCCCTGTCATCCTGACTGGGAGACAAGGATACCTTTCGGCTGACACAGCAGCCAGCAACTCTACACCACTTTCCTTTTCGCGCTTTTTCACCCCCTATTTCTTCTTTCCTTTTCCTCTTTCCTCTTCGCTTTCTCCTTTTTCACTTTTACCCCCTCCTCTCCCTCTATCCCCCACCCCACCCCTTGATTCCCGTTTCCCGCTTACTCTTTACTCCCTAAAGCTCCAAGGTAGGAAAGTTAGGACTAATAAAGGGAAATATTTCTTCACCCAGAGGGTCATTGGGTTATGGAACTCACTTCCAGAAGAGGTTGTGACAGCTGTCAGCCTGAAGGGGGGTCGGGAGCAGGTCAGGGTTTTGCCCTCCCTTCTGCTCGAGATCCCCGTGTACAACTGGTGGGCCACTGTGTGATACATAATGCTGGACTAGATGGGCTGAGGTCCGATTCAGCACGGCTCTTCTTATGTTCTTATGTTCTTTACAACCCTTTTTCTCTCCCCCCTTCTCTCTTTCTCCCTCTCCCCCGCTCACCTCTGTTATCTATACCTCTATACTTTTATTCACTGATTGTAAAATAAACTCAATAAAAATGATTAAAACAAAAAAAAAGAAACGTGCCTCTGAGTAGATATTGTAACCACAAGAAACGTGCCTCTGAGTAGATATTGTGACCACCCAAGCTCTTGAACTCTGAAACCTCTATGCTTAAACCACTGTTTGAATAAACTTCATAGTTCTTTGATAAAAACATCTCTTCTAGTGGTTCTTTCTCCCACAAGCCTTGAAAACAATTTTCTCCTGTGGGAAGCCAAGCACAGTAAATTATATGGTGGCAGCAAGTGAAAATTAAAAGAGTCCTTACATATTGGGGTGACATTGGTAGGGCATTCTGCCCTGTCACAACCCTGAGTTCGAATCCTCACATTCTCTCCACACTTAAAACATAAATTCGAATTCAGATCCACACATAATTGGAGATCTCACATAATTGGTGGCAGTGGATATAAAGAAAAACTTTATAGATCGAAGGAAAAGATCTTTACATAATTGGCTGCAGTCTGAGTCTTTGCAAATTGGTGGCAGCGGTGGGATAGCCTGCCCTGCCACAGATTGAAAACCAGTTTAAAATTCAAGTTAAATCCACATATCTCCACACATCTTTACAGTGACCCCCAACCATAACATTATTTTCGTTGCTACTTCATAACTGTAATTTTGCTACTGTTTTGAATTGTAATGTAAATATCTGATATGCAGGATGTATTTTCATTCACTGGAGCACATTTGGCACAAATGCCAGATACACCCAAATTGGAATACTGGTGCGGTAGGGGGGGATTTTGTCATTTGGGGCTTGTAGTTGCTTGGATTTATAGTTCACCTGCAATCAAAGAGCATTCTGAACTCTACCAACAATGGAATTGAACCAGACTTGGCATACAGAACTCCCATGAACCAACAGAGAATACTGGAAGGGTTTGGTGGGCAATGACTTTGAGTTTGGGAGTTGTAGTTCACCTATATCCAGAGAGCACTGTGGACTGAAACAATGTTGGATCAGGATGAAACTTGGCATGAATACTCAATATGCCCAAATGTGAACACAGATGGAGTTTGGGGAAAATAGACCTTGACATTTGGGAGTTATAGTTAACCAAAACAAAGAGCAACTCTTGCAATAATGGAATTGAACCAAACTTGGCATATTGAACAACCAACAGAAAGTACTGAAAGGGTTTGCTTGGGAATTGACCTTGAATTTGGAAGTTGTAGTTCACCTACATCCTACATCCAAAGAGCACTGGATTTAAACAATGATAGATCTGGACTAAATTTGGCATGAATACTCAGTATGCCCAAATGTGAACACTGGTGGAGTTTGGGGAAAATAGATCTTGACATTTGAGAGTTGGAGTTGCTGGGATTTATAGTTCAACTACAATCAAAGAGCATTCTGAACCCCACCAATTATAGAACTGTGTCAAATTTCCCACACAGAACTCCCATGCCTTGAAGGGAATCGCTGCCGCTAACCTCCCTCCAGCCTTGTACGCTCTCCCTTGCATGCACATGCACACCATGCTGCTATGTGCTACCCTCCCCCCCCCCCCTTGGCTGAGAGGGTGGCCAATCACAGCGAAGGAGGGCTTTTGGTGGGAGGATTCGCTGTCTGGACAGGCTGAGAGATCTTCAGCCTTCTCTGCCAAGGGGATTCCTAAGACCATCAGAAATATATGCGTAATACTATTATTTTTGCACATACGAGGGTTGAATGAAAAGTAATGCCTCCACCTCCGTAACTCCTCAACAGATGGCAGTACTGGTATGTGGCAGGTACTGGCTTGTTCAGTAGACTCTCCTCTACACTTGCATTTAGGCGCGACTAAATGCCGCGTGCGCGCTTGGGTGGAGGAGCAGGCACTTCCCAGTATTTGAAACAAGCCAAGCCCCCCAAAATAAATCCATCTGTTGCTGCAGAGCCTGAGCGCTCCCCAAACGCCTCCTATTCTCCGTGGAAACCCCCTCCACACAAAGCCCCTGGACTCACCGCTTCAATGGCCAGCCTTCTCCTTCCTCCTCCTCCCACTGCTGCTGCTGCCCAGGCTCTGGCCAGGCACCCCATCCCACGAGCGCCCAATGCAGCGGCGTCCATACTGCAGTCCTGCGATGGAACGCTCGGCCCCCACCAACACTCCCCGCAGCCAATCAGGGCGCCGGAGGCCACGCTAAATTCTGGCACGGCCTCGCCATTGGCTGGCCCATTGCAGGAGGGTAGGGGGCACGTGGAGGGGCTCCTGGCTGATCCCATCCGTGGGTCACGTCTCCCAGGCTCCCTCCCCACCTCCGGGCCAAAAAGCAGGCCGGGCCTGGCTTCCCACGCCAGGCAGGGCGAAGAGAGAGGAAGGGGGTCCTCCCACAGTCACGGTACATCTGATAAAGACCTACAGGCTAGCCAGTACGCGGCAGAGGGCATTCGCAGTGGCCGCGCCAACGCTATGGAACTCGTTGCCTGAAGAGGCGCGAGCCCTGCGGGACCTGATGACATTTCGTAAGGCTGTTAAGACCTGGCTGTTTAGGCAGGCATTCGGCTCTGACTGGTGCCCGCCATAACCTGCCACCCACCGCGTCACTGCCGCTACATCACTACTGTCCTGTTACAGTTTTACTGGGGGTGTTGGAATTGGTTTTAACGCTGTTTTAATGTTGTTATGTGTTTTTATTGGTATTTTATTGTTGTAAACCGCTCTGAGCTTCGGAGTGAGCGGTCTACCAAACTGAAATAAATAAATAAATAAATAATCGTTCACGGCACGCTAGATCACGATCCGGAACCGTTACCCCCTGCCATTGATCCCTGAGTAGTTGGAACGGATGCGGGGAGCCAAAGTCTTCACCAAGTTGGACTTGAGAGTTGCTTACAATCTGATGCGTATACGCCAGGGAGACGAATGGAAGACAGCTTTCCAGACCAAATGGGGAAGCTTCGAATACAAAGTTATGGGATTCGGTTCATGTAATGCTCCCGCCTGCTTCCAACATTTCATGAACGACATCTTTCGGGACCTGCTAGATCAGTGGTTCTCAACCTTCTTAACGCCGCGACCCCTTAATACAGTTTCTCATGTTTTGGTGACCCCCAACCATAACATTATTTTCGTCGCTACTTCATAACTGTAATTTTGCTACTTTTATGAACCGTCATGTAAATATCTGATATGCAGGATGTATTTTCATTCACTGGACCAAATTTGCCACAAATACCTAAATTTGAATACTGGTGGGGTTGCGGGCCAGGTTGATTTTGACATTTGGGACTTGCTGGGATTTATAGTTCGCCTACCATCAAACAGTATTCTGAACTCCACCAACGATGGACTTGCACCAAACTTGGCACACAAAACTCCCATGACCAACAGGAAATACTGGGAGGGTGTGGTGGACATTGAGTTTGAGAGTTGTAGTTCACCTACATACAGAGAGCACTGTGGACTCAGACAATGATAGATCTGGACCAAATTTGGCACAGATACTCAATATGCCCAGATGTGAACATTGGTGGAGTTTGGGGGAAAATAGACATTGACATGTGTGAATTGTAGTTGCTGGGATTTATAGTTCACCTACAATCAAAGAGAATTCTGAACCCCACCAAGGATAGAATTGGGCCAAACGTCCAACACAGAACCCCCATGACCAACAGAAAATACTGTGTTTTCTGATTGACTTTGGAGACCCCTCTGACACTCCCTCGCGACCCCTCCAGGGGTCCCGACCCCCAGGTTGAGAAACACTGTGCTAGATCGATATCTGGCAGTCTATTTGGACGATTTGTTAATCTTCTCGCCGGATCAGGCGACCCACGACCGCCATGTGAGAGAAGTGTTGCAGCGTTTGAGAGATCACGGTCTCTATGCCAAGTTGGAGAAATGCGCCTTCGATCTGGATTATTTTTGCGTTTGATTTATTAAAATATTCCCATCCAAACCCAAGTAACGAAGGCGGAGGCGTTACTTTTCACTCAACCCTCGTACAAAATTAATTGGACTGGATAGCCCTCGGCGTCTCTTCTAAGGTTCTATGATCTGATGACCCACTCGCACAATTTTGCTGTCTTGAGAACCGTTCAAAAAGTGAAGCCAAGCCCTCGACTTGGTGGCCTTTGGAAGACTGGCAGCATCTGGGGTCTGCCCAAAAGTAGAGCGTTAACATTTAGAGCCAACAGATGGCAAGAGGCAAGGAGGCCAAAAGGGAAAGTGAGACCCCGGATGATGTGGGGAGAAGGGGCTGCAGTTGGCGGAAAGGCTTGTCGCCCGCCTGCAGACAGCATGTGGGAGGCTATGAAGAGTCACAGAGGGTGGGGGGTCATGACCAGGCCAAGCGCGCCATGCCGAGCAGAGGAGAACAAGCCCCCGAGGGGCCCAGCTGAGCCCCTGTCTGTTTGGATTGTGTCTCCCTCTCGCTGCAGCATATGCTCATTACTGGGGGAGGAAGGGCAGTGAAAAAGTGGGGGGCAAGGGCTGGGGAGAGGTTGGCTCCTGCTCACCCAGGCAACATGCAAACACAGTTTAAGACACAGTGTGTGCAGAGTGGGGAAAGCACCGAAGGCTAAAACAAATGAAAAACAGAAGCCCACTCCCAAAACAACACTCAAGATTGTGTCCAGCTGAGATGCTTATATTTTAGAACAGTGCTTCTCAACCTTTTGATGCTTTTAATACAGTTCCTCATGTTGTGGTGACCAATGCTACTTCATCACTGTATTTTTGTGGGGGGGGGGGTTGATTCTGTAAATTGTATTTGTAGTTGCTGGGATTTATAGTTCACCTACAATCATCATTCTCGCCTCAACAATGGAATTGAACCAAATTTGGAACAAAACTCCCATGACCAACAGTAAATCCTGGAAGGGTTTGCTGGCTTGACCTTGAGTTTTGGAGTTGTAGTTCACCTACATCCAGAGAGCACTATAGACTCAACAGAAGGATCTGGACCACACTTGACACGAATCCTCAATATCCCCAAATGTGAACACTGGTGGAGTTTTGCGAGTCTAGATCTTGACATTTGGGAATTGTAGTTCCTGGGATTTATGTTCATCTAAATCAAAAGAGCCCCTTGCACCCTACCAATGATAGAGAAGGGCTGGAAAGTTCCTACACAGAACCCTCATGCCTTGAATGGAGGGCTGGCGCAAGCCTCCCGATCACACACTGCCTCAGGCCGTTACCACTGCGCATCATGCTGCCACCGCCAAGAACGAAGGCTCTCCATTCCCCCCCTAGGAGTCTCAGAACCAGCCCTCCCTTGGCTGGAAGACCATGCAGAGGAGAGCTTTAGGTGGGAGAATTCTGTTTCCAAAAAGAAAGAGGAAATAGCGGAGAGATCTTCAACCTTCCCTGCCAAAGTGACTCCCTAAGACCATCAGAAATACATGTTTTCTTATGGTCTTGGCGGCGAGAAACCCTCTGACCCCCGGGTCCTTCTGGAACCCCAGGTTGAGAAACAATGTTTTAGAACATTTTAACCTTATTTGAGCCATTGGTTCACATTTTTTACATTTACGAAATCCTGGGGCACACCACCAACCAAATGACCCAAAATGACACTCTAACACAGTAATACCTATAGTTAATATGTATTTAAATGTATTTATACACTCAGTGTGAAACCTGGGCCTGTTTCGATGAACACAACATATATATGACTCTCTCTCTCACATATTTATACATGGCTATCATGTCTTCTCTCAGACTTCTCTTCTTCAGGTTAAACATGCCCAGCTCTTCAAGCCGCTCCTCATAGAGCTTGTTCTCCAGAACTTTTGTGAAATTTCACCCTGAGTGAAACTTGCTTCCAGTTAACTATGGATGTCATGAAGCTATTATAAACAGTTCCTTGGGTGGAGGGGGGACTTGAAAAATCCAGTAAAATAGTAAAAAAAAAAAAACATTTCCAAACGGAGGGGCTGATTTTGTTTCTTGGAAACCTGTGAGGGGGCTGCTAGGAGGGGGGAGAGTGCCAATTTCCCACGGCACACCTGATGATCACTCACGGCACACTAATGTGCCACGGCACACTAGTTGGGAAACACTGTTTTAGAATCATAGAATCATAGAGTGGGAAGAGACCTCAGAGGACATCCAGTCCAACCCCTGCAAAGAAGAAGGAAAATTGCATTCAAAGCACCCCCAACAGATGGCCATCCAGCCTCTGTTTAAAAGGAGCCTCAACCACACTCCGGGGCAGAGAGTTCCCCTGCTGATCGGCTCTCACAGTCAGGAAGTTCTTCCTAATGTTCAGGTGGAATCTCCTTTCTTGTAGTTTGAAGCCATTGTTCCATTGCGTCCTGGGCAGCAGAAAACAAGCTTGCTCCATTCTCCCTATGACTTCCTCTCACATATTTATACATGGCTCTCATCATGTCTCCTCTCAGCCTTCTGTTCTTCAGGCTAAACAGCTCTTTAAGCCGCTCCTCATAGGGCTTGTTCTCCAGACCCTTGATCCTTTGAGTCGTCCTCCTCTGGACACATTCCAGCTTGTCAATATCTCTCTTCAGTCGTGGTGCCCAGAATTGGACACAATATCCCAGGTGTGGTCTAACCAAGGCGGAAGAGAGTTGTACCATGACTTCCCTGGATCTGGACGGCGACCCCTCTGAAATGGACGAACGACCCCCATTGGGGTCGCGACCCCCAGGTTGAGAAACGCTGCACTAGACTCCTATTGATGCGGGCCAAAATCCCATTGGCTTTTTTGGCCGCCGCATCACATTGTCAGCTCATGTTTAACTTGTTGTCCACAAGGACTCCAAGATCTTTTTCACACGCACTGCTCTCGAGCCATGCGCCCCCCATTCTGTATCTTTGCCTTTCATTTTGGTGAGAGCTGGATAATTGAGAGGTTGAATGTAATGATTTTGCATGGTGGGAGGTTGTCTAGATGTCCCTCGTGGTCCCATTCAGCTTTTTTTTAAATATATATATAAAGGTTTTTATTGACATTTTCCAAACATAAAATTCACTACCTAAGGGGAAAGGGGGTAGGGTAAGAAGTTGACAAGATGGGAGGGAAGAAAAGGGCAGGGTATGGGAAGGGGCGGGGGTAAGGTCAAAAAATAAGCTGGTTCGGGAAGGAAGGGTAAGGGCAAGGGGTTTCTCTGGCTTCCGAGTTATCTTTCGGGCGTCGTTAGGCCTTTGTATTTTAGACTTTTCATTTCTTTTACAGTGGGCTTCTCCCCTATAATTGTTCTAAATCTAATTTTGAACCGGGGTCCTTTGGGCAGCCTTTATATGTTTATTTCTTTAT
The DNA here is from genome assembly GCA_030556195.1 of Anolis apletophallus. NCBI lineage: Eukaryota > Metazoa > Chordata > Lepidosauria > Squamata > Anolidae > Anolis > Anolis apletophallus. The sequence goes on from JARBWK010000019.1 coordinate 1,014,336, forward strand.
AGTTTTTTCTATATTCTTCATATAAGTCCCAATTCGTGTTCTTTATTGGTCTGCCATGCGATATCTTTAGGGCATAGGTTAGCTTATCCATGTCTTTTATCTCTTCTATCTTGCTCCTCCATTCCTCCGTAGTAGCCACTTCCTTTAATTTCCATTTCTTTGCATAGACCATTCTGGCCGCTGTTGTTAGATACGAGAATAGGATATCTTCATTTTGGTCAAGATCCAGTTCCTCATCTGTGATACCCAATATCTCTCCCCGCTGTTATTTAACATCTACATGCGACCACTCGCCCAATTGGTACGGAGTTTTGGGCTGGAATGTCACCAGTACGCTGATGACACCCAGCTCATTCTGAGGAGGGACCCCGGGGTGGACTCTGTACCCGATAATTTCCATCTCTGCCTAGAAGCCGTAACTGGATGGCTGCGAGCCAGTAAGTTGAAGGTGAACCCGACGAAGACGGAGATCTTGTGGCTGGGCCGCCCGGAGGGGTAGAGACCCAGTTGCCGACGTTTGATGGTGTGGCACTTCGCCCACAGCCCCTAGTTAAGAGCCTTGGGGTCCAGCTAGACACCCAACTGTCGATGGAAGCGCAGATTGCCTGCGCTGCAAGACAGCGTTCTATCATCTGCGGCAGGCGAACCGTCTGGCTCCGTACCTCTCCCGCTGCGACCGGGCCACAGGGATCCAGGCCACGGGCAGCTCGAGGCTTGATTACTGTAATGCGCTGTACATTGGCCTACCCTTGTCGGCGATCCGGAAACTTGCTGGCGCAGAACGCAGCAGCGCCTGCTGTCGGAGCCCCAAGATCTGCGCATGTGACCCCACTCCTGCGTGCACTGCACTGGCTTCCCATCGACCTCGGGTCTCCTTCAAGGTGTTAGTTCTAAGTTTCAAGGGATTATATGGTTTGGGGCCTGTGTACTTGAGGGAGCGTCTTACCCCCTACTAACCCCGAAGATCACTGCGCTCAGAGGGGCTTAATCTACTGGAGGTGCCTAGTATTAAGATCTGTAGGCTGTCGAGCACCCGGCAGAGAGCATTTACAGTGGCCGCTCCGACCCTCTGGAATTCTCTGCCGGAGGAGATACGAGCACTACGGGGTTTGTTGGCCTTCCGCAAGTCTGTGAAGACTTGGCTATATAGGCAGGCATTTGGTCCCAACTGATGCCTCCTTAGTTGCCAGCTGCCAACATACCGTCCTGCCATGTATTGCCTCTGCGTATTATTGCTTGCCGGGATCATTTGTGGGGAGGGGGGAACTTGTTGACTTTTGGGCACGTCCACCACTGGTGGTAGAATGTGCCCACTTCTTTCTCACATTTCCAGCACTTGTTGTTGACTGATTTATACATTTGTCCTAATTTGTATGGAGTTATGTACCATCTATGGAACATCTTGTACCAATTCTCTTTCATGTCAGTGGCATAAGTGTATTTTTTTTTCCATATCTGTTCCCATTCTTTTAATAATAATAATAATAATACTTTAATATTTGTGAGTCGCCCTCCACCAGTGGTGCTCCGGGCGACTTACATCATTTAAAAACCCTAAAAACAACAATATACAGCAGTTTAAAACAGATACATGTCTGAGGAAAGGCTCAGACATTCAGAGGTACCGATCAGGCCCCAAACGCTAGGCGGAAGAGCCAGGTCTTTAGGTCTGACCGGAATCTAGTTAGGGTCAGAGTGGCTCTGAGGGCAGGTGGCAGTGAGTTCCAGATCCTGGGGCCGCCACGGAAAAGGCTCTCCGCTGGGTTTCCATCAGCCGAGCCTCTCGCACCCCGGGGATGGTCATGCGATCGCCATTTATGGCACGTGCTGGCCTCACGCTGCGTTGGACCGTCAGCCGGTCACTCAAGTAGGCTGGCCCAATATTGTGCCGAGCTTTAAAGGTGAGCACCAGAAGTTTGTAGAGCACTCTGAACTCTAAGGGCAGCCAGTGGAGATCTTTTAAAATAGGAGAAATGTGGTCCTCACTGATGACCCAGAGATGAGTCTGGCCGCTGCGTTGTGGATGAGTTTCAGCCTCTTGGTTGTGGAGAGGGGGAGGCCCACATATAGGGCGTTGCAATAATCAAGACGCGAGACAACGGTGGCATGTACCACGGTTCTCAGCGCCTCAGATGGTAGGTAGGGGGCCAGCCGTCGGGCCCTACGGAGATGGAAAAAGGCGCCTTTTGCTGCCGCCTGATCTGGGCCTCCATCGTTAGTTTTTCGTCCAGGATCACTCCCAGGCTTTTCACTGCCGGAGCCGGGATAAGGGCTCGCCCTCAAAGGGTGGCAGTGATGGGTGAGGGGCGGTCGGCCAGGCCAGAGGATCTCCGTTTTGGCCGGGGTTGATTTTGAGTCTATGTGCTCTGAGCCAGCTCGTCACCGCTCTCAATCCTGGCTGAAACTGTCCGGCACCGACGATGACCCTGGGTCAAGCTTCAGGAGCAGCTGTGTATCGTCCGTATATTGGTAGCAAGAGAACCCATAGCTCCTGGCAATGCTAGCCAGAGGCTGGACGTAGATGTTGAAGAGGGTGGGAGATAGGATGGCACCCTGGGGGACTCCACATTCCACCGCTTTTCCTAGAGACTTGACCCTGCAACACGACCCGCTGCGAGCGGCCTCGCAGGAACGATTCCAGCCAGGTCAAAGCCTTGTCTTGGATCCCAGAGGCAGCCAGGCGGTCGAGGAGCAAGACGTGAGCAACGGTGTCAAAAGTCGCGGTTAGGTCCAGAAGGACTAGGACTGCCGAGCCTCCCGGTCCAGTTGACGGCGAATGTCGCTGTGTGATCGCTACGAGGACGGATTCCACTCCGTGACCTGCGCGCGGAAACCCGACTGGGACGGGTCTAGGCCCCGGATCGATCTAGGAAGTCCCGTGGTGGCTTTCTACCGCTCACTCTAAGAGCTTACCCAGAAAGGGTAGGTTGGCAACCGGGCGGTAGCTTGCTGGGTCATCGGGGTCGAGGTTCGTCTTTTTCAAGAGGGGGCTGACTCTGGCCTCTTTCAGGGAGTTCGGAAAGGTGCCTGTCTCTAGGGAGAGATTTACCAGGTCCCTCAGAGCGCCCGACATGATGTCAATACTGGACTTAATTAGGTGTGATGGGCAGGGGTCCGTTGGGCAGGTCGTCGCTCTTGCCCCGGTCACCAGCCTTCTCACCTCCTCCGTTGTTAGTGGGCTGAATTCTGAGAGACGGTGTTCATTTGTCCGGGTGGGGTACTGGGACCTCGTGTCCCCTCCTCGGGAAGCAGCGGCAAGTCAAGTCGGTGCCGCGATTTTTCCGAGGAAGTACTCCTGGAGGTCATCTGCAGTTATCGCCGAGTTGTTGGATTCACTCTGTGGGGACGTGAGGAGACTCCGGACTACCTTAAAGATCTGTGCCGTAGATGTATTGGTTTACCGATATTTCTTGCCCATGCAATCATACATTCTTTTACTGTTTCTTCTTCTGTCGCCCAGGCCAATAAACAATTGTAGATATTTGTTATGTTTTTCTTTTCCCTTTTTACTACTCTCTCGTAAAAGGCGTCTTTTTCAACGAAACCTGTTCGTTTATCTTTAGTCCAATCTTCTCTAATTTGCATATATTGTAACCACGAGAGAGATTTGAATTTTTTTGTAATTTCCTCCTTTGATTTTAACGTAGTTTCTTGCTTCTCTCTTATCACCAAATCTCTATACGTTGGCCAGTGGGACCAGCCCAGTAGCCTTCTTTGTCTTGCCTCCAAAGGTGACAACCACCAGGGGGTCTTTCCATAGAGTCTGTCTTTATATTTTTGCCAAATTTTCAGAAGAGATGCTCTAATGAAATGATTATTAAAGTTCTTTTCTTTTTTCTCCTGGTCGTACCAGAGATAGGCGTGCCAGCCTACTCTTAAATCAAAACCCTCGAGAGCTAAGAGATTCTCCCTCTTTAATGTGATCCAGTCCTTTATCCATGTTAGTCCTGCCGCATCGTAATATAGTCTCAGGTCTGGGACTCCAAACCCTCCTCTCTCCTTCGCATCTATCATGTTTGTATATTTTATCCTTGGTTTTTCCCTTTCCATATAAACTTCATTATTTCTTTGTTCCAATCTTTAAGCTTGAAGTCCCTAAACCAGCATTTCTCAACCTCTGGGGGTGTCGCGACGGGGGTTCAGAGGAGTTGCCAAAGACTATCGAAAAACATATATTTCTGATGGTCTCAGGAATCCTCCGGGGCAGAGAGTTCCATTGCTGAACAGCTCTTACAGTCAGGAAGTTCTTCCTAATGTTCAGGTGGAATCTCCTTTCCTGTCGTTTGAAGCCATTGCTCCATTGCGTCCTAGTCTCCAAGGCAGCAGAAAACAAGCTTGCTCCCTCCTCCCTAGGACTTCCCCTCGCATATTTATTCATGGCCCACAAAAACATGCAAATGTGAGATCAATAAGTACTGCTTCGGTGGGTAGGTAATGACACTCCATGCAGTCATGCTGGCCACAAGACTTTGGAGGTGTCTACAGACAACACCAGCACTTTGGCTTAGACATGGAAATGTGCACCATCCCCCAGAGATGGACATGACTAGACTTAATGTCAAGATGAAAGCTTTAAAATTCATAATAAGTCTTGCTTGGCTATTTGTTTTTTTTGGGCGTTGAATGCCATTTTTGTTATTTTTTGGAAACTGCCCTGAGTCCCTTCAGAGAGAAATGGCAGATTATAAATAAAGTTTTGTCTCTCTGGCATTACTTCGCGAACGAAGATTCTTACGAAGGACCCATCCCACGCTTTTTACAAGCGCGTTGATGACTAAAAAGGCCAATCCGAGATAGGCAAGTTCGGTTGCAGAAAGCACAGCAGAAAGTCTCCTTGGGTGAAGTTGATTCCAAGTTTCTGCGTTGTCCTTTCTCTTCGAGACCCGTTCGACGTGTCTTCTCGAAAGAGGCCACAGCATTGTGGATAGTGCGTCTCCACGCCTCTCGACGTGAGGCCAGGGTGGACCATTGTTGGTGATCCATCTGGCTGAGTCTGAGATGTTGTTTCAGGAGTCTTTTCTTTTTTTTTTGCCTCTCTTGCGCTGACCCGTGGTGAGTTCACCATAGAGTAGTATCTTTGGGAGGTGGTGGTCCTCCATCCTAGAGACCTGCCCAGCACAGCTGTGTCCTCAATAGCATGGCCTCAACGCTGGTGATCCCTGCTTGCTCGAGGACAGCAACATTAGTCAGGGCCGTAGCCAGTTGGTCCAGTGTATATTTAGGATTGTGCGAAGACAGGTGCTGATGAAAGCGTTTGAGGAGTCAGTAAGGGTGTTGGCGATAGGTGACCCATGTTTCAGACCCATAGAGGAGAATAGACAGGTGACGACCCATAGCTCTGTACACACTGATTTTGGTGCTTTGCCTCAGGTGCTTGTAGCTCCAGACTCTTTTGTGAAGCCTTCCGAATGCACTCTATGCCTTTGCTAATCTGTGATCTATCTCTTTATCCATCTTGGCGTCTGAAGAGATGATGCTTCCCAGGTAGGTGAACTGCTGAACGGACTTAAGCACAGATTTGCCTATGCTGACGTGAGGATGATGGTGTTCTTCCCGTGGTGTGGGCTGGTAGAGGACTTCCGTTTCCTTCAGGCTGACTTCCAGCCCAAACAGCTCTGCAGCTGCTGCAAAGCAGTATGTTACCGTGTTTCCCCGAAAGTATGACACCCCCGATTGTAAGACGTATCGGGGGTGTCAGGGGGGTCGGCTAATGTAAGCCGTACCCCGAATGTAAGCCGTACCTCGTCGCCGCCGCTGCCGCAACCGGCACACCTTCCTGCCAGGCCTCCAAGGAAGGTGGGGGAAGAGCCCCAGAGGCGTGGCAAAGTGGCGCTGCGTCAGAGTGACGCGTCGCCGCTCGCCACGCCTCTGGGGCTCTTCCCCCTCCCTTCCTGTCCAAGGAAGGAAGGGGAAGAGCCCAGAGGCGTGGCAAGCGGGGCTGCGTCAGAGTGACGCGCGCCGCGCCGCCACGCCTCTTGCTCTTTCTCCCTCCCTTCCTTCGTCCAGAAAGCTGCGCCATGAGGTGTGCCGCGGCGTTGGGCCGGTTGCGGCGGCGGTGTGGCGTGACGGCGGCAGCGGCGGCGGCGGCGGGTGTGGCGGGGGTACGTCTTAGTTTATATAAGACGTACCCGAAAGTAAGATGTAGGGGACTTTTTCGGGAAAGAAAGTAAGACGCTGTCTTACTTTCGGGGAAACACGGTAGGCGCTGCAGGGCTGCTTCTGAATGGGCGACAAGGGCAGCATCGTCAGCATTCATAATAATAGCCCACACATTTTATTTATTTATTTCTTCGAGTTATTAGTCGCCCTTTCCCGTAGGCTCAGGGCGACTCACATTCGTAGAAGCCGTGAAACAGAGTAAAAACAGATCATAATTAAAATTGCAGCAACCAGCATGCAAACACAGTTTACCATTCATATACCTATGCACATGAACCACCCTTGGGGCCCACAGCACCATGCAACCTTTTTTGAAATATCCTTTACAAGGGAAAGGCGCTTTTGCATTCCATAGGAAGGTATTATGTATAAATATCTTTTTGAGAATCATATTCCTGCTATAAACATTGAAGAGATGATAACAAGCCACGGCTTCGGCAACCATTTTTCATTGTCCAGATTGTGTTGTCTAGCTCAAAAGAAATTAATGGTTTAGTGTTCAATTCGTGTCGAATGCAGACCCCCCTCGCACCCATAAAAATGACCATTGGGCCTTCAAGGGCATCTGCTGCCCCTCCGGCCCCAGGGGCTTGAGCAGGGGCAGCAATAGATCTTGTCCCTTTTGCCGAGTGCTATATATAAAACGCGATCCACATACTTATGAAGTGAAAGGAAACACGGGATCTTATCACTGTGTGTGTTGCCGGGAGTCTGCAGCGGCTGTGATTTGAACAGGGAAGCTGAGATCAAGGCCGGCACCAGCTATCAAAATGCAAATGCCACTGTGGGTCTTAATGGCTGGAATCGTTTATTTGAACGTCTCCGTCAGCATTGTTTCACTCTCCCTTCCGGCCATTAAACCCTACCCAGGCAGAGCAAGTGCATACATCTGCTAAGGGTGGGCCTGGACTGGACTGGAATGTAGTTGTGTTGCCACTTTCACATTTAAGCAGGGAAGTGTTTGGTAGGGTAGAGCTCAGTCTGACTCAGTTTTGAAATGAGTAAATTCAAAAAGAGCATGAAAGCATTCAAACTATGGATCATATACACCAGGGGTGCTCATTATGGTGATCGGGAGCACCTAGGTGATCTTCGGGCCCTTCCAGGTGATCTTTGGGCCTCACCAGCCGGATGGCGTGCTCCTGCCATGTGCGCGCATGTGCGCTCCCGCCGCCGCCTTCGAGGGGCTTCTTTTGCCAAAATGAGGCTTTAGTGGGCGGGCCCTGGGGCTCGTCTTGCCACGCACGGTGTGGTGACATGACCGCCCATTGGTTGCTGCTGGGGGGGGGGGGGAGCAAGGCGAAGGCACACACATGGATAGGATGTGAGGGTGTGGGAGGATGGAGGGAATGTGTGTGTGTGTGTGTGTGTGTGAGAGAGAGAGAGAGAGAGAGAGAGAGAGAGAGAGAGAGAGCCAAGGAGAGAAGAAAGAAATCCGGAGAACTTTTTCGGATCCTTTTGGCAGGCAGGCAGGCGGGTGCTGGAAGGAGAGAGGGAGAAAGAGGCGAAGAAGGCCGGGCAAAGTGGGGCAAAGCCAAGCAAGCCTCGCCACAAACCCTGCTGCTACCCTTGGGACTCCCATTCCAAGCCGAAACCTGGGCGAGCGAGCTGTGTGGAGCTGCTTTCTTTCCTTGGTTGGGGGCGGAGAGGAGGGCTCCGCCGTTTTCCTGGGGCTGAACCCAAGGAGGAGGGGGCTGCGGGGATGGAGACTCCACCTGCTGCTGCTTGTGCCCTCACCGCCTTTCTCCGCCTCGCCTCCTCGCCCTCGAAGGAGAAAGGTGGCGGGCCCACGGGGAGAGAGAGAGAGAGAGGGAGGGAGTGAGGGAGGGTGGCTCTTCAGAGCCGGCTAGGAAGAGCCACCCTCTCTCTCTCTCTCTCTCTCTCTCTCTCTCTCTCTCTCTCTCTCCCCTGTGGACATGGACTGCCACCAGTGGGAGGGGTCCTCCTCCCTGCCAGCCATCCACTTGGGCGTCCTTTCTGAGTGACACCCTCAAAAGGAAGGAAGGAAGCCAGCCCCCGCTGCATCTGTCACTTTGGGGAAGCACCTCTTCCACTCTTCCGTCTCCTGCCCAGGTAAGGAAGCCTCGAGGGAGGAGGGGGGGGAGCTGCCGTGGGGAGGCTCCAGCCTCATGTGGGTCCCTCTCTCGGTTGAGTTTCCCTGCCCAGGCAGCAGCCAGGCGGCTCCTCTTCCCAGCCCTGCACCTTTCAAGCCGCTGCCAAAGCCATATCTGGCCGGAGCGCTGGCGGGTGCGCCTATAAATACCCTCCTGTGAGGGGACTGCTGTGCACGCAAGAAGCAGGACGGGATGGGGACATCCTGCTTCGCGAAAGCACGCAGCAGGAAGGAGGCAACGAAGACATTAAGAGAGAGTGCACGCGCAGGCAAGGAGGATCCCCTTCCTGAGTGCGCGCGGCGGCGAGTTCGTGGGCAGGCAAGAAAGAAGCCCCACGTGGACAGAAGGCTGCAGTAGGACCGTGCGTGCGCGTGTACGGGTGCACGCTCACATGCACAACAGGCAGGGCCGTAGCCAGGATTTTGATTCGGGGGGGCTGAGTGTGGGTCGGGGGGGCTGAGACTGGGTGGAAGAGGGTCTACCCTAGCAAACCTTTTGTATTGTTATCCCAATAACCCCATTAATGTGGGATATAATGAGCATGGTGATCAGATCATGATATAAGTGCACATAACAGTTTAAATAATGTACCAGTAAGGCCTTCTCGCGGATCACCCTGAGAATTTCAGGGGGGGGGCTGAAGCCCCCTTAGCCCCCCCCCCTGGCTACATGCCTGACAACAGGTGATCTTTTCAACTTGATTGTTCATATAGTAGCTCGCATGATGAAAAAGTGTGGGCACCCCTGATATACACAATAACATCAAGTTGAGGAAGCCTAACAATATCCCATGAGCTGAGGCCTAGTCAGGGAAATCAAGTTAAGGAAACCTTACTGTCAATTTTGGGCCTGGTCTGTGATTTATAGGGGCTACAGTTTTGTTTAGGAAGTGAATCAGTTGAAGGTATTGCAAATCCCATCATTCTTGGCCCATCCTGCCCTAAACCACACCAGGTTGTGAAGCGGGCCATTGGGCCTCTGTGTGCCAAGTTTGGTCCTGATCCGTCATTGCTTTGGGCTGCAGTGACTGACTGCCTGAGGCCTTTCCTTTTCCCTCTGCGTCGCCTTAGAACAGTGGTTCTCAACCTTCCTAATGCCGCGACCCCTCAATACAGTTCCTCATGTTGTGGTGACCCGCAACCATAACATTATTTTTGTTGCTACTTCCTAACTATAATTTTGCTATTGTTAGGAATCGTAATGTAAATATCTGATATGCAGGATGTATTTTCATTCACTGGACCAAATTTGGCACAAATACCCGATACACCCAAATTTGAATACTGGTGATGTGGTGGCAGGGGATTGATATTCTCATTTGGGAGTTGTAGTTGCTGGGAGTTATAGTTCACCTACAATCAGAGAACATTCTGAACTCCACCAATGGGGGAATTGAACCAACCTTGGCACACATGACCAACAAAATACTGGGAAGGTGTGGTGGACATTGACCTTGAATTTTTGGAGTTGTAGTTCCCCTACATACAGAGAACACTGTGGACTCAATCAATGATGGATCTGGACCAAACTTGGCAATAATATTAAATATGCCCATATGTGAACACTGGTGGAATTTGGAGAAAATAGACCTTGACATTTGGGAGCTCTAATTGCTGGGATTTATAGTTCAGCTACAATCAAAGAGCACTCTGAATCCCACCAATGATAGAATTGGGTCAAACTTCCCACACAGAACCGCCATGACCAACAAAAATACTATGTTTTCTGATGGTCATTGGCGACCCCTCTGACACCCCCTCACGACCCCCCCAGGGGTCCCGACCCCCAGGTTGAGAAACACTGCCTTAGAATGTTGGAATCTAGAAGCTGGCCAATCAGAGCCGGTTTTGCAAATTCTCCCTCAGTGGCAACCAATCATGTTGTTTGAATGAAGAGGCTTGGATTCTTGGATGCTGGCCAATCAGAGTATTTTATGCAAATACTCCCTTCAGTGGCAACCAATCCCCTCTGCCTGGTGCCTTAGAACAGTGTTTCCCAACCGCTGTGACGCGGCACAGTAGTCTGCCGTGACGGAGCTCCTGCTGTGCCATGAGAAAAGTTCTCTGCCCCCTTCCTTCCCCCTTCTTCCTGTCGAACTCCTGCTGCTTGGGGGAAGAGGAGGAAGGGCCGGGCGGCGGTGAAGAAAAGGAAGAAGGGGCCGGGGCACCGCCTCCTTCGGCCTTTCCCCAGCCAGCCACCAATCCGCCATGACTCCCGCCATGACTCTCGCCCCTTGCTCGCGGAGGAGGAGCCCCGCCCACTGAAGCCCATCCACCGCTCATGCTCCTCCTTCGCGCGGCTTCAGCGAGCAAGGGTCATGGTGGAGAGCGGCGCCAGGGACGGGGGCCATGACTCCCGCCCCTTGCTCGCACTGCCCCCTCAAGGCTGGAGAAGCTGTGGGAGAGCTGAAGCCAGAGGGAGGGGACTGGTCATGGCGCGGCCTGGCTCCACCCCCTCCCCAGCTTCAGCTCTCCCACAGCTTCTCCAGCCTTGAGGGACAGTGCCAAGCCAGCATTGTGCTTGCTCTGCCACCGCTGCCTTGGCACTGCCCCTCAAGGCTGGAGAAGCTCTGGGAGATCTGAAGCCAGAGGGAGGGACTGGGCATGGCGTGGCCTGGCTCCACCCCCTCCCCAGCTTCAGCTCTCCCACAGCTTCTCCAGCCTTGAGGGGACAGTGCCAAGCCAGCATTGTGCTTGCTCTGCCACCGCTGCCTTGGCACTGCCCCCTCAAGGCTGGAGAAGCTGTGGGAGATCTGAAGCCAGAGGGAGGGGACTGGGCATGGCGCGGCCTGGCTCCACCCCCTCCCCAGCTTCAGCTCTCCCACAGCTTCTCCAGCCTTGAGGGGACAGTGCCAAGCCAGCATTGTGCTTGCTCTGCCACCGCTGCCTTGGCACTGCCCCCTCAAGGCTGGAGAAGCTGTGGGACAGCAGAAGCCGGGGGGAGGGGGCCTGGCCCCTCCCCCGGCTTCAGCATTCCCAGCAGCTGCTCCCACCAGGCCACCATCCCCCAGCCGTTAGAATGTGTTAGAGTGTCATTTTGTGTCATTTTGGTTGGTGGTGTGCCCCCGGATTTTTTTAATGTTAAAAGTGTGCCGCGGCTCAAAAAGGTTTGGGAAACACTTTCTGAGGCTGGCCAATCAGAGTCCTTTATACAAATAATCCCACAGTGGCAACCAATCGAAATGCTGCCACATATTCATCTGCACCTCCGCACCTCCCGCCGCAAACACTGACTTTTATTATATACATAGATAGATGTATGGTTGCCAAACCACTGAGGCAAAGAATACTTTGGCGCCCTTTGCATCCCATGTACAAAAGTCAACTGAACTCAACAAAGAGCACCCAACAAACCTAAGGCAACGTTCCTGGACCTACCACATGCCAAGCAACCCACCTAGAGGTGTTTGAGATGCTCCACCAAGCTATGGTCAAAATATAGTCAGGTTCTCAGCCTTTTGGCTAAGATCAAGTGTAGTACAGTCTGGTTTGGACCAGGCCCGGATTAACACCTTTTTGTGCCCTAGGCCACACTTTGGAATTACACCACCTCTACTACTGACACTGAAAGTTGTTGTTTGGGATCCGGGAAGGGAGGGTGGGGCTCAAGCCACACCTGCCTTTCCTTCCTTCCTCGCCCGGGGGCTTGGGGGCCGTGGTGGGGTAGCCATCTGCCGGGGCTGATTAGGATCCCCGCGCCCCAGGGAGGGAGAGTAGTGTGGAGAGGCCTGGGGAGCCTTCCTTCCTTCCGGGGGTGGGGGCTCCCTGGAAATAGAGAAATAGAGAGAGAGACACCCACCCGTCTCTGTCTCCTTCAGGGCCACTGCTCCTCCTCCTCGGTTGCAATCCATGGCTCAGGGAAACCCCCCCTCCGTGGACTTCTGCCTCCAAGCAGGCCCTCGCCTTCCTATTGGCCGAGTCCGTGGAGCCACGCCCGGCCGGAAGGGAGGGAGGCTCCCTGATTGGCCGGCTGCCGCTCTTCAACTTTGATCGATGGGTGTCACGAGGCGAGAGGCGGGGCCAGGAGGCGAGCTCGAAGGACTCACTCCTGGCCCCGCCCACTCCCTGCCTCCCAGGGAGGGAGTGTTGTCACCCTGGGAGGCGACGGAGCAAACAAGGAAGGCGGGCCTGGCGGAGGAGGAGGGAGGGAGTGACGTCACCCTGGGAGGCCCTGCCACCGGCTAAGTAGCGGGGAGGAGGGAGGGAGGAAGGGATGGAAAACCGCTGCTGCTGCTGCTCCTCGCCCTGCGTGTCCTGCCTTGAGACCGGGCTCGGCCCTCCCTCCCTCCCTCCGGAGCCTTTGTGCTTCAACTCCCGCCATTCCCAAGGGCTGGCCATGGAGGGTTTTTTTAAATCAACTTTTTTTGGGTCCGTGAATTGCGCCCCCCTCGGCTTGCGCCCCCTAGGCCAGTGTTTCTCAACCTTTTTTGAGCCACGGTACACTTTTCACATTTGCAAAATCCTGGGGCACACCACCAACCGAAATGACACAAAATGACACTCTAACACAGTCATACATATAGTTAGTATGTTTTGAAATGTATTTATACACTCAGTGTGAAACCTGGACCTATTTCAATGAACACAACATAGATATCCTGGCAGGAATGGCAGAAAGACACAAACTTCCCACACAGAACTCCCATAACCAAGAGAAAATGCTTTAAGAGTTTGGTGGGCATTGACCTGGAGTTTTGGAGTTGTAGTTCACCTATATCCAGAGAGCACTGTGGACTGAAACAATGTTGGATCAGGACCAAACTTGGCATGAATACTCAATATGCCCAAATATGAACGCAGGTGGAGTTCAGGGGAAATAGATCTTGACATTTGGGAGTTGTAGTTGCTGGGATTTATAGTTCCCCTACAATTAAAGAGCATACTGAACCCCACCAATGATAGAACTGGGCCAAACTTCCCACACAGAACCCCCAGGAGGCAAGAGGAGGTCTCTACTTGGGGAAAGGGAGGTGTGTCTTCCCAATGTATGGAGAGGGAGAGACCAAGTAGACAACGGGTGGGGAGGGGGGTGTTTGCAATTTTGTGCCTTTATCGAGGCAGGTTTCTTAGGGTTTTTATACTTCAACACACTAGACTCCCCCCCCCCCCCTCTTGGAGGTTCCAATTTCCCACGGCACACCTGATGATCGCTCACGGCCCACTAGTGTGCCCCGGCACACTGGTTGGGAAACACTGCCCTAGGCCATGGCTTAGCTTGGCCTTATGGGTAATCTGGGCCTGGTTTGGACCTGCCAGCTCCTCCCTCACCACCAAATGCCAGCAGGTGTACCCTCAAGCTTCTGGTTGCTTGTTTTTCTTTATCCATTTAGAATTTCTAAAAATGCATTTTTAAAAAATGGATTTTACCCCTCACGAGGCTTAGGGATAGGGAAAGCAACGAATTTAATCAGCTAGTCAATAAGATACCAGAAAAATCCAACCCAACAGCTGCTCCTGAATCTCAAGTGACAAAACTAAACAAGACCCATCTCTTCTATTCAATTAAATTTAAACAGAAAGATTGAAAGATAAATATACTTAGACTTATCCAAAAAGCGGAGAGCACAATCCAACTGTGCCACGGAAGCCGCACCGAAATGAGTGGAAATAGGCTTGCGGAGCTCCCACTGAAGGGCCTCGGGGAGGAGAAGGTCCTCCCGGATCACGGGCACTGTTCTGCCCTTCAGCCAGGAGAAAGGGAACAAGCAAGCCCACACGTCGGTGAAGAACGCGCATTTGCACATATCCTCTTGAGGAAGAAATGCTAGACCGACGTGCAAATACAGATCAAAGCCTACATTTTCATAATTAATTTTTTTTCCATGTTGGGCTTTTGTTTCGATTAAAATGGTTATCCCTTTCATTTGAGGAGCAAATCCTTGAACTTCATGCGGTCTCTAGAACCCATTTTCACCACATCTAAGCCTAGTAAGAGAGTGAAAGGCTACTTCTAATGGGTTGTTGCATTCTGAACATTCCTCAGATATATAAACCCAATTTTCCTAGTTTCCAACAGACCTCACAACCTCTGAGGTTGCCTGCCCTAGATGCAGAGGAAACCTCAGGAGAGAATGGTTCTGCAATATGGCCACACAGCCCGGAAAACACACAACAACCCAGGATTCCGTCCATTAAAGCCTTCGACACTACTTCTATTCTGCTATTTCCAGCACCCCACCAATCCATTTCCTGCTAAGATTCCACCATTTCCAATTCTTTAGCAACATTCAAATATCCTAAATTGGAATGACAGCAGCAGTCTGAATTCACCCATCTAGCTATATCTATTAGGCATGAGAAAAAGTTATGAAAATGAAATGATTTGTAAGAAATTCGTAAGAAATGCTACTTTCGAGTATTTCCGCACCTGAACGCCAACCAGGAAGTGGACTTTCTTTATAGAACTTCGGGGCCCAGGATTTTCTTAAGTGTCGTTATTAGGTCGTAAGGGGGGGGGGCACCCTCCTTCTCTCTCACCACCCTCCCGCCTCCCTTGCCAATAAGTATTATGGCAAGGCAAGCCCTAAACTCGCTCCTTCTTACGGCAGGAAGCCCGGAAAAAATGTAACCAGAGGGATTACTCAGAAGTAAATCTGCAAAGGAGGGCACTTTGGATGAAGGGCCCTCCTTGTGGATTTACTGAGTAAACCTCTCTGTTTACATTTTTCCAGGCTTCCTGCCTCTCCTGCCTGCCAGGATCTAAAGCATCAGAGTATTGGGGTGAGAAACCAACCTAATGTATAATAGAATGAATGCTACTGTAAGTGCCTAATATTATAAGTAATCCAACTGGTCATACCTACATTCCATGCACATGCAATAATACAGCAGTAATAACAATAACAAGAGGTAAATTTCAAACCAAAGTATTCTGACGGGTCCCTGCCTCATGCGGTGCAAACGGGCTCTTCTCTGTGAGCCCGAAAAGCCAGTTTTCTGCTTGGGTGCACACACATACATATTCTTGGGGGATTTGCTGCAGAATCCCGGGCTCATAGAGAAGATTCTGCAGCAAATCCCCCAAAGAATATGTATGTGTGTGCACCCAAGCAGAAAACGCTGGCTTTCCCCCGGCTCACAGAGAAGAGCCCGTTTGCACCGCATGAGGAGGGACCAGTCAGAATACTTCGGTTTGAATTTTACCTCTTCTTATACCCATTGTTATTACTGCTGTATTATTGCATGTGCATGGAATGTAGGTATATGACCAGCCTGGGCAACTTGGGCCCTCGCTCCCTCGGGATCGGGGTGAGAGAGAGGCAGCGAGAGCCAGGGGGCTCCTCCTCCTTTTCTTTGCTGCTTCAAGAATAGAATACCCGCTCCCTCCCTCCCTCCTTCCTCCCTCCTTCCTATTTGGAGAGTCCCATCTAGAATTCAGTGTGATTTATTCAAGTTTTGGCCTACAACTCCCAGAAATCCCAGCCAATTTACCAGTTGTTAGGATTTCTGGGAGTTGTAGGCCCAAACCATCTGGAATGCGCATGCGCTGGCATACGAACTACTAACGAATTTCGTTAGTAATTAAGTTACATTTTAGAAATTTTTGGAAAATTTTTTGTAATTCTTTCTTTTACTAATCAACCCCCCCCCCCCATGTGATTTTAGAATCGCCATTTTTGGGTTCTAAACCATGCCTAATATCTATATATAAAATGAGAGCTGTCGTGGTGAGTAGCCTATAGACAGCAAAACCACCGAGCCCACAAACACCAAACCAGGCCACAAAAATCCCCACACAACGAGGTATGTTTACCACCAACCCCCCCCAAATAAAACAAAAAGTTTTAAAAACACAAAAAACCAAGGGGACTACAACACCCAGAAACCTCCGCGGGAAAACACAGATGACGCACGCATGGTACTCATTACCGCGCGTGCAAACCCCTTCTCCTTCCTCCATCCCCCCCCCCTCCAGCACGGAGAAAAGAAGAAGGCTCGCCATCTTACCTGTCTCCTGTGGCCAGCAGGGGAATGGCTGGCAGCGGCGCTGACTGCTGAAGACCTAAAAGGGCATCGATTGCTGCCGCGGCCCGGACTCTGGAGGCCTCCGCAGCAGCAATCGAGGCCCCGGCTTCGCAGAAGGCAGCGGGCCTCCCTCCTCCTTTTAGCTCTTCAGCAGCCAACGCCGTCCCAGGGGAATGGCTGGCGGCGGCGCTGCCTGCTGAAGAGATAAAAGAAGGAGAGGCCCGCTATCTTCTGTGAAGCTGGGGCCTCAATTGCTGCCATGGTCCTGGCTCTGGAGGCCTCCGCGGCAGCAATCGAGGCCCTGGCTTTGGCGAAGACAACGGAAGGAATGAAAGAAGGAAAGGGAGGGGGGAGGTAAGAAAAGAGGGAGGGAAAGAAGAAAGGAGGGAAGGAAGGGAAGAAAGAAGGAAAGAGATACCCAAGGATGGAAGAAGAGACAGCAGAAAGGACACAAAAATAAAAGGCATGAAAGAGGGAAAGATGGAAGGAAGGCAAAGAAAAGAAGAAAGGAGGGAGGGAAAAGGCGAAGGAATGAAAGAGGAAAGGAGGGAGAAAGGTAAGAGAGGAGAGGAGGGAAGGAAGGAAGGAAGGAAAGAAAAAGGTACCACAGGAAGGAAGAAGAGACTACAAAGCAAAGACAAAGTTAATAAAAGGCTATAAAGGAGGGTGAAGCTGGTGAGGGGAAGAGAATAAAGGGAGGAAGGAAGGGAGGAAGGAGGGAAAGAAAGGGGAAGGAGGAGTGATAGAGAAAAGGAAAGAATAGGGGAAAGGAGGGAAAGAAAAGACGGAAGGAAGAAGGACAGAGAGAAGGACAGAGCTGAAGGATGAGGGAGACGAGGGAGAGCAAGAACAAACGATAAGAAGGGATGTTGCTGTTCTTTGCCACAGCAGCGCGTGGCCGGGTACAGCTAGTTAGAGTTACACCTAAAAAGGCATAGCAGGGGCTGGATTTTGATGGATGTTCTTGGAAAGAGTGACTGCCCTATAAATCACCTAAAATGTATTTATTTATTTTTACAGTATTTATATTCTGCCCTTCTCACCCCAAAGGGGACTCAGAGCAGATCATATATGGCAAACATTATACACTGACAAGACAGACAATTGTACATAGATAGAGGTATATATAGGCTTTCCCATCTTCGGCATCTTAGAGGCTGTGCTCAATTCCGACCATGGGGGGTGCTGTTGCTCCACATTCCCTGCTGAAGAGCTTTGTTCGTAAACATGCTCCTTAATTCAATCACCATTATTTTTCTGACATTTCTTTATGGATGTCTTAAATATCTCCCCGCTTAAGCAGTACCTATTTATCTACTCACATTGCTGTTTTCCAAACTGCTAGGTAGCATCGTATCCCAGAACAGGAACACCTCTGTCCTTAAACACCACAAAAATCAGCAAACAGTTTATTGAAGGATATATAAAGGCAAAACAATAAAAATGATAGAAACAGTATAGTCCAAAACAGTATTCTTCAAATACAGATAGTCCATGAACTTCAGGATACAAAGGTAAAAACACAAGATCCAAAGATGCAAGACCCAAAGGAACAAGACAGCATGGAGATCCAATGCCCAGAACAGGAACCTGGCAAAACTTGAAACATGAAACTAGAAATCCAAGACTGTTATGAAACTCCAACGTTGACTACACTGAACTAAAATCCTATCCTTGTATCATATAAAGCTTTTCCTGACCCATGAACCGAAAGGAAAACATTTCATTTGCTCTTACAGCCAGATAAGGATTTCTTATTTCTTTTCTAGCAGACAGACTGACCTCCGTAGATCTTGAGAACTTTGTCTTAGTTTACAAAAGTCTTGTTTTCTATCTTCAAACTCATTAATTTCTGCACCTGACAAACCTGGTTTTATACAAAAAGATCTAATCAGATAAATGCAGCTGGATATTTACGTCAGAAGTGCATTTAAAGGCAAAGGGTCGTTGAGGCCTTTCGGGAATTCAGAATCAAGGAGCGTGATCCAGCGGGATTCGCTTCTAATTAACGTGTTGTGTTGGTTGCCATGAGATGGTATGAAAACACGTTCTAATCCCGTGAATTTAAAGGAGCTCGCTGTGTGGCCAAGGGTCAGGAAATGTTTATAAGGTATGGTATTATCGGCTTTATTCCTAATGCTTGACCGATGTTCGGAAATCCGGATTTTCAAGGCGCGTGACATCATCCCGACGTAAATCATATTGCATGTGCATATAATAGCATACACACAATTTTCCGTGTTGCAGCATGTATAGTTGCGGATCTTGAAGGATTTCCTCTTATGTGGGCTATACATTTCCAGCATACACCTGGGCACAACAGGAGCAATTCCCAACCTGGCACAACTATGCTTGGGGTGAAGGTATTCAAGGAGGAGTGTACCAGTAGATCCTTGACGTTTTTAGAACGTCTATGGGTGATAACAGGTGGTTGTTCCTATTCCGGGATAGAAAGTAGGATGCTCCAGTATTTCTTAATGATGTTGACAATCTGGCGGCTGTGTGGTGTCAACATCATGGGCCAAATAACCCGATTCGAAGCAGGTTTGGTGCGTGTTGTAAACAGGGTTTCCCGATTGATATTATCGGCACGCATTCTTACTCTCTGGATGATGTGGCCTGGATATCCTCTTTCTGCAAGTTGTGTAGAAAGTCGGGTAGCATCCAAATAATAACGAACGGTTGAAGATGAATTACGTTTAATTTCTGCACCTGACAAATCATCCCCAAGAGACAGTTTCCCAGAGAAAGACTGCTGTGGGCCTCTCCCAGGAATGTGACCTTGGGAATCTACAGGAGAATTACTCAATACGTGTACAATACAGTCAAACCCCCTATCAGTCAGTATATAGGAAAAACAAAGAGGCAATGTGATGCAGAAGTATAAACATAAATCAAAATTGTATTTCAAGCATCAACATTATGATACATGAGCATCTAAATATCAACATATAATAAGGTGTAATCCTCTCACTGTACAGAAAATCAACGGCCGTTGCGTGCTAACAACCCCCCGTATACATCATAACAGAATGCAGTCAAGCAGTACTGGGAATTCCCAGCGATTCAGTCAATGGTGCTTCAGGACGCTAAATAGGTCCCCAACGGAAAAGTAAACATAAACAAGCCCCCCGTGTGACCTGTGGCTGTACAGCCACCGAACCCAGACCTCCGGGCAGGAGCACGTCAAGCGGTGGCGTCGGGCAGGACGTGACTCCGCCCTCCCGAAGGTGGGGGCCGGAGCACAATGCTCCGTAAACAAGGATGCTCGTGAGCATCGCAAGCGGCCTGGCAAATGCAGCGTGGAGAGGTTCCCAAATAAAAAGTAGATTCCAAAGCGGATAAGGTGTGTCGTCAACGGGATGAAGTACCGAGATCTTTCCCGTTTCGGGTGCTTCCTCAGGACGATCCACAACCGGGAAAATACACGACAAATGTCGTCTTCAGAAGTCCCCCCAATGGGAGAAAACCGCCAATGCGGTAGAGAAATAATGAGCCAAATGGCTAGTAATGACCGAAGGTCCGGATCTTCGGTCATTACTAGCCATTTGGCTCATTATTTCTCTACCGCATTGGCGGTTTTCTCCCATTGGGGGGACTTCCGCTTTGGAATCTACTTTGTATTTGGGAACCTCTCCACGCTGCATTTGCCAGGCCGCTACGAGCATCCTTGTTTACCACTCCGCCATTGACGCGCTCCTGCCCAGAGTTCCGGGTTCGGCGGCTGTACAGCCACAGGTCACACGGGGGGCTTGTTTATGTTTACTTTTCCGTTGGGGACCTATTTAGCGTCCTGAAGCACCATTGACTGAATCGCTGGGAATTCCCAGTACTGCTTGACTGCATTCTGTTATGATGTATACGGAGGGTTGTTAGCACGCAACGGCCGTTGATTTTCTGTACAGTGAGAGGATTACACCTTATTATATGTTGATATTTAGATGCTCATGTATCATAATGTTGATGCTTGAAATACAATTTTGATTTATGTTTATACTTCTGCATCACATTGCCTCTTTGTTTTTCCAATCTACAGGAGAAGCATTCCATTCATGAGAGACCTCGGGTCTCTAAGCAAGGCCTGGGCTTGACTCGGGCCCAGAAAAACCCTCATTGCCATTGATATCAGACACAGGCCCAAGAAACCATCATCCCCATTGACATCAGACACAGGCTGAACTACAACAGGTAGGCACAAGCTGGGCTAAGATCAGGAACTCACCCTCACCCGGGCTTCGAACTGTCAACCTTTCAGTTGGCAAGATTTACTGTAGCTGGCGGTTACCCTGTTGTGCTAAATCCTGGCCCTAAAAATTTTAAAATAAAAGAAATTATCTTACGAATTTGCCAAAAAATTTTTTTCCAGGCCAATTTAATCCCTTCTCTTGCTTTCTGGGCCATTACTTTGCCGGATATATGGATTTCCAGGTCTACGCTCATCCCGTACAATGGCATAAAACTGATAATGGAGGCATCTCCTTCCTCTGAGAATCGGAGAGAAAGAGAGAGATTGCAAAGCACGTTTCTAGTTCTTCAGACTGAGAACATGGAATTGAAAGCTCCGAAAAACAGACTTTTTGGCATCGCGGGTTGAGGCATATTAGAGGGAATTTTTTTGACACTCTGGGTTTATGATGGAACAGCAGGAACAAGACCTCAAACTTGGGGAGTGTTTTTCGCGGGGTGTCATGGGGCGCGTTTCTGTTTGACGTCCTAATTTCCCTCCCCTAATATAATCCATTAAGATCCGTGACCACTGAGCAGGTTTCTCTTTTTCGATGGGTGCAAATGATCTGTTTTCGATTCTCCACGCATTTGTAAAGGAGGCAGGTGAGCTCTGGTCATATTAGCTTGCGGCCAGATGGAAATGCCCCCCTGCCACCCGACTCGGTTAATTAAAAGGATGGAAAGCACCATTCCTGCACTCGCTTCTCTCGCTCAAAAGGCCAGATTTCCCCTGAAAGCGGTAGAAGTGGCAGAGGTGCCAAAAGAGTGCTCTTTTGAAATTATGCTAAAGAGCTGGCTGGCAACCAGCATCGTTTGGTGGTTCTGTCTCATATAGTGGATAAGAATGCCGGAGTACTCTTCTCTGGCATTAGGAGGGGAAAGCAGACTAAATGGGAAAAGATCATTCCCTGCCACCATTGTTGTAATAATAATAATAATAATAATAATAATAATAATAATATATGGCTCACGAATGGAACCCAGAAAAAGGAGACAGAAGGCCCTGATTCTTGCAGCCCAGGAGCAAGCCATCAGAACAAATGCCATTAAAGCCAGGATTGAAAAATCAGCTGATGACCCAAAATACAGACTGTGTAAAGCACTGATTTTCAACCTTTTTTGAACCGCGGCACATTTTTTGCATTTACAAAATCCTGGGGCACACCACCAACCAAAATGACACAAAATGACTAACTGTAATTATACTAACGGTCACCCCCCTCGTGACGCCACTGCTTCCGCCAAACACCACTCTCTCTCCCCCCCGGAGGCCCAAGCGCAGGAGGCTCGTCACCATCCCACGGGGAACGGCTGCGCTGAGTGGCCAAAGCACACGCGGGCTCAGCTGAGCAGGACGAATAGGAATTGAGCACACGGGGTGGCTTCCAGCCTCAGAACAAACTGTGGCGGAGACTCGCAGCCATCGCCACCTTCAGCTCTCCTTCCCGAACGGTTTCAGTCCCCCCAGGAGTGACTCCCCACCCCCGCGTCCCTTCGGCTTCCCTGCTGTCGCCTTGGGGCCAGATCGGGAAGGAACAAAGCTGGGCTGTGGAGCTGCACATCCCGGCCTCTGCTCTGCTCTGCAGCAAACCTGGAGCCCAGCCAGGAGAGGCCAGGAGATGAGGGGTTGCTCCCTTTCCCCAGCGAGGAGAGGCTAGAGGGCAGAAAGCCTCGCCTTGAGCCTCCGGGAGCGGGGTCGGACAGGGGCAGCTCTTGTGGACTCCTCCTCCCTCTCCTCCTCCTTGCTGCCAGAGAGGAGGAGGGCAGAAGAGTGCCCAGGAGCCAGGAAGCAGGAGGAGCCGCAGCCCAGCCAGAGGGAAGGAAGGGAAGGAGAGAGGGAGGAGGGAGGGAGGACAGTTCTGGACGCCGAGGGCTCTCCCTGACTGCAGCCAGGCTGGCTGGCATTGCTGCTTCAGCCAGGAAAGCCTCATTTCCACTGCCTACACCAGGGCTGCCCAGGAAGGCGATTGTAATCGACCAGTCGATCCCGGGACCGAAGGAGGTTGATCCCAGCCGGATGGGGCACTTCTTAGAAGGGGGCGGAGCCAGGCCACGCCATGCCCTGCCCCCTCCCCCGGCTTCGGTACTCCCAGCAGCTTCTCCAGGCTTGAGGATGGCAATGCCAAGCCAGCCTTGTGCTAGCTATGTCATCACTGGCTTGGCATTGCCATCCTCAAGCCTGGAGAAGGTGCTGGGAGCTCCAAAGCCAGAGGGGAGGGGGCAGGATTTGGCGCGGACTGGCTCCGCCTCCCTGGCTTCCGCTCTACCAGCAGTTTCTCCAGGCTTGAGGATGGCAATGCCAAGCCAGCCTTGTGCTAGCTATGCCACCACTGGCTTGGCATTGCCATCCTCAAGCCTGGAGAAGCTGCTGGTAGAGCGGAAGCCAGAGGGGGGCAGAGCCAGGCCGCGCCAAGCCCCACCCCGCCCCTCCCCTCTCCAGCCTTGAGGAGGTAGGTAGATCTTTCTGACTTGGTTTTATTATAAGTAGCTCGCATGCTGAAAAAGTGTGGGCACCCCTGCTCTACATTGTAATTTCCCACGGCACACTGGTTGAGAAACACTGGTGTAAGGATATGAAACCTTGGATCATATCCTCAGCTGCTGCAAAACAATCGCACAGACGGACTACAAACAGAGGCACAACTCTGTGGCCCAAATGATTCATTGGAACGTATGTCACAAGTACCACCTGCCAGTAGTAAAGAACTGGTGGGAATCAGAAACCTGCAAAGGTCATCGAAAATGAACACACAAAAATACTGTGGGACTTTTGAATCCAGACAGACAAAGTTTTGTAACACAATACACCAGACATCACATTTAAAGATTGCCTGCATCTATGCTAGGCATCCTCAGAGGTTGTGAGGTCTGCCACAGATGCAGGCGAAACGTCAGGAGATAATGCTTCTAGAACATGGCCAGACAGCTCGAAAAATCTACAACCCAGTAATTCCGACAATACATTAGGATGGTTGAGAACCATTGGACTAGACCAGTGTTTCCCAACCAGTGTGCCGCGGCACACTAGTGTGCCGTGAGCGATCATCAGGTGTGTCGTGGGAAATTGGAGATAGAAGAGCGAGAGCCCTTGTGTTGTACCAGGAAGCCCTAGCCGAGGCTCGATCCCTTGCCTGAGTCCCGCAAACACAGCCTCCTTTTGGGAAGCCTTGTGCTGCCGGACTCACCACTTGCCTCCTTGGGCTTCCTCCTCCCCTCCGCTCCTTCCTCAGCCTCGGAAGGGTTTGAGCCGAAAGGCGGGGACTGCATCAGGCAGAGAGAAGATCCTGGGATGGGACTTCCATGGGTCCCCTGGCTGCCTGAGGGCGGATCTACACCGTAGCATTCATGCAGTGAGGCACCCCTTGGTCTTCCAGAGCTCAAGGCTGGGGAATCCCGGGATTTGTAGTTTGGGGAGGCTCAGGATGGTGTCAAACTACCACTCCTGTGATTCTCTTGCACTCAGCCAAGGTGGGTGAAGGGGCGTTTGGGACACAGGGTTGAGGCACCTTTAAGCAGGGGCCGAAAACTAACAGGATTTGCTCACTTAAGGCAGGCGTGGGCCAACTTGGGCCCTCCCTCCAGGTGTTTTGGCCTACAACTCCCACTTGTATAAATGTATTAGCTGTACCCGCCTCTCGTTGCTGTGGCCAACCTTCCCTTCCTTTCTCTCCTTCCCTCCCTCTTCCTTCCTTCCCTTTTTCTTTTCCTTCTTCTTTCCCTTTTTCTTTCTTCCTTCTCTACCTGTTTCTTTCCTCCCTTACTTTGCTTTCTTTGCGTTGTAGTGCATTTTTGTTTTGTTTTTTGGCTTTTTAAGTCTCTTTTGCTGTGTTTTTCAATGTTTTTATGAGTGATGGTCACTTGTTGGCCCGAGAGATGTATTGTGTCCAGATTTGGTGTCAATTCATCAAGTGCTTTTTGAGTTATGTTAATCCCACAAACAAACATATATGTGTGTGTTATACATTGTTTTGCAGAAGATACATATTATTAAAAAAAAAACCCTATAAGAACACAGAGAGAGACTAACAGCTGTTGAGCAAGACCTTCGTGTGTCCCTTTCTGCCATTCCTGCCAGGATATCTATGTTGTATTCATCAAAACAGGCCCAGGTTTCACACTGAGTGCATAAATACATTGAAAAACATATTAACTATATGTATTACTGTGTTAGTGTCATTTGTGTCATTTGCTGGAGCCGGGGTGAGGGGGACAGCCTTGAGTTGGCTGTCCTCCTTCCTCCGGAACCGCTCGCAGCAAGTGAGGAGGGGCGGGGATGTCTCCGGGGGTTCCCCACTTTGTTGTGGGGTGCCCCAAAGGACAATCCTGTCCCCTCTATTATTTAACAGCTATGTCCGACCACTTGCTCAGCTGGTCCGCAGCTTTGGGCTGGTGTGCTATCAGTACACTGATGACACCCAGCTCGTTCTGGGGATGGAGGGCAGGCCCGGAACCGTACCCGATAATTTCCATCTGTGCCTCGAAGCCGTTACTGGATGGCTGCGAGCCAGTAGGTTGAAGGTGAATCCAGCTAAGACGGAGATCCTGTGGTTGGGTTGTCCGGGTGGGGTGGAGATCCAGCTTCCTCCTCTGGATGGCGTGACATTATGTCCGTCACCTGTAGTTAAAAGTCTCGGTGTCACCTTGGACTCTCGACTGACGATGGAGACCCAAATCTCCGCCGTCAGTCGAGTTGCCTTCTTCCACCTTCGTCAGGCAAGGAAGCTGGCTCCCTACCTCTCCCGTCACGACCTAGCCACAGTGGTCCAAGCCACGGTCATCTCGAGACTGGACTACTGTAATGCTCTTTACGTTGGCCTTCCTCTGTCGGTGATCCGGAAACTGAAGCTGGTCCAGAATGCAGCAGCTAGACTCTTGGCTGGTGTTCCGGCGACCGCCCATATAACACCTGTTCTGCAGGAGCTGCACTGGTTACCAGTGGAACACCGGATCACCTTCAAAGTGTTGGTTCTGACCTTTAAGGCCATAAACGGTCTGGGGCCAGCGTACTTTAGGGACCGCCTTATCCCATACTGTCCCGCTAGGTCACTACGCTCTGAGGTGGGTCAACTATTGGAGGTGCCCGGCGTCAAAATGTATCATCTGACGGCCACAAGGCGGAGGGCCTTTTCGGTGATCGCCCCGATACTGTGGAACGCGCTACCTTCCGGAGTCCGTGTTCTCACGGACTTAGTCACGTTCCGGAAGGCGTGCAAAACCCTCCTGTCCCGGCAGGCCTTCGGGTATTGATGACAGAGATGGGTAGGCACTTGCTTTCTGTACTGTGCACAGCACACTGATGTTCTATTGTGTTTTATTGTATTGAATGTTGTGATGTTTTGTGGTGTTTTATCTTGTTTTTAATCTTGAATTTGGTGTAAGTCGCCCCGAGCCTCCCGGGAGTGGCGACTCACAAGTTTAAATAATAAATAAATAAATAAATTTTGGTTGGTCCGGGAAGAGAAGCAGACGGGCATAAGGAAACAGATGACAGCAGGGAGCGGAGGAAGGAAAAATTAAAAAAGCCTATTGAGAACTAGAGTGGAGAACTTTGAAATTTGCGGCTCTGAGATACAGGAGGAAAGAATGAAATAAAGGCAATACTGGCTCTGGGGAGAAAGGGGAAGGCTTAAAAGTGGGAATAAACCTATGGGGATCCAGATCCTAAATGAGAGGAGAGTTATAAATTAAAGAGTAGCTAAAAATAAGAAGATTGATAATAACTAATTGTTGATACAGGGGGGTTTATATTGGGATGGATTGTACTTAAACTTACTTGGGAATGAATCGTGGTTGCAACTAAATAATTAATTGATTAAGAGATTTTAAAGTGTAAGAATTGCCAATTGCGAATCGTTAACCCAAGTGAATATTGATTGATTGATACCCTCCTGGAACAGGTGAGATAGGTAAAAGTCTGTTAAATTAGACTCTAAGTATAAAAATTCAGAAGCAAGCTTGGGAAAAGGTAGAAACCATAGAAACGAGGAACATAGCCATGGAAAGAAGGTAGGAAAGTCTTGATTTCAGTGAGATGGAGTACTAATCCACATTAAGAAATGCTGGGGAACAAGAAGGAGTAAATATTAAAGAAACATTAAAGAAATGGTAAAGCTACCGATCTTAAAAGTAAGGGGAAAGTTATAGGCAGAAGTTTACAGGGAAGTGGAAAAATTCTTCAGAACCCAGACTAACCACACAAAGAATAATGTCCCTAGGGACACCAAAATGAATTTATATGAAAAGAATATGTAAGGTGGTCTGGAGGAAAACTAACACCTACCCTACAAAACTTAGAGAAGTGAGAGAACTGACCCTTCGAAAATTCCTACTAGTATGTAAAAGAGAAGATGAAAGTATCTCTCTCTCTCACTAATGAACTCAAGTAACTGAATACTAGCCCAGAGGGGGTAGAAATGGCAGAGATATGGTGATTTATAAGGATGAGGAAACCTAGTCCAAAGAAGGAAGGAGATTAGAATAGGGAAAAGGTATGAAACTTGCCCAGCCCATCGGGGAAAGAGAGGCTTCAATACTTCCCTAGTCCTGAGAGGCGGTTGTCTCGGAAGCTGCCCTCGAGAGCCCACCAGAGGGGAAAGAAAAAGAAGGAGAGGATGAGGACAATATCTGAATCTGAGATAGAAGACTAAACAATGAATGAGAGCTGTAACCTTGTGATGATTGGTAATTAAAATATATAGAATGATAATATAGAGTAATCTTTGTGCCCCTCATATCAGAGGCTAGGATTGTATTTGTGATGTTGTGCCATAAGAACCTCCTATTAAAAAAAAAAGGCAAAGTAGAAATAATAGAGAGAATTACGGAGTAAAAAAAAGAAGAAATGTATGAATTAAAATATGGGTTGTGATAGAAATATGGTAAAGGTATTATAAAGACAGATCGGATTGTGATTAATGAATATTAAATTAGTAATATACCACTGTCAGATATTTATTAGTAAGAATAAGGGCACTGGGGATGTTCTGTGTTTAAAATGAAACTGAAGAATATATCTAACAGTGTGGAACTAGAATGGAAGTCAAAATACTCCTTTTTCCCTTTCCCTTTCCCCTTTTCCTATTGTGATCTTGTATGTTTTATAAAATGGAAATTCTTAATAAAAAGTATTTCAAGAAAAATAATGTTTGGTTGGTGGCGTGTCCCAGGATTTTGTAAATGTAAAAAATGTGCCGCGGCTCAAAAAAGGTTGAAAAACACTGGACTAGACGGACTTTCTGCAACGACAAGACCACCTTAACACTGATGATAGAGAATGCTTGGGATGTGCACATATTCAACCACTTTCCCCCTCTGCATTTTCAAAGAGGTTCACCTTTGCCTGGAAACAAAGCCAAGGTATAGGACCGCTCCCTCCTCCCCCGCCCCTCCTCTTGCTTCTAGAGGTTCTGGGGACAAGGAGGGGTCACAACATCCAAATATGCAATAGCTCGCTTTATTTCACCAATGCAATTATCCCAAGCTGTTCACTGCAATGGCACAATGTGGATTTATTACCTCCCCAGCTCTCCGGGGGAGTGAGAGGGAGAGTTTAATCACCAAGCTGGAAATCTTGGCAGCTTTTAGATTCTAAACGCAGGCCGGACCAGCTCTCGGTGGCCCACACCTTGTTCACGCAGGTAGGGCTGATTGCGGCCATAAACCAATGTCGGAGCATGCAGAATTCCGCATTTAAAATTATCCACATGCCTCGCACAAGGCACCCGATCCATCTCCTCCTTTCGAATCCTGATTTTTTGCTCCTCCCTTCCCCCTAAAACTCACACGCTGGAATATTTTCATAAAGCGGAAGATGCTAAACGGACGAGGGGATTAGGGCTGAGCGCTATCACTTTCAACTAGTTCTGAAATGGTTTTAATAACCATTACAGACTGCGAGAACGGCGTCTTGGGAGGGAACGGGGAATTATTTGTTAGGCAGCTTCAGAACTACAATTCCCAAAGTCCCTTGATTCAAAGCCGCGGTGGTATTTTCGAGCTCAGAAGCTGGTTTCAATTTACAGCGTTCAAAAAATGCCGTTTACATATTCAATTCGTATGTGTCCGCGTGCATGTGCGCCTGGATGTATGCCCTTTCGAAGCCATGAGTATCTTTGCAACAGGATGGCAGAGAAAACCCGAAAGTGTGGCTGTCCTACCAATTGGAGTCGTGCAGAAAGGAGGCAACAATACAATATGGTGCAATGATACTGTGCAGGTCAGATACATATATTATCTCAGTGTTTCCCAACATTTTTTGAGCCGCGACACACTTTTAACATTAAAAAAATACAGGAGCACACCACCAACCAAAATGACACAAAATGACACTCTAACACAGTAAAGAACAGCTGGAGGATGGTGGCCTGCTGGGAGCAGCTGCTGGGAGTGCAGAAGCTAGGAGAGGAGGCGGAGCCAGGCTGTGCCATGCCCCGCCCCCTCCCACGGCTTGAGCTCTCCCAGCAGCTGCTCCAGCCTTGAGGGGGCAGTGCCAAGCCAGCGGTGGCACAATGCTGGCTTGGCACTGCCCCCTCAAGACTGGAGCAGTTTCTGGGAGTGCCGAAGCTGGGGGAGGGGCGGAGCCAGGCCACAGCATGCCCCGCCCCCTCCCCCAGCTTGAGCTCTCCCAGCAGCTGCTCCAGCCTTGAGGGGGCAGTGCCAAGCCAGCGGTGGCACAATGCTGGCTTGGCACTGCCCCCTCAAGACTGGAGCAGTTTCTGGGAGTGCTGAGTGGGGAGGGGCGGAGCCAGGCCACAGCATGCCCTGCCCCTCCCCCAGCTTGAGCTCTCCCAGCAGCTGCTCCAGTCTTGAGGGGCAGTGCCAAACCAGTGGTGGCACAATGCTGGCTTGGCACTGTCCCCTCAAGACTGGAGCAGCTGCTGGGAGTGCCGAAGCTGGGGGAGGGGGCGGAGCCAGGCCACGCCATGCCCCGCTCCCTCCCCCGGCTTCAGCTCTCCCACAGAGGATGAGCATGAGCGCTGGACGAACCCCAACTACACTTATCAACTGATGGGGTCAAAGCTTTCGAGACAAACCAGGAAAGGGATCTTGGGGTCTTGGTGGACAGCTCAATGAAGATGTCAACCCAGTGCGCTGCAGCAGTGAAAAAAAGCAAATTCTATGCTAGGCATGATCAGAAAGGGAATCGAAAATAGGTCAGCAAATGTTGTATTACCTCTCTACAAATCTATGGTAAGGCCAAATTTGGAGTACTGTGTACAATTCTGGTCTCCGCACCTTAAGAAGGATATAACGGAACTGGAAAAGGTACAGAAAAGGGCAACAAGAATGATCCAAGGGATGGAGCAGCTCCCTTATGAAATCAGGTTGCAACGCCTTGGTCTTTTCAGCCTTGAAAGACGGCGTTTAAGAGGTGACTTGATCGAAGTGTATAAAATCATGCATGGGATAGAAAAGGTGAATAAAGAAAAATATTTTCTTTGTCACAAAACACTAGGACTAGAGGGCACTCCTGAAGCTCCAAGGTAGGAAAATTAGGACTAATAAAGGAAATATTTCTTCACCCAGAGGGTCATTGGGTTATGGAACTCACTTCCAGAAGAGGTTGTGACAGCTGTCAGCCTGAACAACTTCAAGGCAGGATTAGACAGATTCATGGATACCAAGTGTATCGGTAGTTACTGAAAAGGACATTCAAGTGCCACCTCGGAGTTGGTTGAGGTAGGCAGGATTTCCCCGGGTACTGGTTGTGGGGGGTCGGGAGCAGGTCAGGGTTTT
The DNA here is from genome assembly GCA_030556195.1 of Anolis apletophallus. Classification (NCBI taxonomy): domain Eukaryota; kingdom Metazoa; phylum Chordata; class Lepidosauria; order Squamata; family Anolidae; genus Anolis; species Anolis apletophallus. The sequence continues at coordinate 1,044,535 of JARBWK010000019.1, forward strand.
GCCCTCCCTTCTGCTCGAGATCCCCGTGTACAACTGGTGGGCCACTGTGTGATACAGAATGCTGGACTAGATGGGCTGAGGTCCGATTCAGCATGGCTCTTCTTATGTTCTTATGTTCTTATGTTCTTATGTTCAGTAGGCGGGGCTCCTCCTCCGCGCGACTTCAGCAAGCGAGGGGCGGGAGTCATGGCGGATTGGAGGCTGGCTGGGGAAACGGCCGAAGGAGGCGGCGCCCCGACCCCTTCTTCTTTTTCTTGGCCGCCGCCCGGCCCTTCCTCCTCCCCCAAGCAGCAGGACTTCGGCAGGAGGAGGGCGGAAGGAAGGGGGGCAGAGAGCTTTTCTCGCGACACAGCAGGAGGTCCATCACGGCACACTAGTGTGCCATGTCACAGCGGTTGGAAAACACTGTATTATCTGTCCGAATGCATCTCTCCCTATGAACCATCCAGATGCTTAAGATATTCCGGAGACGCCCTGCTCTCGGTCCCGCCACTTCGCTGACCCGATTGGCGGGGATGAGAGACAGGGCCTTCTCAGTAGTGGCCCCTCGGCTATGGAACGCCCTCCCTTGGGACATTAGATCGCCCCCCTCTCTCCTAACATTTCGGAAGAAAGTCAAGACCTGGCTGTTTGAGCAGGCTTTTGCAGATGAAATGTAATTATTTAAGGGAGACCTTTGGAACGATAACGATGCAACGGAAACCGGTTTCAAAAATGAGATGCTGAGATTTGTATTGATATTTTTAACTGTGATTTTTGCTTTTATACGGTGGTAGCTCCATTACTGAAGAAACCGTCACTAGACCCGGCGGTTCCCTCCAACTACCGACCAGTGTCGAACCTTTCGTACCTGGGGAAGGTAGTTGAGAGGGCAGTAACGGAGCAGTTGCAGTCCTTCTTAGATGATGCAACATGGGTAGACCCCTTCCAGTCCGGCTTCCGTTCGGGGCACGGGACGGAGATGGTTCTGGTCTCCATCACAGACCAACTCCGCTGCCAGCTCGACCAAGGCGGGTCTGCGCTGCTCGTGTTATTGGACCTCACGGCAGCGTTTGACACGGTCGACCACAATCTATTGATCCACCGCCTGGCCGTGGCTGGAGTGAGGGGACAGCCCTTAAATGGCTGACCTCCTTCCTCCACCAGCGGTCTCAGCGTGTGAGGAGGGGCGAGGTGGTCTCCGAGGGCTCCCCACTAGTCTGTGGGGTCCCCCAGGGGGCCATTCTCTCCTCTGTTATTTAACATCTACATGCAGCCGCTTGCACAGCTGGTGCGGAGTTATGGGCTGGAGTGCCACCAGTACGCTGACGACACCCAGCTCATTCTGAGGATGGAGGGCAGGCCGGGTTCTGTCCCCGATAATTTCCAACACTGCCTCGAAGCCGTTACTGGATGGCTGCGAGCCAGTAGGTTGAGGGTGAATCCGGCGAAGACGGAGATCTTGTGGCTGGGTCGCCCGGGTGATGTTAATGTCCAGCTTCCGAGCCTGGACGGTGCGGTGTTATGCCCATCGCCTTCCGTAAAGAGCCTGGGGGTCCATTTGGACTCCCAGCTGACCATGGAGGCCCAGGTCTCTGCGGTCAGCAAGATCGCTTTTTCATCTGCGACAGGCAAGGAGGCTGGCCCCTATCTCTCCCGGAACGATCTGGCCACGGTGATCCAAGCCACAGTCATCTCAAGGCTGGATTACTGCAACGCGCTCACGTTGGCCGTCCTCTGTCGGTGACCCGGAAGCTCAGGCTAGTGCAGAACACTGCCGCCCGGCTCCTGTCTGGCACGCCAGCTGGCGCCCACATAACACCTGTTTTGCAGGATCTGCACTGGCTGCCAATTGAGCACCGGATCACCTTCAAAGTGTTGGTCCTCACCTTTAAGGCCTTACACGGCCTGGGGCCAGCGTATTTGAGGGACCGTCTCACCCCATATTGCCCTCCGAGATCACTTCGGTCTGAGGACTCCAATCTCCTGGAGATACCTTCAGCTAAACTCGCAAGGCTGACTGCTACCCGCCGGAGGGCGTTCTCTGTCATAGCACCTACGCTGTGGAACGCCCTCCCGGCCGGAACTCGGGCTATGAAGGACTTGCTCCCGTTTAGACGGGCCTGTAAAACATACCTGTTTAAGCAGGCCTTTGGGGAGTAAGTCCTGCCCATGCCCCGCCATCTATTCGCTCTTCTGAGGATGATGTGCTGTTCATTGTGTTAACTGTGTTATTAATTACTGTACTGCTGTTGTTTTTAATTGTTTTTAACTGCTTATTGCCTGTATTTTACTGTGCCCTTCGGCTCCTGTAAGCCGCCGCGAGCCTCAGGGAGTCGGCGGCATAGAAGCCCGAATAATAAATAAATAAATAATAAATAAATAAATAAGTGTTATGTATTTTATCTGTGGGCATTCGTTGCCATGTGTGCACCGCCTTGTCGCCTTCGGGCTGAGAGGGGCGGTATAAAAATATAGTAAATAAATAAATATATATATTAACAATATTTATTTATTTTATTTATTTGTTATTTGGGCTTATATACCGCCACTTCCCGAAGGCTCAGAGCGGTTTACAAGAAATCCATATAATAACATATAACATTTAAAACCAAGGTAAGACCAAATTAAGCTCAGTTCTTAGCTCAAAAGCCTTCCGAAACAAATATGTTTTGCATGCCCTCCGGAACAGGCCCTTTTTGCGCCCTAGGCCACACTTTGGCAACTCCAGTTCCTAGTTTCCAACAGACCTCTCAACCTCTGAGTATGCCTGCCATAGATTCGGGCGAAACGTCAGGAGAGAATGCTTCTGCAACATGGCCGTACAGCCCGAAAAACTTACATCAACCCAATGAGTCCGGCCATAAAATCCTTTGACAATCCAATAATATGTGTAGTAGACACCTTACATGTATGCTCACAAAATGCCCCTACAGGTAGTGCTTCAGTCTATAAGACACCATTTCCCAACCGACGTGTTCCAGCTGATGTGGGATATAACTGTCACTAAGCTCAGCCAAAATAGCAAATGGTCAAGGAGACATGTTGTTGAAGGTTTTCATGGCTGGAATCACTGGGTTGCTGTGAGTTTTCCGGACTGTCTGGCCAAGTTCCAGAAGCATTCTCTCCTGACATTTCACCCACATCTATGGCAGGCACCCTCAGAGGTTGTGAGGTCTGTTGGAAACTAGGCAAGTGGGGTTTATATATATCTGTGGAATGATGTCCAGGGGCAGAGAACGAATTCTTGTCTGCTTGAGGCAAGTGTGAACGTTGCAATTGGCCACCTTAACTTGCCATTTAATAGCCCCTGCTTGGGAGAATCCCTTATTGAGAGGTATTAGCTGGCCCTCATTGTTTCCTGTCTGGAATTCCCCTGTTTTCCGAGTGTTGTGTTGGTCAGGGAGATGTTTTACAAAATATTTTGAGGGGCAGCTGATTGGGAACAAAAAGGAATTCGCCATATTAGATATATCCTCTCTCTCTCTCTCTCTCTCTCTCTCTCTATATATATATATATATATATATATATATACTGTATATATATATATACAGTATTTGGCATGTCTGTTCTCTGCAGTGATGTCTCTATGGCAGGGATGGGCAAACTACGGCCCGGGGGGCTGGATACGGCCCTTTGGCTGATTCTATCCGGCCCTCCTAAGGGCCCAGGCAGGCGGGCAGGCTCGCCCGCCGCTCGCTGCGCGCCCTCTTGCCCACTCCGGCTCTCCCAGCAACAGCAAGGCCAGGCAGTCGCCGGTACTGGGAGAGCCAGAGCGGGCAAGAGGGCACGTGGGTGCGCGGGCGAGGCGAGCAGCAAGCGGGCGGGGCAAGGCGAGCGAGCGGCAGGCGGGGTGAGAGGGCGAGGCAGGCAGGCAAGCAGAGCGACCGACGGAGATGGAGGGAGGGGGGAGAAGAGGAGGAGGAGGCCAGGGAGGGAGGGAGGGAGCAAGCGCTGCCGCCGCCGCCGAGCGTCCTTAATAAGTGAACTATACATCCCAGCAACTCCAACTCCCAAATGTCTATTTTCCCCAAATTTCCCCAGTGTTCACATTTGGGCATATTGAGGATTCGTGCCAAGTTTGGTCCTGAGTTTCCCATCCTTTCAATGGGGTTTGATCTCTTCCTTTTCCGTCACGAATCTCAAAGGCTCACTGTCAGGAGGTTTTTAGAAAGGTGGGAACAGGAAGTCATCGAGAGAGAAGGGACCCCAGGGCTATCCAGCCCAACCCCCAGGGATACACAATCAAAGCACCCCCAACAGATGGCCATCAAGCCTCTGCATAAAACTCTCCAGAGAAGGGGACGACAAGGAAGCATTTTTATTTTAGTGGTTTTTATTATTATTGTATAATAATTTTATTATAATAATATAATATAATATTATAATATAATTTTAATATATTATTTATTTATTTATTATTCAATCTTATATTCCGCTCCTCCCTGCAGGCTCGGGGCGGATCACAACAAGAATAAAATGCACAATAAAAACATACCACAAAATTCAATAAAAACAGCAATACATAGCCAGTAGTCAACTAATCAACAGATCTTAGGTCTTGGTTCGGACACTAATAAGCCTCTTCGTTCAGATCAGCCAAACGCTGTTCTGAAGAGGGCAGTCTTACAGGCTCTTCGAAAAGGGCCGAGTTCATGAATTGCCCGGGCATGGCTAGGCAACGAGTTCCAGGTCATGGGAGCCACACATGAGAAGGCCCGTTGTCTTGTACTGGACAGGTGGCAGGAGCGGGGTGATGGAACAACCAACAAGTTCTGCTCTTCCGAGCGCAGTGATCTCGGGGGAACATACGGGGTAAGGCGGTCCCTTAGGTACTCAGGCCCTAGACCGTGCAGGGCCTTAAAGGTTAACACCAACACCTTGAAGGCAATCCGGTACTCAATGGGCAGCCAGTGCAGTTGCCGCAGGATGGGCGTAATATGCTCTCTCACTGGTGCTCCCACCAGCAAGCGAGCAGCAGCATTCTGCACCAGCTTGAGTTTCCGGACTGTCGACAAGGGAAGGCCCACGTAGAGGGCGTTACAGTAGTCCAGCCTCGAGATGACCGTCGCCTGGATCACCGTAGCCAGATCGTCCCTGGACAGGTAGGGTGCCAGTCGCCTAGCCTGGCGAAGATGGTAGAACGCCGTTTTGCTGACCATGGAGACCTGAGTCTCCATGGTCAGCAAAGGGTCCAATTGGACCCCTAAGCTCTTTACGAGGGATGACGGGCTAAGCTGCTCGCCATCCAGGGTAGGCAACCGGCACTCATCCAGCCCAGGGCGACCAGGCCACAAGATCTCCGTCTTCGACGGATTCACCTTCAGCCGGCTGGCACGCAGCCAACCAGTCACGGCTTCAAGGCATAGATGGAAACAATCGGGTACGGTATCCTGCCTGCCGTCCATTCTCAGCAGAAGCTGGGTGTCATCCGCATACTGATAACACTCCAGACCAAAGTCGCGAACCAGCTGTGCCAGGGGGCGCATGTAAATGTTAAATAATAAGGGCGAGAGGATAGCCCCCTGGGGGACCCCACAACTTAGTGGGAGTCTCCCGGAGACCTCCTCTCCCCTCTCCACACGTTGTCCCCGGTCCCGGAGGAAGGAGGCCACCCACTTAAGGGCAGTCCCCCTCACCCCGGTCACGGCTAAACGGTGGGCCAACAATGCATGGTCTACGGTATCAAACGCTGCTGTTAGGTCTAACAAAACAAGCAGGGCTGACCCACCCTGGTCCAGCTGGCGGCGAAGTTGGTCTGTAATGGCGACAAGCACGGTCTCCGTCCCATGCCCAATACGGAAGCCGGACTGGAAGGGATCAAGTCCAGCTGTGTCTTCTAAGAACTGCTGCAGCTGATCCGCTGCTGCCCTCTCAATTACTTTGCCTAAGAAAGGCAAGTTGGAAACCGGCCTGTAATTGGAGGGAGCCGAAAGATCTAACTTCGGCTTCTTCAGCAGCGGTCTTACCATGGCCTCTTTCAGTCCCCCCGGGAAGACTCCTTGCTCAAGGGAGCTATTTATGATCGTGCCCAGGGGGCCACGTAGCCCCTCCCGGCAAGATCTAATTAGCCAGGAGGGGCTAATTAGATCATAATGTATGTATATATACATATATATATATACTATAATATAATAATTATGATATTAATACTAATAATATATGAATATTTCTTGATATATTAATATGTTAATATTAATGATGTGTAATATATAGTAAATATAGTAAGTGAATAAATAAATACATTATGTAGATTAGCATGTAGTTCCGCCTTTAGGTGTGGCCCTCCATCATATTTTTTGGCTCTCATGTGGCCCCTTGAAAAAAATAATTGCCCACCCCTGCTCTATGGTGTCAGGAGTGTTGAATCCGTAGATGCCAGCACCGTATACCCTTTGCCACCTTGGCAGCTTGACAGAAGACGGGGCCCTCTGTGCCTTCCAAACGTTATGCATGACTGCCCGGCACGGTTTTTGGAAAGCTGCTGATCTGTCCAGGCTAACTCGTCTCCTTGTCAGGAGACCCAGGAGGGATCAGTCAGGTGTCATGTTGGCCTATAAGCTCCCGAGAGTCCAGCTTGGCTGTTCAGTCTGACCATCCTGTCTCCACACGATGGACTACGAGAATCTACTCGTTAGCCTCTCCTTGACGGTTGGAGGCTACATTCAGCCATGACCTTTTGCGTTTTCCCGTTCATGTTGCATCTCACCTTCACAGTTCTCCCCAGAGCTTGTTGGGCGAGTGGGCTTATTAACAATAGACCCTCCTCATAAATGTACAGCAGAGTAACTTCTTAGCAACAGTGTGACCCAGCGCCAGAAGCCAAAAGTAATAAAACATACAAAAACACACAAACCAATATTACCGTTTCCTTAGGAGGCTTGTCTTTGTAGTAAAAGAATATGGTTGGACTATTTACAAGAACAAGGTTTCCATAACACAAGGCTTCCATAACACGGAACATAAACAGCTTCGCTCTCCCAGGGCCTCCTCTCACACCAAAGTTACACGGGAGCTTCACACAGGAGCTTTACATACGACAGCCTTCACACTGGAGCTTCATATAGTAGCTCTGAGGCCTCTTACAGACTGGGGTGAATTAACACTGAGGCCTACATCATACTGAGGCCTCTCTCTCACTGAGGCGAACTAACACTGAGGCCTTTCTCCCACGGATGCCTTCTCTCACACTGAGGCCTCCCTCAGACTTAGGGTGAACTAACACTGAAGCCTTTCTCCCACGGATGCCTTCTCTCACACTGAGGCCTCCCTCAGATAGAGGGTGAACTAACACTGAAGCCTTTCTCCCACTGATGCCTTCTCTCACACTGAGACCTCCCTCAGACTTAGGGTGAACTAACACTGAGGCCTTTCTGCCATGGATGCCTTCTCTCACCCTGAGGCCTCCCTCAGACTGAGGGTGAACTAACACGGAGGCCTTTCTCCCACTGATGCCTTCTCTCACACTGAGGCCTCCCTCAGACTGAGGGTGAACCAACACTGAAGCATTTCTCTCACGGATACCTTCTCTCAAACTGAGGCCTCCCTCAGACTGAGGGTGAACTAACACTGAAGCCTTTCTCCCACTGATGCCTTCTCTCACATTTAGGCCTCCCTCAGACTGAGGGTGAACCAACACTGAAGCTTTTCTCCCACTGATGCCTTCTCTCACACTGAGACCTCCCTCAGACTGAGGGTGAACTAACACTGAGGCCTTTCTCCCACGGATGCCTTCTCTCACACTGAGGCCTCCCTCAGACTGAGGGTGAACTAACACTGAGGCCTTTCTCCCACGGATGCCTTCTCTCACACTGAGGCCTCCCTCAGATTGAGGGTGAACCAACACTGAAGCCTTTCTCTCACTGATACCTTCTCTCACACTGAGGCCTCCCTCAGACTGAGGGTGAACTAACACTGAAGCCTTTCTCCCACTGATGCCTTCTCTCATATTTAGGCCTTCCTCAGACTGAGGGTGAACCAACACTGAAGCCTTTCTCCCACTGATGCTTTCTCTCACACTGAGGGTGAACTAACACTGAGGGTGCCTTCTCTCACACTGAGGGTGAACTAACACTGAGGCCTTTTTCCCACTGAGAGCTCTTTCAGACTGAGGCAAACTAAGCTACAGACACATCTTCTAATATTGAAGTGCAGCTTTTGCTGAGTCACTTCACCCATTTAACCCTTTCAGTGCTTTAATTGTTAATTTTTAATATTTCTGGCAGAATTCAGACAGTCAATTCTGTCATCAATGAATAGTTGCTTTGCAGCATTTAAGTCACTAGAACCAAATGAATAGTTGGACTTGGGCTCTGGATAAATGTCGTAAATAAATAATAAATAAATAAGAACAACCGATAGCAAGAAATAGGAGTTGCGGTCCCTCCAGATCCCTCTGTATCTTGCTGATTTATAGGCCAGACCCAATCACTGGGTGACTTGGGACAATTACTCCCTTTTCCTAACCTACTCATAGTGTTGTTGTGAGGATAACATGGGGATATAGAGAGGGAGAGGGAGAAAGAACCATATAAATGGCATGTAGTGCCTTTGAGAGAAGTTGGGATAGATATATTTATTATTATTTCAATTATTTATAACCCGTCCTTCTCTACCCCCGAAGGGGGACTCAGGGCGGCTAACAAAACGCAATGATTCGATGCCACATGTACAATCAATAAAACAACAATTACATCATAAATAATACATTAAAAACAGATTAAAAACCAGTTCAATACGAATAGTTAAAAACACATATTCTGAGTTCTGTAATCACATGTTTTTCTGAGGCTAGTCCGCAGTCCATTTTCATACCACTGTCATCACTTTATTGTCCGCCTGTTGCCCAATGTCTAACCAAAGGCCTGGTCCCATAGCCACGTCTTCAACTTTTTCCTAAAGGAAAGGTGGTAAGACGTTGATCTAACTTCTCTGGGGAGCGAGTTCCACAGGCGAGGGGCCACCACCGAGAAGGCCCTGTCCCTCGTCTGAACGTATCTCCCTTTATGTCCCCCCTCAAAATTAGTTGTCCGAACGTATCTCCCCTTATGTCCCCCCTCAAAATTAGTTGTCCGAACGTATCTCCCCTTATGTCCCCCCTCAAAATTAGTTGTCCGAACGTATCTCCCCTTATGTCCCCCCTCAAAATTAGTTGTCCGAACGTATCTCCCCTTATGTCCCCCCTCAAAATTCGTTGTCCGAACGTATCTCCCCTTATGTCCCCCCTCAAAATTCGTTGTCCGAACGTATCTCCCCTTATGTCCCCCCTCAAAATTTACGATCTTCCAGGGAGGCCCTGCTCTCGATCCCACCTTTGTCGCAAATACAATTGGTTGGATCAAGAGCAGGGCCTCCCTGGAAAATCATAAATTTTGAGGTGGGACATAAGGGGAGATACGTTCGGACAACTAAGCTGGGTCAGAAACGTATAGAGCTTTATAGGTCACTTTGAATTGTGCTCGGAATTGGGCACGCAGCCAATGGAGCAGACACAACAGTGGGGGTGGTGTGCTCCCTGTATGTCGCTCCAGTTAGTAACCTGGCTGCCACCCATTGGACTAGTTGATGTTTCCGAACAGTCTTCAACGGCAGCCCCATGTAGAGTGCGTTGCAGTAATCTATTTGGGATGTAATAAGAGCATGGACCACTGTGGCCAGATCAGACTTCTCAAGGTACAGGCGCAGCTGGCGCACAAGTTGCAAAAGCTCTCACGGCCACCGCCGACACCTGGGGTTCCAGGCTTAGCGATGAATCCAGGATCACTCCCAAGCTGCGACAAAGGACACAAAGGAGCGTCTACTTGTGTGAGTTATGAAAGGGTCGGAAGCAGACAGTTATTCAATAAGTTATGGAATTCCTACAAGGCGGACAAAGACATCTGTATTTGTAGAAATAGCACAATCACCCTTTGGTGGCAAATGATAGATAATTTCGCCAATTCCCCCTTGTTGCTCCATCTGTCCGGTGAAATAGTGCTGAACACACCGAGAGTCGCACCGTAATCACTGTGTTAGTCTTTAAGAGGCCGCAGCAGCACTCGTATCGTTTGTGCCTCCTTCTCCACAACTTAAACCTGCAGTATATCAGTTTTGTTGAATGACCTCAGTGCTTGTATGTTGAAAGAGAGAATGAATTACGCTCCCCACACTCTCCCTTCTCCTGCTTGCACCGGGCCTGGAACGGCTCCATTATTTTGAACAGCTTCCATTAAGAAGGACACAAAAAACAACCCCAGCAACGGCAGCCAGGAACCCAAATGAGCACATCCTCGTTCAATATGTTAGGATTCAAGAAGGAGAAGGCAAAGGAGCATTCGAAGTGTGGGTAGAAATGAAATGGATGAGTTGCAAAGAAGTAGGAGTACATCTAGAGCAGTGTTTCCCAACCAGTGTGCCGTGGCACACTAGTGTGCTGTGAGCGATCATCAGGTGTGCCGTGGGAAATGGGAACCTCCAATCTCCTTTCTTCCCCCTCCTGCCGAACACTTTTTCTTCTCCACTCGGGATCTTTTCTTCCCAGCCTCGCTCTGCTCACTTTGCCTCGCTTTGCTCTGGGGCGAGTCTGTGCAGTAGCGCCCGCATGGGTCACGTCTGCCTCCCTCCCCCCTCCCCTCCTGAACACGCTCACGCTGCCCCCTCGGATCAAAATGGCGGCAGAAGCGGCAGTGTAGAAGAAAAAGTAAGTTTTCGGCAGGAGGGGGAAGAAAGGGCGCGAAGGGGAAGGTCTCTGTCAAAAGCTGGCATGGGCAAACTTGGACCTTCCAGATGTTTTGGACTCCAACTCCCACCATTCCTAGCAGCCTCAGGCCCTTTTCCTTTTCCTCCCTCAGCCACTTAAGCAGGAAAGGGCCTCAGGCTGTGAGGAATGGTGGGAGTTGAAGTCCAAAGCACCCAGAGGGCCAAAGTTTTCCCATGCCTGTTTTAGGGACCTTAAAGTGGTGAGCCTCCTTCCAACATTGTGATTCTGGATAGAAAACAAACAACAACATAAGATAACATTGTTTGAGTCCACAGTGCTCTTTGGGTGTAGGTGAACTACAACTTCCAAAGTCAAGGTCAATTCCAAAGCAAACCCTTTCAGTACTTTCTGTTGGTAATGAGAGTTCCATATGCCAAGTTTGGTTCAATTCCATTGTTGCAAGAGTTCAGGATGCTCTTTGATTGTGTGTTAACTATAAATTCCAGAAACTGTAACTCCCAAATGTAAAGGTCTATTTTCCCCAAACTCCATCTGTGTTCACATTTGGGCATATTGAGTATTCATGCCAAGTTTGGTCCTGATCCAACATTGTTTGAGTCCACAGTGCTCTCTGGATATAGGTGAACTACAACTCCAAAACCCAAGGTCTATGCCCACTAAACTCTTATAGTATTTTCTCTTGGTTATGGGAGTTCTGTGTGGGAAGTTTGTGTCTTTCTGCCGTTCCTGCCTGTTGTGTTCATCGAAACAGGTCCAGGTTTCACACTGAGTGTATAAATACATTTAAAAACATATTAACTGTATGTATGACAGTGTTAGAGTGTCATTTTGTGTCATTTTGGTTGGTGGTGTGCCCCAGGATTTTGTCAATGTCAAAAATGTGCTGCGGCTCAAAAAAGGTTGAAAAACACTGATCTATGTTCTATGTATGTATCTATTCACCTGAAATTGTATTGTCAAAAGCTTTCACGGCTGGAATCGCTGGGTGTTATATGTTTTCTGGGCTTCAGTGATTCTCTGAAATTGTCCGCCACAGATGCAGGGGAAAAGTCAGGAAAAATGCCGCCAGAGACACGGCCATACAGCCTGGAAACCACACAACACCCATACCAGACTGTCTTGCCCAGTCGCCCATCGGTCCACCTGCTTTTGACTAGCCCACTCTCCGAGCCAAGCGGTTCTGTCAAAGCCTGAAGACACATCCCTAGGGCCGGCGTGCATCTACGTGAAGAGCCTCCCAAGATCAACTTGGGCATTTGAAGCAGAGCTACTACTGGGTGTAAGTCTGGAAATTCTGGAAAAAGCAGAAAGAGGGGTGGAGACCTTAAGATAAGCTCCCGAGCATCAAGACAAATGAAGGTCTCGTTTTCAACCACGCTTATTCCAAAACAAACAAATCCCAGGGAAGATGCCGGTTCCTGTTAGCAAGGATTGCAATGCAGCGCCAACACAGGCAGCTGGATCTAAAAGCAAAGACGCCAAAGACAGGATACAAGGGGCAAGAACGATTGTAAGGGAAGAGCGGAGGTTGTTTTCCGGAGCCAACTTGGGGTGGCTTTTGCTGGCACCCTTGAAATTGGTTTACCTACAGAACAAGCGAAGGAAAGGATGCTTGAAGACGCCACGTCGCAGCATGTAATAGAGCTCCATTCGATTTGCAAGAGCGCTGAGGTCTTGAGGAAGGTCAATGGGAAAAGAGGAAGAACAGGAGGAGGAGGAGGAAGGCGACACTGAGAAGCGCAGCCTGAGAACAGTGGGCTCCGACTTCCACCAGCCGTTTGTTTGAATCAAGAGACAGGTAACAAATATTCATTGAGACATTTAACTCACAACCATGTCTTAAATCAGCATGCAGGTCTTCCATCAGCAGCTGCAAGCTCCATGAATCCATCTATCCTCAGAATTAAGGGACAACACGGAATGGAAATAAAAAGAGCAGAGGTGTGGGTAGCGCTGGGGAGGGGGGAACAATTCAGTAGGATGGATAGCAAGCAATGGCTATCGAAGTAGAGATCAGAATTGCATTTGCAGTCTTGGTGGGACTTAAGGCCTAGACCAGTCTTTCTCAACCAGTGTGCCGTGGCACACTAGTGTGCCGTGACGGACCTCCTGCTGTGCCGCGAGAAAGCTCTCTGCCTTCCGCCCCTCCTGCCGAACTCCTGCTGCTTGGGGGAGGAAGGGCCGGGCAGGTGAAGAAAAAGAAGGAACTCCGGTGCCGCCTCCTTCGGCCTTTCCCCAGCCAGCCTCCAATCCGCCATGACTCCCACCATGACTCTCCTCCCCTCGCTCGCTGAAGCCGCATGGAGGGGAGCCCCCCCCACTGAAGTCCGTCCACCGCTCATGCTCCTCCTCTGTAGGAGAGCTGAAGCTGGGGAGGGGCAGGGCATGGCGAGGCCTGTAGGGAGAGCTGAAACTGGGGGAAGGGGCGGGGCATGGCGCGGCCTGGCTCTGCCCCCTCACCTGGGCCGGCACTCCCAGCAGCTGCTCCAGCCTTGAGGACAGTGCGCCAGCATTGTGCTGGCTCTGGCACCGCTGGCTTGGCACTGCCCCCTCAAGGGCTGGAGCAGCTGCTGGGAGAGGTGAAGCCAGGTGTAGGGGGTGGGGCATGGCGCAGCCTGGCTCTGCCCCCTCCCGGCCGGCACTCCCCACAGCTGCTCCCAGCAGGCCACCACCCCAGCCGTTCTTTACTGTGTTGGAGTGTCATTTGTGTCATTTTGGTTGGTGGTGTGCCCCTGGATTTTTTTGAATGTTAAAAGTGTGGCGCGGCTCAAAAAAGGTTGGGAAACACTGGCCTAGACATTATGGCAAGCTATCACCAGTTGCATGTGTATGGGTGATACACCTCCCCCCATGTTACCAAGAAGACACCGACACAAGTAGTTGGATACTACTATAGTATATATATACTACTAGCTGTACCCGGCACGCGTTGCTGTGCCCTATTTAAGAGATGCGAGAAAGTCTGAGTATGTAAGGGTTGGAATTGATGTTAGTTATGGTCTTGGTAGGGTCATGGCTGTGTCGTTGTGGGTTGTTCTGGTGGGTGGGATGTTGAAGTCCTGGGGAGTTGTTGGTGTGTGGTGTTGCTGGCGTTCTGCATAGCTTGTGGATATACAATGTTTTTTGTCTTTCCGTCTGCTGTGTTGATGTAGAGGATGATGCTTGTGTGGGTGGGGTACTTTGGAAGTGAGTGGAGGTACTTGAAATCCCATTATCCATGGTGTGTCCTCCTCTGAACTGCAGTCGGATGGAGTGTGGGTCATGGGGGGCATTGTGTGCCAAGTTCGGTCTTTATCGGTCTTGGTTCTGGGCCACAGTGGTCTGTGGGGAATGATGGGTTTTGATGTAGTACAAATCCCATTATCCATGGAGGTACTTCAAGTCCCATAATCCATGGTTCACCCTCCTCCAAACTGTAGTAGAATGTAGCGTGGGTCATAGGGGCTCTGTGTGCCAAGGTACTGTAGGTTACTGTAAATTCAGGCCATACACAATGTCCCATGAGCTGAGGCCTAGTCAGGAACAGCAAGTTAATTATTTATATTTATTTATTTATTTATTATTTGGTTTTGTATTCCGCTCCTCCCTGCAGGCTCGGGCGGGTCACAACATATAAAACAGACGGCATGCGATGGCCATGCAGCCATACAATAAAACGATAAAACATTAAAACATTACAAGTCACATCACGAGGTATTAAAAGGAACACAGACATGAAGCCTTACTGTCAATTCAGGCCATACACAATGTCCAATGAGCTGAGGCCTAGTCAGGAGAATCAAGTTAATGAAGCCTTACTGTCAATTCAGAGCGTAAACAGCATTCCATTAAGTGAGGTCTAGTCAGGGAAATTAAGTTAATGAAGCCTTACTGTCAATTTTGGGCGTGGTCTGTGATTTGTAGGGGTGTAAATTTTCTGTGGGAAGTGAATTGGGTGTTTGTGTTTGTGCCTCAGCCCTTTGCCTTATCCTCCTCTGACAGTTTATTATGGGTCGGAATGTTAATGTTGGCTGGCCAGTACAGGAGTTATGCAAATCCGCCCTTATTGGCAGCCAATCATGTTGTCAGAGTGTAGAGGCTGGGGAGTCGTTGGCAGCCCGGAGGATGCTGGGAAATGTAGGTTTTTAACTCGTTGTTTTGGGGGCCTTTTAGGTTTTGGGGGGGAAAGTTTCTTTGCTACAAACCTACCTTGCTTGAGGCCTATTTCTGTTGGCAAGTTTGGTGTTTCTGCATTGTAAGGTTTCTCTGTTTGGGACGGTCGTTCCATGACGGGAACCCCTTTATATAATAGATTTTAGTCTTTATAAACTTAAAATAAAGTGAAGGAAAGGAAGGAAAGGCCCTTCAAGGCTGGAGGGAGGGGGGGGACTGAGTCCACAATGCTCTCTGGGTGTAGGTGAACTACAACTTCCAAACTCAAGGTCAATTCCCAAGCAAACCCTTTCAGTACTTTCTGTTGGTAATGAGAATTCAATATGCCAAGTTTGGTTCAATTCCATTGTTGCAAGAGTTCAGGATGCTCTTTGTTTGTGTGTTAACTATAAATCCCAGAAACTGTAACTCCCAAATGTCAAGGTCTATTTTCCCCAAACTCCATCTGTATTCACATTTGGGCATATTCAGTATTCTTGCCAAGTTTGGTCCTGATCCAACATTGTTTGAGTCCACAGTGCTCTCTGGATATAGGTGAACTACAACTCCAAAACCCAAGGTCAACTCTTATCGTATTTTCTCTTGGTTATGAGAGTTCTGTGTGGGAAGTTTGTGTCTTTCTGCCATTCCTGCCAGGATATCTATGTTGTGTTAATCAAAACAGGCCCAGGTTTCACACTGAGTGTATCAATACATTAAAAAACATATATGTCAGAGAGTAAAGAAATTATGGTTGAAAATATACAGAGAAATTCAGATAAGTCTGGGGATAAATTGAGGCCAGAGTACCTACTGTTGGGACTGCTAGACTTTAAATTGGAAAGAAATCTAGAAAAATTGTTTATATATCTCGTCACAGTGGCTAGATTGATCCTGGCAGGACGTTGGAGAGAGAAGGAAATACCCACTCTGGACGACTGGAGGACGAAAATTATGGAAATTATAAAAATGGACTGTCTAACAACATCATTAAGAAACAATGCGACCCTGGGAAAAACCGATTGGACACTGGTTATAGACTATCTGAAGAAGAACGAGATCGAATGGATAATTAAGCTATGAAGATAAGAAACATATGTTAGATAGGTTTATTATTGTTCTTTTGTATTATGGATCGCAGGCCAGATATGCCCTATTTTCTTGTAGCAAAAGAAAGATTGAATTTCTAAGATTATAGGTTGGGAAAAAGTTGCCTTGATCTATTGTACATTGCTTGGACCTCACGCAGGGCGGTCCTACAAGATAGGCCAAGTAGGCGGCCGCCTAGGGCGCCATCTGGGAAGGGGGCGCCATCCTGGCCACATGGGGCACCATCCTGGCCCTGCCGATGTTCCTCAGACAGTGCTGCAGCTGCCTGCTTTTTGACCCCGGCCTTGTGCACTCCGACGCTGCTTCTGGGCACGCGTGGAGGTTTTCACGCAGGCGCAGTTGCTCCGGAGCTGAAGTTGAGCGCAGGAGCAACTGCACATACGCAAAAACCTCCGCACATGCCCAGTAGCTCCCTTGCGCAGAAGCCTGTAAGCAAAGCACTCCTATCGGGCAGGCAGGGAGTGCTTCCCTCTCCCCTTTGTGTCCGCCGCGTGCGTTGCAGGAAGGAATGAATGAAGGGCTTTCCTCCTCCTCTGTGACCTCTTCTCTTCTCTCCCTCCTTTCTTTCTTCGGCTCTATTCCTGTCTAGACCTGAGGGGCCTGAGGCTATGAGGAGTTGTGGGAGTTGGAGGCCAAAACACCTAGAGGGAGGGCCCAAGTTTGCCCAGGCCGCGCTGCCTGTATTCAACCTCATTTGAACATTAGGCTGTTTTTCTATTTACATTTACATTGGGATCCTAATTTTGGACTTATGGGAGACTCCTATGAATTATGAGTCGGGTGATATAGGTAATATATTCTGATTTTGATGCATTTACATTGCATTTCTTGTTGATTATTATACAGTTCTGCTTAATATTGTCATACAATATAATAAAAATACAATATAACAATAGAATAATGATATATTTTATATTACATGTAATATTACAAACAATATTGCAGTATAGTGGTATTGTACAAAATAGTAATATATAATATTTTATTTTACTTTATTTTGGGTTATTTGAGTTTTATAGGAGTAATGAAAATATTTAGTAGAGGATAATTTTATTTAAATAAATAATTTTATTATTTTATAATAATATAATAGAATGTTACATTATATTATAATGTCAATATATTATAATTATATTGTAATGTAGTATAATATAATTATGATATAATATAGTATGAGTATGGTATAATATATTGTATGTACATTGATACAATATAATACTACTAATGGTATTGTGATATTATAATTGTATATTTGTTTTACAAGTGGGGCGGCAAAATAATGTTTTTGGGGGCACCAAAATAATGTTCGCCTACCATTTAAAATTACCTTAGACCGCCCCTGACCTCACGCCAAGGCCTTCTTTATTTCTTTCCTATATTTTATCCCTTTCCCCTCCCCTTCCTGTCCTTATACCTGTAGCCCCCTCCCTACCTCCCTTCTGTTCTCCCTTTTCCCCTTCTTTTTTAAAAATGTTTACGTTTGTCTTGTGTTTTAAACTGTTGGAAAAGCTAATAAAGACTATATTTTTTTAAAAAAAAAACATATTAACTGTATGTATTACTGTGTTAGAGTGTCATTTTGTGTCATTTTGGTTGGTGGTGTGCCCCAGGATTTTGTAAATGTAAAAAAATGTGCCGCAGCTCAAAAAAGGTTGGGAAACACTGGCCTAGTGATTCCGGTCGTGAACACCTTCAACAAAAAATCCTAGTGACTTATTGAGACCTTGCAAGCGAGGGAGCTCCACCTTGAAGTTTGGACACTGGAACCGCAAGGTCTTTCTGCAAATCTTAATATATGATACCTAGGTACTAGGCATGAGAAAAAAGTTATGAAAATCAAAAGAATTCGTAAGTGATTCGTATGTAATGGGACTTTCAAGTTTTTACGGAACGCAAGGCCAATCCCGGAAGTGGACTTTCTTTTTCGAACCCCCTGGGCCCAAAATTTTGTTAAAATTCTAAATATTTCGGAAGGCTCCCTATTACCCCCTCCAAAATCCCAAATCCCAGACATTACTCACAGTCAGATGGGGCCTTTCCATGCTCGAGGCCTACTTTAACTGAAAGGCCTTGCCTCCAGGAAGAGAAAAACCAGCCAGAATCATAGAGAGATCGAAACCGGAAGTCCTAGGGCGGGCTGGAGGACTCAGGAAAAAGTGCTTTAAACTGCAGGAAAGGAGCCTGGAAAGGGCTGCCATGCGGGTGGCCCCTTCCCGCTAAAAATAACCCGACCCAGGCTTGGGTCGGCTTATATCTTAGCGGGAAAGGGCTGCCGTGCGGGTGGCCTTCCCGCTTAAAATAACCCGACCCAGGCTTGGGTCGGCTTATATCTTAGCGGGGAAAGGGCTGTCGTGCGGGTGGCCCCTTCCCGCTAAGAAATAACCCGACCCAGGCTTGGGTCGGCTTATATCTTAGCGGGAAAGGGTTGGATTCTGACCTGGCAGGGGAAGGAGACATCAATGCCACCCTTCCCCCCTGCGAGCTCACAATCCAACCCGTATTAAGGGGAACACGGGTTGGATTGAGACCTCGCAGGAGCAAAGGGTGGCATCGATGCCTCCCTTAACCCCTGCGAGTTCCCAATCGGAGGAATTTCCTCCTGTTCTCCAGGCTCTCCCTCCGCTTCTGAGAGACAGCCTGGGAAACAGGAGGAAATTCCTCTGAATCAAGGCCCGAGCTGCTTCCAAAGTGCGCTTTGGAAGCAGCCCGAGCCGAGTTTCCCTGTTTCCCAGGCCTGGGTCGGGTTATATCTTAGCAGGAAAGGGGCCGCCCGCACGGCAGCCCTTTCCCGCTAAGATATAAGCGGACAAGCCTGGGTCGGGTTATATCTTAGCAGGAAAGGGCCGCCCGCGCACGGCAGCCCTTTTCCCGCTAAGATATAAGCGAGACAAGCCTGGGTCAGGTTATATCTTAGCAGGTAAGGGGGCCGCCCGCACGGCAGCCCTTTCCCCCGCTAAGATATAAGCCGACAAAGCCTGGGTCAGGTTATATCTTAGCAGGAAAGGGGCTGTCGGGCGGCCCCTTTCCTGCTAGATATAACCCGACAGGCCAGTTGGACAGCCCTGTTCTAGTTTACCAAGAGCACGTTCCTCATACCCTCCAGGTCACTATCACCCTTACTACATTCTTACTATTAGAATTTATTATTTAATTCTAATAAATGCTCTGGAGAAGCAAGCCTTGACTATTTTATTTAATAATAATAATACTAATAATAATAATATATTAATGCTTTATATCTCCCTGCAAGGAAACCAAGGGAAATGTTGCCCCTTGATTTGCCTGTGCTTAAAACAGTGTCAGTCCTGTTTCCCTGCTTTTCAGACTTTAGAACCAATTTAGAATTTCGTTAGTAATTACGTTACATTTTAGAACTTTTTGGAATTTTTTTGTAAGTCTTTCTATTACTAATTTAAAAAATCCCCCCCCATTTGATTTTAGAATTGCGATTTTTGGGTTCTAAAACATGCCTACTAGGTACCTAAAAGAGTCTTTGGTGAATAGAGACCCTTAATGCATGTTGCCGATGGTGAATCTTAATATTGTTTACTGTGAGCAACTTTGGGGCTATCTGCTCCCACTCTTGGACCCTTTTAGATTTTCTGTTGTTTATCTTGCGAGGGGGAGGCGGAAGGGGGGTTGTAGGGAAGTTAGTTAATAAACTAGTAATCAATGGTGGGAGGGCAAGGGGCGGAGTAGGCATGCTTGCGCCAATTCATTACAACTCCAGAAAATGAGACCGTGAGATTAATAAGTCTTTGATTTATCGGTGCGTCGAGCCCACGAGCATTACTCACGGCGTGGCATTGACAGGCCCTGTGTTCCCTTCCTGGCTCCAGAGCACAGGGGCGGAGTGGGAGGGGGGCCGGTGCCAGGACCCATCCGGATGGAGCCCTAAACGCCTGGCTTGTTGAGGCATTAATGGCTTTGTTGCAAGCCCCACAGCTGTGGAAGGGTTCCCTCCGGACAAGGTAATTGTTATTGATTATGAAAGCAGATAAATCCAGCAGGAGGCAGAGCCACTAGCCTGCGGAGAATCCGGGGCTGGGGCTGGGAAGAGATGCCTTGGATGGGGAGAGGAGCATGAAGTTGCCTCCTTGTTTCTTAGCCTATAGCACTGTTTCCCAACCTTTTTTGAGCCGCGGCACACTTTTTACATTGACAAAATCCTGGGGCACACCACCAACCAAAATGACACTCTAACACAGTAATACATATAGTTAATATGTTTTTAAATGTATTTATACACTCAGTGTGAAACCTGGGCCTGTTTTGATGAACACAACATAGATATCCTGGCAGGAATGGCAGAAAGGGCGACTGGCACCCTACCTGTCCAGGGACGACCTGGCCACGGTGATCCAAGCGACGGTCATCTCGAGGCTGGACTACTGTAACGCCCTCTACGTTGGCCTTCCCTTGTTGACAATCCGGAAACTCAAGCAAGCTTGCTGGCGGGAGCACATTACGCCCATCCTTCGGCAATTGCACTGGCTTCCCATCGAGTACCGAATTGCCTTCAAGGTGTTGGTTTTAACCTTTAAGGCCTTACACGGCCTAGGGCCTGCGTACCTGAGAGACCGCCTTGCCCCGTATATTCCCCCGAGATCACTACGTTCAGAGGAACAGAATCTGTTACTGTTGCCATCAATCCTCTCCTGCCATCTGTCCGCAACTAGGCAAAGAGCCTTCTGTGTGGCGGCTCCGGTGTTATGGAACTCCCTCCCAGATGACACCCGAGCCATCCCAGAGCTCATCCCTTTTCGAAGGGCTTGCAAGGCCGCCCTCTTCAGACTAGCCTTCAACTAGGCAAATCGGCCTAGTGTAATTGCCTAGTATAACTGTGTCTCGGGTTCAAGGAAATGCTCCTGTATTTTATCTTGTACCTCGGGATGTGATGTGTGTTTTATGTTTTTATTGTATGGCCGCATGGTTGGTACATGTTGCCTATTTTATATGCTGTTATCCGCCCTGAGCCTGCAGGGAGGAGCGGAATACAAGACCAAACAATAAATAAATAAAAATAAATAAAGACTGAAAGTACTGAAAGGGTTTGCTTGGGAATTGACCTTGAGTTTTGGAGTTGTAGTTCACCTATCTCCAGAGAGCACTCTGGACTCAAACAATGTTGGATCAGGACCAAACTTGGCATGAATACTCAATATGCCCAAATGTGAACACAGATGGAGTTTGGGAAAAATAGACCTCGACTTTTGGGAGTTATAGTTTCTGGGATTTATAGTTAACACACAAACAAAGAGCATCCTGAACTCTTGCAACAATGGAATTGAACCAAACTTGACATATTGAACTCTCATTACCAACAGAAAGTACTGAAAGGGTTTGCTTGGGAATTGACCTTGAGTTTGGAAGTTATAATTCACCTATATCCAGAGAGCACTGTGGACTCAAATAATGATGGATCTGGACCACACTTGAAATGAATGCTCAATATGCCCAAATATGAATGCAGATGGAGTTCAGGGGAAATAGACCTTGCCATTTGGGAGTTGTAGTTGCTGGGATTTATAGTTTTATTTATTTATTTATTTATTTCGGGATTTTACCCCGCTCTTCTCAACCCCCAAGGGGAGACTCAGAGCGGCTTACAGTATGGCACAATTCGATGCCCACATAATAACAATATAAACCCCAAAACACTTCAACAATTAAAATACATTAAAAATACATTAAAATACAACTACATTAGCACCATACACATTCACTCTGGATTAAAACAATGTTCCCCTACAATCAAAGAGCATTCTGAACCCCACCAATGATAGAACTGGGCCAAACTTCCCACACAGAACCCCCGGTGGCTCCCTTTCTGAATGGCTCTCTCCCTCTTCCACACCAGAAGGGAAGGCACTCACTCGGTCCGCGGTTGCCTGCCTTCCTTCCTTCTTTCCTGCGGTTCGAAAGAAGAAGCCGGTGGGCCTGCCTCGGACTGCACTCCTCACTTCCGCTTCCATTCCCTGCCCTCCCTCAATTGGAGGCTGGCTGGCTAGCTGGGGAAATGCCCGAAGGAAGCGGCGCCCGGCCCCTTCTTCGCCACCCCCCAGCCCTTCCCCCTCCCCCCTCCTCCAAGCAGCAGCAGCAGGAGTTCAGCAGGAGGGGGAAGAAAGGAGGGAAGAGAGATTTTCCCGCGGTACACCAGGTGATTGCTCACGGCACACTGGTTGGGAAACACTGGCCTATAGGATGAAAAAGGATTGCTGTCTTCCTAATTTGGACACAAACTGGTCCGATCTGTCTCCTCAGTTCAGGTGGAGATCAGAACATAATTATGGATCAGTGGTTCCCAATCTAAATGTCGCGATCTCTCATGTTGTGGGCAGGGGCGGTCTTACCTATACGGGAACTACGCGGCTGCGTAGGGCGCCATCTTGGACGTGGCAGCCTGGGGCGCCATCGTGGGGCGCCGCACCACCATTGCAAACCTCCCTGCTGCGCTGCTGCGTCGGCTTCAGCGCCTACAGGAGCTTCTGGGCATGCGCGGATATTTTTGCACATGTGCAGTGGCTCCGGAGCTGAAGTTGAGCTCCGGAGTCATTGTGCATGCGTGAAAAACTTCAGCGCATGTCTAGAACCTCCTGCAGGCGCTGAAGCCTGTTGCCTGTTTAGGCTTCAGGCGCTGCGCCTGCAGGCTTAGCTTCTGGGCATGCGCAGAGGTTTTTCGTGCATGCGCAATGGCTCTGGAGCTCAACTTGAGTTCCGGAGCCACTGCGCATGCGCGAAAAACCTCTGTGCATGCCCAGAAGCTCCTGCAGGCGCTGAAGCCGAAGCCTAAACAGGCTTAACAGGCTTCAGCGCCTGCAGGAGCTTCTGGGCATGCACAGAGGTTTTTCGGCGCGCAGTGGCTCCGAGCTCAACTTTAGCTCTGGAGCCACTGCGCATGCGCGAAAATCTCTGTGCATGCCCAGAAGCTCCTGCAGGCGCAGAAGCCTGTAAACACGTCACGTGACACAATTGGGCAGGCAGGGGGCGGAGGCAAAGGGAGAGGGGGTGGAGACAATGGGGGGAGGTGCCAAAGTAATGTTTGCTTACCATATAAAATAACCTTAGTCCGCCCCTGGTTGTGGGGACCCCCGACCATAACATTATTTTAGTTGCTACTTCATAACTGTAATTTTGCTACTGTTATGAATTGTCATAAATATCTATTATGCAGTATGTATTTTCAGTCACTGGACTAAATTTGGCACAAATACCCAATACACCCAAATTTGAATACTGGTGGGATGGGGTGAGGGTGTTGATTATGTCATTTGAGAGTTACAGTTGCTTATTTATTTATTTTCATATCAAAAGCATTGCATACCTTAGTATAAAACTGATAAAAATAGGAGTGCAGGCGGCTAAATATTTTGACCAAAAACGGGCAACAGCAATGGCATTAACTGTTGCCTCGAACAATTCCTCCTCTATACTTCTGGTGTGAAGTTGTGTGAAGTAAGAGATTGGAGTTAAATAAAGGGTTTGGGGTCTGTTTTCTGCTCTGAGAACTTCTCAGAACTTGAATTTAGTTAGGGTAAACATATCTCAGGATGTGCCATACTCAGGGCCAGAGGAGGAATCTCAAAAATCGCAGTACTGTGGATTACTAGTCCTACTACAAGCAGACTAGAATACTCTCCAGTAGGTTCACTCAACCCACTCCTTCCATCTGTTTGCCCTCTCAAAAATATCCCTAAGAAATGTCCCTAGGCCAGGGCTGCCCACGAAGTCGATCGCAATCAACCAGTTGAACGCGGGTCCAAAGGAGGTCGATCGCAGCCAGATGGGGTGCTTCTGCACCTTCTGCGCACTCGCACCATCCGTGCGGTGCTCCTTCCGTGGGGCATTGCGAGAACGAGGGAGCGCGAGGCGGGGCCTCTGTCTGCCCTGCCTCTCTCTCGCCGGCAGCAGAGGCTGCACGGTTGCTTCCGGACAAGAGAGGCAGGGCGGAGCGCGAGGCAGGGCCTCCGGAGGCCCCGCCTCACGCTCCCTCGTTCCCACAATGCCCCGTGGAAGGCGTTCCCTCATTCCCACAATGCCCCGCGAAAGGAGCGCAGCGCGGAAGGAGCACGTGGTGCGCGGGATGGTGCGCCCTGCCTCTCTTTCGCCGGGCAGAGGCTGCAGGGAGCAAGAGAGCGGGGCCTCTAGAGGCCCCACCTCGCGCTCTTCCCTGCCTCTCTCTCACTGGCAACGGAGGCTGCACAGTTGCTTCTGGAGGCTGCACGGTTGCCCCGCGGAAGGCGCTCCCTCGTTCCCACAATGCCCCGCGGAAGGAGCGCCACGCGGAAGGTGCACGTGCGGGGAAGGTAGTGTGGGCACCCCTGCCCTAGGCCTCAAGTCTGGACCCTGAAATGTCAGGACTGTTATAAATACTTTTCAATAACTTTGAGCATAGGTAATTTTTATTGCAATTGTCCAGTATGAGAAAGAGTATCAGAACTTTTATACTTGCACAAAAAACGACATTGGACATACAGATTTACAGATTCTATGTAACTACATTGAATCCACAAACAACCTACAGTTACACTGGCTAACAAAGGAGAATGACATTTTTACTCAGCATTCACATTACACATACAAATTCATTCATCCAGATATTAACGTATACTTTCTCCCTCCTTGGAGAAGCACCTGCTTAGGCCAGACCCTGCTTTCCCTGCAGCCTGCCAACACACAGTTTCCAAACACCAAAATGTCAAAATGCATCCTCTTTCCTTAAGACCAATGCCAAATATCAGATCCCTGTTTCCTTACAGCAGAAACGGACTCCCTACAAATGTACCATGACTCCAAAATTGCCCTCCTTTCTCTCCCCTTTAGAAAAGGAATAAGTGACCAAACTGCGTCCCATTGCAAATCTGCCACTCCCAAAGGTACACCATCTCTCTCTTTCCTATGGAGAAGAGCATGGCAGGTGGGCCAGATTCCTCCGGTCTACTGCAATTTTTGGATTGTAATAAGGTCTCTTATATAGCAATATTTTTGCTGATATTGTTCCAAAGTTGTACATAAAGTTTTTTTATTCAGCCTGACACATCTTAGCTTCCCAGTTCCTGACAGATGTTGATGCTTCTTAATTGGCGATTGTAAACGTAAGGAGCCTTGTATTGATTTCCTTCTTAACTTAAGGAACCTTGTAAACATTTCCTTAACTTAAAGAGCCATTGTCTCTGATAATGTAAACAAGTTGTTTTTCCCCAAAAGTTCAACAGTTAATCATTGTCACTGGTCATTAATGTCAGCAGTTCGGCAACTTTTAATTTGTTGTTGTTGTTTATTTGTTCAGTTGCTTCCGACTCTTTGTGACACCAGAGCTCCCTGTCGATTGTGGCCACCCCCAGCTCCTTCAAGGTCAAGCCAGTCACTTCAAGGATAACATCCATCCACCTTGCCATTGGCCGGCCCCTCTTCCTTTTTCCTTCCATTTTCCCCAACATCACTATCTTCGCCAAGCTTTCCTGTCTTCTCATTATGTGGCCAAAGTACTTCATCTTTGTCTTTAATATCCTTACATCCAGTGAGCAGTCATGCATTATTTCCTGGAGTATGGGCTGGTTTAATCTCATGGTCCAAGGCACTCTCAGAATTTTCCTCCAACACCACAGTTCAAAATTATCAACTTTTAATTACAATTCTTCATCTCCTTCTTATAGTTTTCCAGGCCTCATCTGAGGATAGCATCTCTAGACCAGTGTTTCCCAACCGCGTGTGACATGGCACACTACTGTTCCGTGACGGATCAGCTGGTGTGCCGCAAAAAACGTCTTCCCCCCTCCTTTCTCCCCCTCCTGCCGAACTCCTGCTGCTTGGGGGAGAAGGAGGAAGGGCTGGGCGGCGGTGAAGAAAAAGAATAAGGGGCCATGGCGCCCCCTTCTTCGGCCATTTCCCCAGCCTCCAATCAAGGGAGGGAGGAGGGAAGGGTGGCGTCGCTCGCGCCCTGCCCCCTTCCCAGGGGCACGAGTTTGCTCCTGCCTGGTTGAATCATGGCAGGAGTCATACCGTAGAGCGGTCCCCGGCGCCGCTCTCCACCATTACTCGCTGAGGCCGTGCGGAGGAGCATGAGCGGTGGACGGGCTTCAGTGGGCGGGGCTGAAGCCCGCCACCGCTCATGCTCCTCCTCCTCTTCGGCGCGGCCCCAGCGAGCGAGGGGCATGCGCGGTGGACGGGCTCCGGTGGCCGGGGCTGAAGCCTGTCCACTGCTCATGCTTCTCCTCCTCTGCGCGGCCTCAGCGAGCGAGGGGCGGGAGTCATGGCGGAGAGCGCCCCTATCCCCAGCGCCACTCTCTGCCATGACTGCAGCCCCCTCACTCGCTGAGGCCATGCGGAGGAGCATGAGCGCTGGACGGGCTTCAGTGGGCGGGGCTAAAGCCCGTCCACCGCTCATGCTCCTCCTCTTCTGCGCGGCCTCAGCGAGCGAGGGGTGGGAGTCATGGCAGAGACCGGCCCGGCCCGCTCTCTGCCATCACTCTGGCCCCTTGCTCACTGAGGCCACAGAGAGAGCATGAGCGTGGACGGGCTTCAGTGGGCGGGGCTGAAGCCCATCCAACGCTCATGCTCCTCTCTTCTGTGCGGCCTCAGCGAGCGAGGGGTGGGAGTCATGGCAGAGACCGGCCCCCGGCCCCGGCACCGCTCTCTGCCATCACTCCGGCCCCTTGCTCACTGAGGCCACACGGAGGGGCATGAGCGGTGGACGGGCTTCTGTGGGCGGGGCTGAAGCCCGTCCACCGCTGCTGCTGCTGCTGCTCCTCCTCCGCGCGGCCTCGGCGAGCAAGGGGCCAGAGTCATCGCGGAGAGCGATGCCAGGGACGGGGAATTGCCGCCTCCTCCCTCTCCCCCGCCGCCCCTTTCGCCCGTGAGCCGCTACCCATGGCAATGGGAGCGGCTAAGGCTGGTGGCGGGACCCTGGGCTTGGTGGCAGCCCTCGGCCTGCTCTACTGCCTGAAGGGCCCGCTTGCCAAGTTTGGTCCAGATCCATCATTGTTTGAGTCCACAGTGCTCTCTGGATGTAGGTGAACAACAACTCCAAAACTCAAGGTCAATTAACAATATGTATTACTGTGTTAGAGTGTCATTTTGTGTCATTTTGGTTGGTGGTGTGCCCCCGGATATTTTTTTAATGTTAAAAGTGTGCCGCAGCTCAAAAAAATGTTGGGGAACACAGCTCTAGACTATATAAACCCCAACCTTTCCTACAATTCCATTCAAACCATACATCATATTTCACGACAGGGCTGGGGATGCTCCTGAGCTGGCAAGCTCCACCTTTATGCTGAAAGGGGTTCCTCATCCATGCATTCAATTATCCTGAAGCCAGAGATTGGTTTTGCATACCAGGCCTATAATCAGCTCAACATTCCTTTCCATACAGAATCCACAAAAATAACCCCAAGCTTTAATAATGTAAGCAGTATATTTCGGGGTGCGGTGGGTTGGAAACATATTCATTCTCGGTAATTACGGTGAGATCTAGCAGCAGATCGAAATCTGCTCACTCCGGCCCTAAAACACGCCTTGCTATTCAGTCAGTTTTGTTTCGAAGGCTGTATGAACACGAAAACAAATCTTCTGGTAAAGGAAGGGACTCGTACCTCGCTTGCTTTGTATGCAGAAGGTACTGTCTTAATTCCCGGCTTCTCTTGGTAGAGTTGGGAAGAAATCTTCTCTAAAACCCCGGAGAACTGCTGCCAATCGGTGGGGAAACAATACTGAAATCAATTTTAGAGTTTAAAAGACTATAAGGCAGCTTCCACTATACGTGTGCCTTCAGATGAACGTAGAAGCAGCTAGGATTTCTCATCCAGGCAGCAACTTTGAAAAGCAAGGACAGGGAGAAACCCCACTTGGGAACTTCCAAATTGACTAGTGGCCATGCATGCTCAGGGAGTTCTTGGAATTATAGTTTTGAGCAATGGGTTCGGTTTTTCAAGCTTTGAGTCCCTTCCCCTTTGTTCAGTCGCTTCGTGACCTCCTAGACCAGGGCTGGCCAACAGCCGGCCCCCGGCCCGTATACGGCCCCCCAGCCTGTTGGACATGGCCCCCGCTACCCTCCTGAATTAATTTATTTTTTAAAATAATAATTTTTTTTTAAAAAATGGCGGCTGGGGGGGGGAGGGGGGGAGGAGGCGGGGCAGGGAGGAGGAAGGGAGCCAGCTCCTCTTCCTTGCCTCGCCCCCTCAGTCCCTCTCTCCGTCCCGCCGCTGCGAAGCCTGGATGGCTCACGGGGGAAGCGAGCGCCCGGTTCTTGCTTCCCCCGTGAGCCATCGAGGCTTGCGGGAAAGGTTTCGCTCGGCTCTCACGTCCCTCTGACCAGAGAGACGCGAGAGGTGGGCGAAAACCCTCCCACAAGCCTCGATGGCTCGCGGGGAAAGCGAGCGCCCGGTTCTTGCTTCCCCCACGAGCCATCCAGGCCTGCGGGAGAGGTTTCGCCCGGCTCCCGCGTCCCTCTGACCAGAGGGACGCGAGAGGCGGGCGAAAACCCTTCCACAAGCCTGGATGGCTCGCGGGGGAAGCGAGCGCCCGGTTCTTGCTTCCCCCGCAAGCCATTGAGGCTTGCGGGAAAGGTTTCGCTCGGCTCTCACGTCCCTCTGACCAGAGGGACGCGAGAGGTGGGCGAAAACCTCCCACAAGCCTCGATGGCTCGCGGGGGAAGAGCGCCCGGTTCTTGCTTCCCCCGCAAGCCATCGAGGCCTGCAGGAGAGGTTTTGCCCGGCTCCCGCATCCCTCTGACCAGAGGGACGCAAGAGGCGGGCGAAAACCCTCCCACAAGCCTGGATGGCTCGCGGGGGAAGCGAGCGCCCGGTTCTTGCTTCCCCCGCAAGCCATCGAGGCCTGCGGGAGAGGTTTCGCCCGGTTCTCGCTTCCCCCGCGAGCCATCCAGGCTGCCGTGACGCCTTGGAAGGGAGGGGGGTCCTCCGCGGTGCCTCCCTCTCTCCTAAAGCGTCACGGCAGCTGCTGAAGCTGGCGAAATCGCTGGTTTCTGCGGCTGCCGTGACGCCTTGGAAGGGAGGGGGTGCCCCGCAGCGCCTCCCTCTCTCCCAAAGCGTCAGAACAGCTGGCCGGGTGGCCCCCCAGCTGATCACTCACCAGAAGTCCGGCCCTTGAGCCGGCCGAAGTTGGACTGCCCTGTCCTAGACCAATGTTTCCCAAAGTGGGCGGTACCACCCCCCTGGTGGGCGGTGGGGCAATCCAAGGGGGCGCTGGGAGGCTTGCCACTTGCAGGGTCGCACGCTTGCGAGGACGTCCCCGTTGGAAGAAAGAGGCGATACACAGGACTGTGCCGTGGGCGGGGTTGATGAGAGGAAGGAGGCGCGTGCTGCGGTTTCCACAGCAACGGCTGGCCAGGGATTCCAACTTGCAGGGACACAGTCGCAAGCGCACGATCCCCGGACAGGCATTGCCGTGAGAACCGCAGCGCACACCTCCTTCTTCTCGTCAACCCTGCCCACGCCGCAGTCCTATGTATTGCCTCTTCCAATGGGGACGTCCTCGCAAGCGCCCCTTGCTAGGCCCGGCGCAAATAACCACATAAACATCTAATAGGAACCAACCTTCCTCAAATAACCCGGGCACCGCCTCAGCTAGTCTATAATAAAAGTGAATGTTTGTATGTATATATGTATGTGGACATGTGCCAGCTTTCTGATTGGCTCCCAGCCTTATGATTGGATGCCACTGAGGGCGAATCTGCGTATGTTTATGATTGGCCAGCCTCAACATTCCAACATTAAGAGGGGGCAGAGAGGGGATTGGTTGCCACTGTGATACAATTTGTATATGGTTTCCGATTGGCCAGTGTCAACATTCTAACATTCTTAGGTGGCACAGAGAGAAAATAAAAGGGCCTCAGGCTGTCAGGAAGGGTGGGAGTTGCAGTCCAAAACACATTGTGGCCCCCAACAATGACAGAACAAGACCAAACTTGGCACATAGACCCCCCCCCCAAGACCCACTCTACATCCTGGTGCAGTTTGAGGAGGATGGACCATGGATGATGGGACTTGCAGTACTTTAAGTCACTTCCTTAGAGCACTATGGCCCACACCAATGACGAATCAGGACCAAACTTGGCACACAGAGGTCCAATGGCCCACTTTACAACCTGGAGTGGTTTAGGCTAGGATGGGCCATGAATGATGGGATTAGCAGTATCTTCACCTGATTCACTTCCAACAGAACATTGCAGCCCCTACACATCACAGACCAGGCCCAAACTTGGCACACAGAGCCCCCATGACCCACTCTACATCCTGGTGCAATTTGTAGGAGGATGGACCATGGATGATGGGACTTGGAAGTACCTTCACTCACTTCGTGAGACCACTGTGAGCCAAATGAACAACTGATAAGGACCAACCTTGGCACACAATGCCTTTCTCAAATAACCCGGGCAGCACCGGGTCCCCAAGCCAGTACACAATAAAATACACGTCTATCCAATGTAATTTTCAGAACCAGCACCCCAAATAACCAAACCGAATCTCAAGTTGACCCTTTAGATACTAATGTTGGAGAGCGGTCCCTGGTCAAGTGGTCCCTGGTCAAAAAAAGGTTGAGAACAGGGGCGATCCTACTGGTAGGCAAAGGACGCCGCTGCGTGGGGCGCCATCTGGGTAAAGGGCGCATTCCCCCGCCCGCCAGACAGCGTCCGGCCGATGTCCCTTAGGCAGTGGCTGCCTGCTTTTGGGCCTTGTGCGCTCCGACGCCGCGCCGTAGCAAACCTCCCTGCGTGCCGAATAGGGAGTGCTGTGTTTACAGGCGCCTGCGCCTGCGCACAGGAGCTTCTGGGCATGCGCGGAGGTTTTCGCGCAGGCGCAGTTGCTCCGGAGCTGAAGTTGAGCGCACCCTCCATGATGCGCACCCTCCATGAGGCCGGAGAGTGAGGGGGCGCCAAAATAATATTTGCTTACCATTTTGAATTACTTTACTCCGGCCCTGGTTGAGAACCACTGCCTTAGTGCTCTCCCTTCCTTTCTAAACCTCTCCCCTACAATGGGACAGTCAATGGGGAAAATCTGCATGTGGGTAAACAGCCATCACCCAACAGGCTACCCTGGTGCCACCAGTGCCCCTATTTCTTGGGAATGTTTCTGAGTTTCGCTGCCCCAGGAATGCTCCCTTTTATGTTACTTGGCAGCAGGTGCCACTCACCCCAGGCATCAATCAAGCTAACACTTCTCATTTAAACACTACTTTACAACAACCTCCAGACCCACCTTTCACTCCAACCTGCAGCCTTTTTAGTGATTTGTCAGGGATGCTTAACCATGAATTCCTTGGTTTGGCAGGCAGTTGGCCTGGACAATCCTTTGGACCCCATTTATGATTCTGAGAGACACCTCGGGGTTCCACTCGATGGGAAGTGTGTAAAGGAGGCCCCATCACTGCTCTAGCAATCCATAACTCCATCAGCAAGAAAGATGGGGGTTTATAGATTTTGTTGAGACAAAGAAATAAAAATAGAGAACCATTTAATATGACAAAGCATTACTTTCTAGTTCCGCGGCTTTTTTCCTCCCCCCTCCCCTCTCTTTTCCACTTCATAGCTATCTCTTTTCTTACTATTTATTATATTTATTTAGAAGTGGACCAAGGGTTGGGAAGCACTTCCTGAGTGTGAGAGCTATTCAGCAGTGGAACTCTTTGCCCCGGAGTGTGGTGGAGACTCCTTCTTTGGAGGCTTTTAAACAGAGGCTGGATGGCCATCTGTCTGGGGTGCTTTGAATGCAATTTTCTTGCTTCTTGGGAGAATGGGGTTGGACTGGATGGCCCATGAGGTCTCTCCCAACTCTAGGATTCTATCTATATATATAAAGGAAGAGTCGTCATGGAACGACCGTCCCAAACAGAGAAACTTTACAACGCAGAAACACCAAACTTGCCAACAGAAATAGGCCTCAAGCAAGGTATGTTTGTAGCAAAGAAACTTTCCCACCCAAAACCTAAAAGGCCCCCAAAACAACGATTAAAAAAACTACATTTCCCAGCATCCTCCGGGGCTGCCAACGACTCTCCCAGCCTCTACATTCTGACAACATGATTGGCTGCCAATAAGGGCGGATTCGCATAAGTCCTCTACTGGCCAGCCAACATGAACATTCCGACCCATAATAAACTGTCAGAGGAGGATAAGGCAAAGGGCTGAGGCACAAACACAAACACCCAATTCACTTCCCACAGAAAATTTACACCCCTACAAATCACAGACCATGCCCAAAATTGACAGTAAGGCTTCATTAACTTAATTTCCTGAGGAGGCCTCACTTAATGAAATGCTGTTTACGCTCTGAATTGACAGTAAGGCTTCATTAACTTGATTCTCCCGACTAGCCCTCAGCTCATTGGACATTGTGTATGGCCTGAATTGACAGTAAGGCTTCATTAACTTGCTGTTCCTGACTAGGCCTCAGCTCATGGGACATTGTGTATGGCCTGAATTTACAGTAACCTACCTTGGCACACAGAGCCCCTATGACCCACGCTACATTCTACTACAGTTTGGAGGAGGGGGGGACCATGGATTATGGGACTTGAAGTACCTCCATGGATAATGGGATTTGTAGTACTTCACAACCCATCATTCCCCACAGACCACTGTGGCCCAGAACCAAGACCGATAAAGACCAAACATGGCACACAATGCCCCCCATGACCCACACTCCATCCGACTGCAGTTCAGAGGAGGACACACCATGGATAATGGTATTTCAAGTACCTCCACTCACTTCCAACCACACAAGCATCAACCTCTACATCAACACAGCAGACGGAAAGACAAAAAACATTGTATATCCACAAGCTATGCAGAACGCCAGCAACACCACACACCAACAACTCCCCAGGACTTCAACATCCCACCCACCAGAACAACCCACAACTGACTGACTGACTGACTGACTGTATTATTTCTGAGTCGCCCTCCACGTTAGTGCTCCGGGCGACTTACACACAACAAATTCCACAATTAAAATAGAGTATTTAAACTAGATTAAAATATTCAGTGGTTAAATGCAGGGGCCAGGCTCGGTATTTGAGTTCCTGGTTCTGCATTAACCATGGGCTTTCCTAAATAGCCAGGTCTTCAGAGCGGTCAGGAACTGGGGCAGGTTGAGGGAGGCTCTCTGGTCCGGTGGCATCGAGTTCCAAAGAACGGGGGCCACAACGGAGAACGATCTCCGTCTCGTGGTCTCCAGGTGGGCCTCTGGAGCCATGGCCCCAACAACACCATAACTAACAACAATTCCAACCCTTACATACTCAGACTTTCTTGCATCTCCTAAATAGGGCACAGCAACACGTGCCGGGTACAGCTAGTGATTCTATATGAAGAAGGCTTTTGACTGAGCGTTCTTG
Source organism: Anolis apletophallus (assembly GCA_030556195.1). Classification (NCBI taxonomy): domain Eukaryota; kingdom Metazoa; phylum Chordata; class Lepidosauria; order Squamata; family Anolidae; genus Anolis; species Anolis apletophallus. Next base: position 1,077,807 of record JARBWK010000019.1, read on the forward strand.
CTGAGGCGACCAAGTATGATATAGAGCTGCAGGGACCAAGGTGCTCCGTAATGGATCAAGAGAGTGATCCAACCTGCTTAGCTTGCAGGAATCACCAGGGAAAAGATATTATCGTGATGTGAGCCTCAAGCCAGCTAGAACCCAGACCAACTAAGCGTCTGTCTGATATTTATCTAGAGGTGTCTTTTTATAGAAATGGCAGCCGTTGCGATTCTCTCTTCCTTTTTTCCACCCATATAAAAGAAGCGAAAAGTTAATTATTTTGCCAATTTCAGGCTGCATGCATTATGCATCTCGCCTTATCGCTGCCTGTAATTGCAGGCAGGTATGTAAATTTCATATACGTATTCTTTTCTAAAGAAGCCCCCCACCCACCCACCCGTTGAAAAAACTAGCAGAGTTAATAGAAAAGGCAGCGCTTTATAGGTGGGGAACGAGAGAGATTTCAAACGTGTGTCTTGGGAGGTTAATTATACTGATAGCAACATCTGATATGAAAATATTTTTGCTGGGAAGAGGAGGATGGGGAAATAAAGGAACCGAAGGCGGCGATTTGGTGCTGGCTTTCATTTGGAGATACAGTCTTTCTGCTTCCTGTGTTGGGAGTCGTTGCAATGAGATTGGGGATTTGTTGGGCCTGTGTAAACATTGTTTCTCTCTTTTTTATGAGTGGAAATTTCTCTGATTTTGTTATGAGAGCAGCAAGTTTTATATGTCATCAGGAGAGGGAACGGGGGGGGGGGTTGTGGGGTTATCTCTTCGAAGTGCAACAAGGTTCACGTTATCACATGTATGTGCTAGGTCAGTGTTTCTCAACCTAGGGTCAGGACAGGCCAGGATTACCCATTAGGCAGGCATGTAGCCGGGGGGGGGGGGGCTAAGATGCCGAGATGACCCCCTCCCCTGGGGGTCGAGTCCTCGGAACTGGGCCTCCTGCTCCTCCGTTGATGCAGGGGCGACCCTCATCGGAGGCGGCAAGGCCACGGAAGCCCTCTCGACCCAGGACCTTGCGGACCTCTCCGCAGGACAAGACCCCGGCACCCTCTGGAACCGGGAGGGAGAGGTCCGTGCGGACAGGCCGAATGGCACCCAGGAGGTTCCCTACCAGGACCTTCTGGAATACCAAATTTAGACACAGGGCACCCCTACCAGCAAATCCTCTAACCAGGGGATCTGACACCCTAGAGACGGGGAGGTCAGACCCACAGGCTTGTGGTGACCGCCCCCCAACGGGTCTGGGAACCCTCAGGACATCGCTGGACTTGTGGGGCCCTCCCAGGCTCCCCTCGTTTGATGGTCGAGCCACCGTAGGCTAGATCCGGATAGCTCATGGCCTTGCGGTCATGAGCTTTGGCCTCCCTTCCCCCTCCTTAGATGTAGTACCCCCCTTTTGGGTTGTATTGTTATGTTTGTTTACTCTGTATTTTTTGTGTTCAAACTGTAAACCGCTCCGAGCCTTCGGGGAGTGGCGGTATAGGAAGTTTGAAGTAATAAATAAATAAATAAATAAATAAGGGGGCTTCAGCCCCCCCCCCCCCGAAATTCTCAGGGTGGTCCGCGAAAAGGCCTTACTGGTACATTATTTAAACTGTTATGTTTATTCATATCATGATCTGATCACCATGCTCATTATATCCCACATTAATGGGGTTATTGGGATAACAATACAAAAGGTTTGCTTGGGTAGCCCCTCTTCCACCCAGACTCCGCCCCCCCCCCCCGAACCAAACTCAGCCCCGGGGGAATTGAACCAATCTTGGCACACATGACCAACAGAAAATACTGGAAGGGTTTGGTGGGCGTTGACCTTGAGTTCTTGGAGTTGTAGTCCATCTAAATACAGAGAGCACTGTGGACTCAAACAATAATGGATCTGGACCAAATTTGGCATGAATATTAAATATGCCCAAATGTGAACACTGGTGGAATTTGGGGAAAATAGGCCTTGACATTTGGGAGCTCTAATTGCTGGGATTTATAGTTCACCTACAATCAAAGAACACTCTGAACCCCACCAATGATAGAATTGGGTCAAACTTCCCACACAGAACCACCATGACCAACAAAAATACTATGTTTTCTGATGGTCATTGGCGACCCCTCTGACATCCCCACACGACCCCCCCAGGGGTCCCGACCCCCAGGTTGAGAAACACTGCATTAGGCCAACCTAGGCCATGGCCAGGGGCGGTCCTACAGGTAGGCCAAGGAAGCGGCCGTATGGGGCGCCATCTGGGATGTTCCTCAGGCAGCGCCGTGGCTGCCTGCTTTAAGGCCCTGGCCTTGTGCGCTCCGACGCCGCTTCTGGGCATGCGCGGAGGATTTTGCGCAGGCGCAGTTGCTCCAGAGCTGAAATTGAGCGCAGGAGCAACTGCGCATGCGTGAAAACCTCCGCGCATGCCCAGTAGCTCCTGTGTGCAGAAGCCTGTAAGCAAAGCACTCCCTATCGGGCAGGCAGGGAGTGCTTCCCCTCTCCCTTTGTCTCCACCCTGCCGCCGAATAAGGTGACCCAATTGGGCAGGCAGGGGGCGGAGACAAAGGGAGAGGGGAGGGGAGCCAAAGGGGTATTGGCGACGTATTGCCTCCTGACAGCCGCCACCGGAAATAGCCGCCGCGCGCTGAGGTGAACTCCCTCGCCAGGCCCAATCACATGTGAACCCTACCACACCCACCTACCTTCCCCCGCGCATGTGCATGCCGGCCAGGAGCATCAAGGAGATGGAAAACAATATAACCTTGTGTCAGGAACTTTGGATATGACATTTGATTAATGGTTGATTTATAAATATATATGGCGAAGGAACGGATACCTGTTCAGGCCTTGATGGTGGGGCTATGTGTTGGTAAAATGTTTGTCGTTTTGTGTTTTGTTTACACTGTAAGTTGTTAATGTATGCAAATGAAAGCTTTTAAAAATTGCGCACCAAAACCTTCCAATATTTTCCATGGGAGTTCTGTGTGCCAAGTTTGGTTCAATTCCATCGTTGGTGGAGTTCAGAATGCTCTTTGATTGTACGTGAACTATAAATCCCAGCAACTACAATTCCCAAATGACAAAATCAATACCGCCCACAAACCTCCCCCCCCCCCCCCCCCCACCAGTATTAAAATTTGGTCGTATCGGGTATTTGTGCCAAATTTGGTCCTGTGAATGAAAATACATCCTGTAGATCAGATATTTATATGACAATTCATAACAGTAGCAACATTACAATTTATTTATTTATTTATTAATTATTGAGGCTTCTATGCCGCCGACTCCCGGGGGCTCGCGGCGGCTCACAAGAACCAGGGGCATAAAAACAAAGATTAAAAACATAAAACAATTGAACAATTAGAGCAATAGCAGAACAGGCAATAAAACAAATGGAGCAGCAACAGGAGCCACAACACAGTACCCAGAGCACGCGGGCCTACTCTCCGAAGGCCTGCCTATACAGATGGGTTTTGCAGGCCCGCCTGAATGGGAGTAAATCCCTCAGGGCTCTGGTTTCGGCCGGGAGGGCGTTCCACAGCGTGGGGGCTATGACGGAGAACGCCCTCCGGCGGGTAGATGTCAGGTGTGCCGACTTTGCTGATGGTATTTCCAGGAAGTTGGCATCCTCAGACCGTAGTGATCTCGATGGGCAATAGGGAGTGAGGTGGTCCCTCAGATACGCTGGCCCCAGGCCGTACAGAGCCTTGAAGGTAAGAACCAACACTTTGAAGGCGATCCGGTGCTCAATAGGCAGCCAGTGCAGATCCTGCAAGACGGGTGTTATACGGCAACCTGCTGGCGTGCCAGACAGGAGCTGAGCGGCAGTGTTCTGCACCAGCTTGAGCTTCCGGATCGACGACAGAGGAAGGCCAACGTAGAGCGCGTTACAGTAATCTAGCCTTGAGATGACCGTGACTTGGATCACCGTGGCCAGGTCGTTCCGGGAGAGGTAGGGGGCCAGCCTCCTTGCCTGGCGGAGGTGGAAAAAAGCAGCCTTGCTGACCGCAGAGACCTGGGCCTCCATGGTCAGCTGGGAGTCCAGGTGGACCCCCAGGCTCTTCACAGACGGCGCTGGGCACAGTGCTGCACCGTCCAGGGTCGGAAGCCGGGCACCCACCCCGCCCGGGCGACCCAGCCACAAGATCTCCGTCTTCGCCGGATTCACCCTCAACCTACTGGCTCGCAGCCATCCAGTAATGGCTTCGAGGCAATGCTGGAAATTATCGGGGACGGACTCCGGCCTGCCCTCCATCCTCAGAATGAGCTGGGTGTCGCAGCGTACTGGTGACAAACCAGCCCATAACTCCGCACCAGCTGTGCAAGCGGCTGCATGTAGATGTTAAATAACAGAGGGGAGAGGATGGCCCCCTGAGGAACTCCGCAAACTAATGGGGAGCCCTCGGAGACCACTTCGCGCCTCCTCACACGCTGAGACCGCTGGCGGAGGAAGGAAGTCAGCCATTTAAGGGCAGTCCCCCTCACTCCAGCCATGGCCAGGCGGTGGATCAATAGATTGTGGTCGACCGTGTCAAACGCTGCCGTGAGGTCCAATAACACGAGCAGCGCAGACCCGCCTTGGTCGAGCTGGCAGCGGAGTTGGTCTGTGATGGAGACCAGGACCGTCTCCGTCCCGTGCCCCGAACGGAAGCCGGACTGGAAGGGGTCTAGCCACGTTGCATCATCTAAGAAGGACTGCAATTGCTCCATTACTGCCCTCTCAACTACCTTGCCCAGGTATGAAAGATTCGACACTGGGCGGTAGTTGGAGGGAACCGCAGGGTCCAATGACGGTTTCTTCAGTAATGGAGCTACCACCGCCTCTTTCAAGCACTCTGGAAAGACTCCTTGCTCAAGGGAGCTGTTTATGATATTCAACAGAGGCCCATGTAACCCCTCCAGGCAAGATCTAACAAGCCAGGAGGGGCACGGGTCGAGGGAGCAGGTGGTGGGACGGGCTGCAGCCACTATCTTATCAACAGCGTCTGCGTCCAGTGGCCGAAACCGGTCGAGGGTGGGCCCGGCGGAGGGCCACGGAGTCTCGAGCTCTCTTACTGTATCAACTGTGGCCGGAAGGTCCCGGCGGAGGCTCAGTATCTTGTCTGTGAAGAAACTCTGAAAAGCACCGGCAGTGAGGGCCTGATCACTATTTTTTGGGACGGTAGGGACCGTCGTCAAAGACCGAATTACCTTAAACAATTGGGCCGGGCGTGAGTTAGCAGACGCTATCAGGGCGGAAAAGTACACATTTTTGGCCGCCTTGACAGCATGCTCATAAGACTCTTTAATTATCTTATAAGCTGATACTGAGGCTCCGTCACGGAGTTTCCTCCACTCGCGCTCTAGCCGTCTCCTCTCCCGCTTCATGGCCCTCAGATCCCCTGTATACCAGGGGGACCGATGATTGCGGGGTCGGAGAGGGCGCCTAGGGGCAATCTCGTCGAGAGCTCTAGCTAACGAGGTGTTCCAGGCCTGGACTAGCTCATCGACTGAGACGCTGATAGACTCCAGATCCCTCAGAGCATTCCGGAACCTTTCGGGTTCCATAAGTCTCTTTGGGCGAACGAAAATCTGTTCGGCGCCCTTGCATGGGGGGGGGGGCCTGTTGCTCAACCCGGATCCTTAGAGCACAGTGGTCCGACCATGGAACCTCTATTACGGAGGCTAGGTCCACTTGAACCCCCCGCGCTGAACACCAAGTCGAGAGTGTGCCCGGCCGAGTGTGTGGGTCCCGAGCTACAAAGGGAGAGGCCTAATGTCGCCATGGTCGAGATTAGGTCCGCGGCTGCAGATGGAACAGAGGCTGCGTCGGCGTGGACATTGAAGTCACCCAGAACAATAAGTCTGGGAAACCTCAATGCCCACTCCGACACAGTCTCGAGCAACCGCGCCAGGCTAGGCGCACGGTACACCAGCAGAATCGCCAGGCTCTCCGGGGACTCCCACACCAGGCCGACACTCTCTAATCCCGAGGTGACCAGCGCAGGGATCGCTCTAAGGTGTAATCCGTCACGGGAGAGTATTGCCACCCCACCCCCGTCCCTCGTTCCTATTCTGGTGCGTGGCAACATAACCAGGGGGGACCACTTCCTGGAGGCAGATGGAATCGCTCTCCTGGAGCCAGGTCTCAGTGATACAGAGTAGGTCCGCTCTGTTATGATGTAGCAAAGAAAATAATTTTATGTTTTGGGGGGGGGGGGGTAACCACAACATGAGGACCCGTATTAAGGGGTCACAGCACTAGGAAGGTTGAGAAACACTGGCTTAGAGGTGCAACAAGGTTCATGCTATCATGTATGTATGTGCTAAGTATTTGCAAAATCTACCGGTAATTCTGTGCCTTGGGATTGAGCATCCATTTTAAAAGGGAAGCGACTGGTCCTTGTGGGGAACATGATGGGACAGACGAAAACGATTTTTCAGGATCTAAACCTGGGCAAGAAGCTGAGTGTCCGCCTCTTTTCAAAAATCACCATCGGCTTCTCATGACAGCCAGGAAAACTCATAACTCAGAATTTTATTGAAACTGATGGAAGGATGATAACAAGTAAAATGTCCCGATTATGTGGAATGTGAGAGAGACAGCCAGTCTGCATATATTTACTTCAATTCGTCATTCTTTATGTGTCACTGAGGGGAAAATTCATGCTGGTAGATGATGGAATCCATCTTTTTTCGTTAAAGGGTTTTTTTTTTGGTTTGTTATCTATATCTACACACATAATAAAAGTGAAAATATGTATGTGTGTATGTGGCTGGGGTGTCCGCTTACATCAGCGTTTCTCAAGCTGGGGGACAAGACCCCTGGCGGGTTGCGAGGACGTGTCAGAGGGGTCGCCAAAGTCCATCAAAAACAGTATTTTCTGTTAGCCATGTGGGTTCTGTGTGGAAAGTTTGGCCCAATTCTTTTGTTGGTGGGGTTCAGAATGCTCTTTGGTTGTAGGTGAACTATAAATCCCAGCAACTACAACTCCCAAATGAGAAGGGCTATTTTCTCAAAACTCCACCAGCGTTCAAATTTGGGCATATTGCGTATTTGTGCCAAATTTCATCCAAATCCATAGTTGTTTGGGTTCATAGTGCTCTCCAAATGTAGGTGAACTACATCTCCCCTAAATCACTGCCAATTCCTCCCAATCCCCTCCAGTATTTTCTGTTGGTCATGTGGGTTCTCTGTGCCAAGTTTGGTCCAGTTCTATAATTTGTGGGGGTCTCAGTGGTCAGAGCTGAATCGATTGAAGGTACTGCAAATCCCATCATCCGTTGTCCATACTCCCCCAAACATATTGTTTTTGCGATTAATCACTATGCTTTAATTATGTTCGATTTGTAACAACGAAAATACATCCTGCATATTAGATATTTGCATTAGAATTCGTAGGAGTAGCAAAACTATTTATGAAGTAGCAACGAAAATATAGTTGGGGGTCACCACGACACGAGGAACCTTATTATGGGTCACGGCATTAGAAAGGTTGAGAACCACTGCATTCATACATATATCTTTCTGTTTAATTGCTATTAAATTTTAAAAATAATAATTTCTAGGGGGGTGGTGAGTAAATTTTTTTCTGGAAAGGGGGCGGTAGGCCAAAAGGTTTGGGAACCACTGGATTAGAGTGAGAGAGGCGCCTCTATGCAAACCTGAATTCAGAGAGCACAACTCAATGTTTACCTTTTGAGAGGTGATTTATGAAATGAAACATGGCACTTCCCTACATTATATCGCTCGCTGTCACAACTCACAAACCTGAGTTGTTGGAGGTTTTTTTGCTGAATGTGTTGGAGACAGAAAGAGGTTACTACTCCGGCTTGCACATATTATGATGATGGACCCAGTTCTGTATAATTATGTTTAGATGTAAGTCTCAATGGGCCTCAGTGGTGGCAGAGTTAGGATGAAGATGGAGGCAGATGTATTATCTATATAAATAAAATGTAACGTTTGTTTGTGGGATTAACATAACTCAAAAACCACTGGACGAATTGTCGCCAAATTTGGCCACAAGACACCTACTAACCCAAGGAGTTACCACCACTAAAAAAATGATTTTGTCATTTGGGAGTTGTAGTAGCTGGGATTTATAGTTAACCTACAATCAAAGAGCATTTAGAACCTCACCAATGATAAACATTTAACCAAACGTCGCACACAATGATCAACAGAAAATAATGGAAGGGTTTGGTGGGCATTGAGTTTGAGTGTTGGAATTCACTGTAGTGAAGTCACTATGTGTATTGAGGGTTTTGTATTTATTTTATGGTTAAATGTGTGGTTTGTATTATTACATTTGTATTGTATTAAATTGTTATATGCTAAACAGGCTACAAAGGGTTAACGGGGAATATTAAAGTGCACAGCCTCTGAGATGTTCAGTTGCTATGACAACAGGAGGCGGAGCCTAACACTGGCTTTAGCAGGTGCAAGTTTTGAATTTTGTCAGTTAGTCAGGGAGCGGTTAGACTAGCTGGTAGCAGTTTGAAGAGTTGCTGTGGTCTTTTCTGAGGGAAATAGAAAAGGCTGGTTTTAGATACTGCAGAAAGGCAGTTAGGCTTATAAATCCTATAGGAACCTCTGTTACGGTAATAGGCTGGGAAGCTAACCTAATATATAGATTGAAAGCCTATTGAGGCAGAATATCTATAGAATTGTTGATATAGTGTTTGAAGAGATACAATCAAACATTGTGTTTAGAGAATAAGAAACCTTAAGTTCTGTACCTCATCTGAAGTTACTGTAACCACCTAAGCTCTGAATACTTTGAAACCTCCATGCTGTTGTTAAAAATAAACTGTTGCAATTCCTCCTTACAAATCTCTCTGTGACATCATTTCAAAACACAAGCCTCAAAATAAACCCCTCACATTGGTGGCCAGGATTGTTATGGTGGCAGCATTTAAGAAAAAGATCCTTAAGTGAAGACGCTAGCTGTAGGCGGCGATTCTTTACATTCACCTACATCCAGAGAGCACTGTGGACTCAAACAACGATGGAGCTAAACCAAACTTGGAACGAATATTCCATATGCCCAAATATGAACACAGATGGAGTTTGGGGGAAATGGACCCTGACATTGGGAGTTGTGGTTAATGGGATTTATAGTTCACCAACAATCAAAGAGCATTCAGACCCTCACGAACGACAGAATTGGGGCAAACTTCCCACACAGAATCCCATGATCAATTGAAAATATTTAAGGCCATCCAGTCCAACTCACTTCACCAGGGCAAGAAAATGTAAACAATGCTCTCCTGACAAAGAGCCATCCAGCCATAGATATAGATAGATATATATGATTCACACACAGAGAGATATAGTATCATAGATTTGAAAGCGACCCCTAAAGAAGGACAATTAAATGTTACATGTTCCAGAGTAGGCAAACCAGACAATCTCCACATCAACACTGACAAAGAAACAGCAAGAAATACTGTTTACCCACAAACATAAAGAAATTACATATATTAGAAACCAACATTTTCTCATTACGTTATTTTCTGGCCCACAGCAATGTGTGGCAGGGGACGGCTAGTCTATATAAATAAAAATATAATGTTCATTTGTGGGATTAGCACAACTCAAAAACCACTGGACGAATTGACACGAAATTTGGACACCTATCAGGCCAACGAGTGACCATCACTCATAAAAACACTGAAAAACACAGCAGAAGGGACTTAAAGGGCCAAAAAAGTAAAAAGACAATACAGTGCATGTGCACAAACGTCTCCCCCTTGGCAAACAAAACACACAATAGTATATCCACACTCTCTTGTGGACTACAGCTCCCAGCATCCCCTAGAACAGGCCCTTTAGGAGAGGAGGAGGATCCAAATGCAATGCTTCCAAGATGCAAGCTTTCTTCTCCTTGGATTTCTTTGAGAGCATCCCAATCCCTGCATATTTCCATTTTCCTATTCCTGGACTGCAACTCCCAGCAATCCTCCAGATAGATAGATTAGATATAGGTAGGTAGGTAGGTAGACAGACTGATCAGGAGGACTGCTGGGAGTTGTAGTGCAAGAATAGATAGAGAAGGAAGAAAGAAGAAGGAAAAGAAAAGATGGCAGGGGAGGAATGGAAGAAGGAGAGGGAAGGAGGGAGGGAGGAGGGAGGGAGGAAGGGAGGGGAGAGGAAGGAAGGAAGGAAGGAAGGAAGGAAGGAAGGAAGGAAGGAAGGAGAGAGAAAGAAGAGAAAGAAGAGAAAGAGGGAGAGAAGGTTGGCCATAGCAACGGGTTAGGTTCCAGAACCTCCCACAATAAGGGGGAAACCGTGATGTAGGGATACTGTATTTTAATATTTATACATCATTTTAGTAGTTATACACTATTTTAAGTCTTTATAAACTTACAATAAAGTGAAGGAAAGGCCCTGAAAGGCTGGCGGGAGGGAGGGAGGGAGGACTGAGGAGGGAAAGCACCTCGGAGAGCGGCAGTGGCAAAACCCCACAAAACAGCTGAAATACCATCATATATATTTTAAATTAATATTTTTGAAACCTGTGAAACAGCGAGTCCGCAATAAGTCCATAACCAATGCCGCCCATTAGCACTGCACCCGTCGCCATTGTACTTCTGCTGCTTGTCGCAGTATTGTAGGAATGGGATTTTAATTGGGGTTTTATTTTGGTTTTACTGTGTTTATGTTTTACTTGCTATTTTAATCTTGTAAACCGCTCTGGGCTCCAGAGAGAGCGGTATATTAAGTGGAACTAATAAATAAATAAATAAATAAATAAATAAATAAATAAGTGAACTGTGAAGTAGCGAAAGGACACTGTGTGTGTGTGTGTGTGTGTGTGTATATGTAGTTGTTGGCATTGTGTCATTAAGATGGAGAAACAGGATGTGAGTGTATGTATATATAGATAGAGAGAGAGAGAGAGTTGATGGCATTGTGTCCTTAGGATGGAGATAGAGACAGGATATATGCGCGCACGTGTGTGTGTGTATATACATAGTTGATGGCATTGTGTTGTTAGGATGGAGATAGAGACAGGATATGTATGTGTGTGTGTGTAGTTGTTGGCATTGTGTCATTAGGATGGAGATAGAAACAGGATGTGTGTGTATGTATATATATATAGAGAGAGAGAGTTGATGGCATTGTGTCCTTAGGATGGAGATAGAGACAGGATATGTATATGTGTGTGTGTAGTTGTTGACATTGTGTCATTAAGATGGAGATAGACAGGATATGTATGTGTGTTTGTATAGTTGATGGCATTGTGTCATTAGGATGGAGACAGAGACAGGATATGTATCTGTGTGGGGGTGTATAGTTGATGGCATTGTGTCATTAAGATGGAGATAGAGACAGGATATGTGTGTGTGTGTGTGTAGGTGATGGTTTTGTGTCATTAGGATGGAAATAGACACAGGATATATGTGTGTGCGTGTATATATATACATAGTTGATGGCATTGTGTCGTTAGGATGGAGATAGAGACAGGATATATGCGCGCACGTGTGTGTGTAGACATAGTTGATGGCATTGTGTCGTTAGGATGGAGATAGAGACAGGATATATGCGCGCACGTGTGTGTGTGTGTATAGACATAGTTGATGGCATTGTGTCGTTAGGATGGAGATAGACACAGGATATGTATATGTCTGTGTGTGTAGTTGTTGGCATTGTGTCATTAGGATGGAGATAGAGACAGGATATGTGTGTATGTTTGTGTATGTATGTATGTGTGTGTGTGTATATATATATATAGAGAGAGAGAGAGAATTGATGGCATTGTGTCATTAAGATGGAGATAGAGACAGGATATGTATGTGTGTATGTTTGTTGTATGGATGGAGACAGAGTGTATGTGTGTGTGTGTGTATAGTTGATATTGTGTCATTAAGATGGAGATAGAGACAGGATATGATGGCATTGTGTCATTAAGATGGATTAGATAAAGACAGGATATATGTGTGTGCGTGTATATATATACATAGTTGATGGCATTGTGTCGTTAGGATGGAGATAGAGACAGGATATATGTGCGCATGTGTGTGTGTGTATAGACATAGTTGATGGCATTGTGTCATTAGGATGGAGATAGAAACAGGATATGTATATGTCTGTGTGTGTAGTTGTTGGCATTGTGTCATTAGGATGGAGATAGAGACAGGATATGTGTGTGTATGTATGTGTGTGTGTGTATATATATAGAGAGAGAGAGAGAGAGAATTGATGGCATTGTGTCATTAAGATGGAGATAGAGACAGGATATGTATGTGTGTTTGTATAGTTGATGGCATTGCGTCGTTAGGATGGAGACAGAGACAGGATATGTATATGTGTGTGTGGGGTGTATAATTGATGGCATTGTGTCATTAGGATGGAGATAGAGACAGGATATGTATATGTGTGTGTGTTTAGTTATAGTTGATGGCACTGTGACATTAGGATAGAGATAAAGACAGGGTATGTATGTGTGTTTATAGTTGATGGCATTGTATTGTTAGAATGGAGACAGACACAGGATGTGTGTGTGTAGTTGATGGCATTGTGTCGTTAGGATGGAGATAGAGACAGGATATGTGTGTGCGTGTATAGTTGTTGGCATTGTATTGTTAGAATGGAGGCAGACACAGGATGTGTGTGTGTGTGTAGTTGATATCATTGTGTCGTTAGGATGGAGATAGAGACAGGATATGTGTGTGCGTGTATAGTTGTTGGCATTGTATTGTTAGAATGGAGGCAGACACAGGATGTGTGTGTGTGTATGTAGTTGATGGCATCATTGTGTTCTTAGGATGGAGATAGAGACAGGATATGTGTGTGTATATAGTAGATGGCATTGTATTGTTAGAATGGAGACAGACACAGGATGTGTGTGTGTAGTTGATGGCATTGTGTCGTTAGGATGGAGATAAAGACAGGATATGTGTGTGTGTGTAGTTGATGGCATTGTGATGGTAGAGGCACAAGGGTTTAGTGATATGATATGCTTATTTGTTTTTGTCCCTCTATTATTATTATTATTATTATTGCATTTGGTCAAGCAGGTTTGGGATACAAAACTAAATTTGGGAAATCATTTCAGTAAATAGATGCAAGAATGTGAAGGACATACACACCAAAAGCAGTGTGTATGTCTTTCAAGCCCCTGTGAATCAATGTTCAGTCTTGTTCATCGAACAGATAAGCCTTGTTTGCCGAGGTTGGTGGAATAAGAAAGATTGCGCTACCATTCATATATTTGTATATTTTTCAATACTGTTGATTGGAGAGCCATTTTTTTAAGAAATAGAGAAATGATAGAAAAAGGACAAAGTGACGGCAGAGTGTTTTGCCCAGGTGTTGGTCCAGATGCGCATAACACACGCATCTACATGTAATACCGAAGCCGCCATGCCCCTGTCTCCCCTTGTCAGCTGGAGAAGGGCCACCTCTGCCTTTCAGAGGAGACGAGTCCTGAAGTACAACTTGGAGGGAAATCACGGGCTACCTTCTTTGGGGATGAAAACCAGGCTGCCCCCCCCCCCCCCCTTTGCTCTCCAGAGCCAGTGGCTCTTTCAATAACAGCCAGAGCACAAAAGCCTCCAGCGACAGCCGGGGTAATTACAGTCTGCCATCCAGCCGGCTCTCCAGAGATGAAAAGGGCAAGGCACACACACCAAAAGTTATTATTTACTTCAAACAGCTCTGTAGATATTAACTAAATGGAGGCTCACCACCTCTGCCAGAGGGGGAATCGCTCTCCTTCCCTACATTTAGAATGGTGGGAAAGGAGTCACAAGAAGAGGACGAAGGAACCAGGTTCCCAAAACACATCCGCAACAACCGCAAAGAGCGGGAGGAAGCAGGCCTTGGCTTCAGTGGCTCAGTGTCGAGACCCCAAGGTCGGGTTTGATGTATGGTGATAGGGTGGGGACTGTGCTCTTTGTGTTTTGCCACTGCCCCTTTGGCTATAATTATCAGAAGGGGACAGAACCTGTGACATTGTGACAATGTGGGCCATGGAAATTGCAGGCTTGGGGTTGTGGGTTTTATAAATGAATATATCCTCCGGTGGTGCAGCGGGTTAAACCACTGAGCTGACCAATAGGTCAGCAGTTCGAATCTAGGGAGCAGGGCGAGCTCCCGCTGTTAGCAGGCCCGGATTGACACTTTTTTGCGCCCTAGGCCACACTTTGGAATTACGCCCCCAGCCAACCTCTACCCCCCCCACACACACACACTCAGACCCACACTTGGCTGGCTTTCGCCATGGTGCCTCCGGAGCAGAAGAGAAAGGCGAGTAGGCACCATCCCGCCACCTCCAAGGTCCCCATTCCCACCGGCTGGAAAGCTCCGCTGTGCTCTGAAGGTCTCCTCGGGAGTTGGGAGGCTTGGGGAGAGCGCAGCGGGTGCAAACTCGCTCCAAAGGCGTGCGGGGGAGAGAGAGAGAGTGCATGCTAGAGAGAGAGCGCGTGTGAGAAAGAGAGCGCACGAGAGAGAGAGACAGACATAGAGCGTGTGCGCGTGCGAGAGAGAGAGAAGAAAGAGCGTGCGCGCGAGAGCCAGAGAAAGAGCGAGCGAGAGAGAGAGTGTGCGTGAGAGAGCGAGAGAGAATGCGCGTGAGAGAGAGTGCGAGAGAGAGAGATGTCCACTTGGCATGCGCTCCCGGAAAGGATGAAGCAGAGACTTTGCTGGGAGAAAGAGCAAGGAGGGGCATGAGAAAGGGGGAAAGAGATGCGCGGACCAGGGTTTTTTTTTGGTCCGTGATCTGTGCCCCCCCCCGATTTGCGCGCCTAGGCCATGACCTCGTTGGCCTTATGGGTAATTCGGGCGTGGCTGTTAGCCCCAACTTCCTAGCAGTTCGAAAATATGCAAAGGTGAGTAGATCACTAGGTACTGCTGTCGTACACCAGAGCAGAAACACTTCTGACCTTAAACACCACACCAGCTTGGTAAAATCAGCAGTTTCTTGAAGAACATATTTAGGCAAAGCAGTAAAAATAGCAAAAACCATTCGAGTTCCAATACGTAAAATAGTCCATAAGATTCAAGGAAAAACAAGGTCCATAGGTACATAAAATCCGTGAAACTAGGCACATGAATCCACGAAACGAGGCAACAGGAAAAATTCTGTTACAAATACACAAATTTGCATATATTTGCATATACAAATTTGGAGCTTGGCAAAAACTTGGTACGTGAAACTAAGAGCACTTGAAAGCAAGACCGTAATGAAATTCCAGCGTTGACTCGACTGAGGCAACTCTTTCCCATGAATCAATATACTGTATATACTCCAGTATAAGCCTAGTTTTTCATCCCCCTTTTTAGGCTGTAAAAGCTCCCCTTGGATTATACTTGAATCAAGGTTATTATTTTACTCTGTTATTAGTATTATTTTATTACATTTACTAGCTTGGGGACCCAGTGGTGCTTGGGTTATTTGAGGAAGGCATTGTGTGCCAAGGTTGGTTCCTATTAGATGTTTATGTGGCTTGCAGTGGTCTCAGGAACTTAGTGAAGGTACTGCAAGTCCCTTTGGCCGTGGTCCATCCCCCTCCAAACAGCACCAGGATGTAGAGTGGGTCATGGGGGCTCTGTGTGCCATGTATTGCCTCTGCGTATTATTGCTTGCCGGGATCATTTGTGGGGAGGGGGGCTTTTGGGTTAACGTCTTTTATCTGTTTATTGATGTTTTATTGATTTTATGCTGTAAACCGCTCTGGGCTCCAGAGAGAGCGGTCTACCAAATCGAATTTATAAATAAATAAATAAATAAATAAATTTGGTCTTGATAATTCTGTGGATGAGGGTTGCAGCAGTCTCGGAAGGTGAGTGAAGGTATTTCAAGTCCCATCATCTGTGGTCCATCCTCCTTGAAACAGTACCAGGGTGTAGAGTGGGTCAAGGGAACTCTGTGTGCTAATATTGGTCTGTAGTGGTCATTCGGTGAGGGTCGCATTGTGAAGTGGGCCATTGGGTCCCTGTGTGGCAAATTTGGTCCTGATCCGTCACTGCTGTGGGCCACAGTGTCTGCATAAAGGACTCTGATTGGCCAGCATCCAAGAATCCAAGCCTCTACATTCAAACAACATGATTGGTTGCCACTGAGGCACACCAACCTTGGCACACAATGCCTTTCTCAAATAACCCGGGCACCGCCAGGACCCCAAGCTAGTAAAAAATAAAATAAAATAAAGTAAAGTAAGGATTTAAAATAAAGTAAAGTAAAGTAAGGATTTATGAAAATGACTTCCATTCCTAGTTCGGGCATTCATTAACAGAGAGGTTTAATGCCCTCTGTGTTTGTTGCTAAATGTATTCAATTCATCACAAGTAATAACCCCTCCTGTTTCAAATCCCATTTTCTCTCTGGTTTCTATTCTTATCTTCTATTGTTATTATTATTTTTTCCTCTATATTCATCCAGTACTGACCAATCTGTAAAATTCATTGGTCTTAGGTAGAAAGCGGAATGTGGCGCACTGGGAATGTGGTGCAGCTGACTGGGTGTCAGCTGCATAAGATCTCTACTGACCAGAAGGTCATGAGTTCGAGGCCTGCCCGGGTCGAGGTGGGCTCTCAACCTATTGTGTAGCCTGTTGTCGACCTTTGAAACCCGAAAGACAGTTGCATCTGTCAAGTAGGAAATTAAAGTACCACTTAGTGGGGAGGCTAAATTTAACTGATTTACAAGGCCATAAAAAAGATCTCCAGAAAATACGCTGAGGAATGAACGCGTGCGACAGCTCCTCCTGGTGGCCAGATGTTAAATTGCCTCTGTCCGTCTTGTGTATTTGTGTGTCTAAATGTAATGTGTACATTGTAATCTGCCTTGAGTCCCCTGCGGGGTGAGAAGGGCGGAATAGAAATGAAGTCAATAAAAAATAAATAAATAAATAAGTTGATTTATCCATATCTCTTATATCTAACTAGCTGTACCCGGCACGCGTTGCTGTGCCCTATTTAGGAGATGCGAGAAAGTCTGAGTATGTAAGGGTTGGAATTGTTGTTAGTTATGGTGTTGTTGGGGCCATGGCTGTGTCGTTGTGGGTTGTTCTGGTGGGTGGGATGTTGAAGTCCTGGGGAGTTGTTGTTGTGTGGTGTTGCTGGCGTTCTGCATAGCTTGTGGATATACAATGTTTTTTGTCTTTCCGTCTGCTGTGTTGATGTAGAGGTTGATGCTTGTGTGGGTGGGGTACTTTGGAAGTGAGTGGAGGTACTTGAAATCCCATTATCCATGGTGTGTCCTCCTCTGAACTGCAGTTGGATGGAGTGTGGGTCATGGGGGGCATTGTGTGCCAAGTTTGGTCTTTATCGGTCTTGGTTCTGGGCCACAGTGGTCTGTGGGGAATGATGGGTTTTGAAGTAGTACAAATCCCATTATCCATGGAGGTACTTCAAGTCCCATAATCCATGGTCCACCCTCCTTCAAACTGTAGTAGAATGTAGCGTGGGTCATAGGGGCTCTGTGTGCCAAGGTAGGTTACTGTAAATTCAGGCCATACACAATGTCCCAGGAGCTGAGGCCTAGTCAGGAACAGCAAGTTAATGAAGCCTTACTGTCAATTCAGGCCATACACAATGTCCAATGAGCTGAGGCGTAGTCGGGAGAATCAAGTTAATGAAGCCTTACTGTCAATTCAGAGCGTAGACTGCATTCCATTAGTGAGGCCTAGTTAGGGAAATCAAGTTAATGAAGCCTTACTGTCAATTCAGAGCATAAACAGCATTCCATTAAGTGAGGCCTAGTCAGGGAAATTAAGTTAATGAAGCCTTACTGTCAATTTTGGGCGTGGTCTGTGATTTGTAGGGTGTAAATTTTCTGTGGGAAGTGAATTGGGAGTTTGTGCCTCAGCCCTTTGCCTTATCCACCTCGGACAGTTTCTTATGGGTCGGAATGTTCATGTTGGCTGGCCAGTACAGGAGTAATGCAAATCCGCCCGTATTGGCAGCCAATCATGTTGTCAGAATCTAGAGGCTGGGAGAGTCGTTGGCAGGCCCGGAGGATGCTGGGAAATGTAGGTTTTTTTACTCGTTGTTTTGGGGGCCTTCTAGGTTTTTTTTGTGGGGGGAGTTTCTTTGCTACAAACTTACCTTGCTTGAGGCCTATTTCTGTTGGCAAGTTTGGTGTTTCTGCGTTGTAAGGTTTCTCTGTTTGGGACAGTCGTCCCATGATGGGAACCCCTTTATATAATAGATAATTTATCCATCCATTGATCTAATTGCGGGACTTGTTCCTTTTTCCGGTGCTTAGCATAAACCAAACAAACTGCTGTTATTATATATAACTAGATTTAATGTCAGGGGAAACCTTGACCTTTTCTATCCCCCAGCATCCCATGCCACACAGCCATGCCCCAGTGCCCTTCCTGCATAGCGCCTATCGAAAGAGAGCCATTTTCTTCACTGCCCACTCGTATTTATTTCAAAATACAACCAAGACGGAAAGACGTCTTGAAACCTCACGCAGCAATCCTGCAGGACCTAAAAGAACCTGCTTGAGACCTAATCAGGGGGCTTTAGGCAGTAATCCCCACATTTTTCTGGATTTATAGACCACTGTAAACCACAACTTGAAATATACGATTCGTTGTGTACTATTGATTTCGCACGGCGATGCTTCTCCCTCTGTGCTCCTTCTCCCTCCCTCCTTCCACGGGTTCTTCTTAGACTTCTCTATTTTAGTTCTCCTTATACAGCGAAATGAGGTGATGGAATCAGCAGAAGTTTTTGAGAATGTGATATAGAATAGAATAGAATAGAATTTAATATTTGTTAATCGCCCTCCATCATAGATGCTCCGGGCGATTTACAGCAACAGAACAACAACATATACAAAAACACAGCGGGAACAACAAAAGGGTGGGGAGGGAGGGAGGAAATAGGGAAGTGTCCGCGGCGATGCCCTTAAGGCCCCATTCTGCCATCGAAAGGAGGCAGGCAGGGATGTCCCAATATCATCGCCGGTGCCAAGGCGCCGGTGGGGGTTAAAACCCGTGAGCTCCCATATAGGAGTCTGGTTTGGGAGTCCCGGCCTGACCGCACAGTGTCCTTCACATCTTTATTGATCGTCCGGTGAGGCCCTCGGAGCTTCGACTGCTTGTAGCAGGAGCTCCAAAACGTCCTGGTGAAGAACGACTTCGGGCCCCTCCGTTCTGGACCCGTCAGCAAGGGGATCGATTCTCCGAGCTCGGTCCCTTTGGCCAATCTGGCGGGAGGCTGGTCCCGGCCTCCATTCCATAGTCTGTGGGGCAGCTCGGTGCCTTCCTTCCTCTTCCGGCGGCGTCTCCTCCTCTTCCGGGGCCTCGCTGTACTCTGGGTCAGGTCAACGCCGGGAGCGGAGTCCTCCGAGGGCGGGACTTCCGGGAGTTGACTACTTCCAGGTGGCGTTTCTTCCTGAGGCCCCAGCACATGGGCTGGCTGGGCGTCTCCAAGGACACACGCCATGTTGGGTCTTGCCTCCTCGAGGAGGCTTCCCCAACTTCTCCCAGGACGGCGGCGGCGGCGGCAGGCATCAGGAGGGGGGGCCAGAACGGCCGAGATGTCAAGCTCGGCCAGCGACGACTCCGCCAACACCGATGGGACCCCGGGGCTCACCGGTCGGCGCTCAGGGTCTCCGGGTGTGTCACAAACCAACAAAGTAAGGAAAGAGGTGAAATTTGGGGAGCATTTGAGGAGTAGCACAACCCCAGTGCAATATGTCAGTGTTTCCCAACCGGTGTGTCGTGAGGAATCATCAGATGTGCCGTGGGAAATTGGAAACTCCAATACCCTTTCTTCCCCCTCCTGCTGAACACTTACTTTTTCTTCTCCATTCGGGCTCCCTTCTTCCCAGCCTCGCTCTGCTCGCTTCTGCTGCCGCTTCTGCTGCCATTTTGATCCGAGGGGGCAGCGTGAGCGTGTTCAGGAGGGGAGGGGGGAGGGAGGAAGACGTGACCTGTGCATGCGCTACTGCGCAGACTCGCCCCACGTCTTCCCCCCTCCCCTCCTGAACACGCTCACGCTGCCCCCTCAGATTAAAATGGTGGCAGAAGCGGCAGCGTGAGTGAAGTGAGGCAAAGCAAGCAGAGCGAGGCTGGGAAGATGGGAGCCCGAGTGGAGAAGAAAAAGTGTTCGGCAGGTGGGTATTGGAGATTCCAATTTCCCACGGCACACCTGAAGTATGTGCTCAGCAGGAGAGGGAAGAAAGGGCGCTAAGGGGGAGGGGGTGGAAGCGGTCTCTGTCGAAAGCTGGCATGGGCAAACTTGGACCTTCCAGGTGTTTTGGACTCCAACTCCCACCATTCCTAGCAGCCTCAGGCCCTTTTCCTTTTCCTCCCTCAGCCACTTAAGCAGGAAAGAGCCTCAGGCTGTTAGGAATGGTGGGAGTTGAAGTCCAAAGCACCCAGAGGGCCGAAGTTTTCCCATGCCTGTTTTAGGGACCTTACAGTGGTGAGCCTCCTTCCAACATTGTGATTCTGGATAGAAAACAAACAACAATATAACATAACATTGTTTGAGTCCACAGTGCTCTCTGGGTGTAGGTGAACTACACTTACTTTTTCTTCTCCACTCGGGCTCCCTTCTTCAGGGGGGGGGGGGGGAGGGAGGAAGATGGACCCATGCGGACGCTACTGCGCAGACTCGCCCCACGTCTTCCTCCCTCCTCCCTCCCCTCCTGAACACGCTCACGCTGCCCCCTCGGATCAAGATGGCGGCAGAGTGAGCAAAGCGAGGCAAAGCGAGCAGAGCGAGGTTGGGAAGAAGGGAGCCTGAATGGAGAAGAAAAAGTGTTCGGCAGGCGGGGGAAGAAAGGCTATCGGAGGTTCCAATTTCCCACGACACCCCTGATGATCGCTTACGGCAGTCTTTCTCAACCAGTGTGCCGTGGCACACTAGTGTGCCGTGACGGACCTCCTGCTGTGCCGCGAGAAAAGCTCTCTGCCCCCCTTCCTCCCCCCCTCCTGCCGAACTCCAGCTGCTTGGGGGAGGGAGGAAGGGCCGGGCAGTGGCGAAGAAAAAGAAGAAGGGGCCGGGGCGCCGCCTCCTTCGGCCATTTCCCCAGCCAGCCTCCAATCTGCCATGACTCCCACCATGACTCTCGCCCCTCACTTGCTGAAGCCGCATGGAAGAGGAGCCCCGCCCACTGAAGCCTGTCCACCGCTCATGCTCCTCCTCTGTAGGAGAGCTGAAGCTGGGGGGGAGGAGGCGGGGCATGGTGCGGCCTGGCTCTGCCCCCTCCCCCGGCTTTGGCACTCCCAGCAGCTGTTCCAGCCTTGAGGGGACAGTGCCAAGCCAGCATTGTGCTGGCTCTGGCACCGCTAGCTTGGCACTGCCCCCTCAAGGCTGGAGCAGCTGCTGGGAGAGGTGAAGCCGGGGGTAGGGAGCAGGGCATGGCACAGCCTGGCTCCGCCCCCCTCCCCAGCTTTGGCACTCCCAGCAGCTGCTCCCAGCAGACCACCAACCCCTAGCCGTTCTTTACTGTGTTAGAGTGTCATTTTGTGTCATTTTGGTTGGTGGTGTGCCCCCGGATTTTGTAAATGTAAAAAGTGTGCCGCGGCTCAAAAAAGGTTGGGAAACACTGGCTTACGGCACACCGGTTGGGAAACACTGCTTTAAGCCACTCCTCATAGGGCTTGTTCTCCAGACCCTTGATCATTTGAGTTGCTCTCTTTCTCTGGACACATTCCAGCTTGCCACGATTCAGAACAGTAGCAAAATCACAGTTATGAAGTATCAATAAAAATAATGTTATGGTTGGGGGTCACCACATCATGAGGAACTATATGAAGGGGTTGTAGAGAAGGGTGAGAACCACTGACTTAAACAAACTGGGGAAAGGGAGAGAGAGAGAGAGAGAGAGAGAGAGAGAGAGAGAGAGAGAGAGAGAGAGAGCAGACATACTACTGGCGGACTTTTAATTGCATCATGGCATGACACAGTTGTGCGGTATGAGTCACCAACGGTAGAGCAAATCTTGTCATTCACAAAGTGGTTGGAATTTTTTGTGTGTGTGTGCATCTTGTATACAATACAGTGTATCCTGCAGGGAAAAAAATGTTGTGTTTTGCTTAAAAGCCACAAAACAAACCGGAGATTCCACTTGTCCTTTTGCTCTCAGTCAAGGATGAGAAATCCACAGCAGGGTTTTTTGTGCCAATGCATTGAGATACATTACTTAGCGATAGGCATATAGCTCCGGGGGGGGGGGGGGCTTGGGGGGCTTCACCCCCCCCCAAATTCTCAGGATGGTCCGTGAGAAGGCCTTACTGGTACATTATTTAAACTTACGTTATGGTTATTCATATCATGATCTGATCACAATAATATATTCCATATGCATGGGGGTATTGGGATAACGATACAAAAGGGTTGCTAGGGTAGACCCCCTCTCACTCGGACTCAGCCCATGCCCCGCCCCGAATCAAACTCACACCCCCACGCAACCCCGAATCAAAATCCTGGCTAGGGCACTGCTTAGCGAGGACAGTAAAAATTACACAAATGCTTTGTATCCCTAGTCATGGTTCCAGTCACCTCCGTCTTTTTAAAAGTATAGGTTGTTGAAGGCTTTCATGGCTGGAATCACTGGGTTGCTGCGAGTTTTCCAGCCTGTCTGGCCATGTTCCAGAAGCATTCGCTCCTGACGTTTTGCCTGCATTTAAAAGCCTGCAAACAGTTGGATGGGAGCTCGTGGGCCGTCCAGTCCAACCCCATTCTGCCAAGAAGCAGGAAAATTGCATTCAAAGCACCCCCAACAGATGGCCATCCAGCCTCTGTTTAAAAGCTTCCAAAGAAGAAGCCTCCACCACACTCCAGAGCAGAGAGTCCCACTGCTGAACAGCTCTCACAGTCAGGAGATTCAGGTGGAATCTCCTTTCTTGTAGTTTGAAGACATTGTCTCCAGGGCAGGAGAAAACAAGCTTGCTCCCTCCTCCCCTATGACGTCCTCTCACAAATTTATACATGGCTATCGTGCCTCCTCTCAGCCTTCTCTTCTTCAGACGCCATTCAATTGTGGTGCCCACAAGAAACGAATCTCCAAACTCTACTCTAAGCTATTGGAGTGGGCCACAGAAACTGAAGTGGTGAAAGATTGCATGGTGAAATGGGCCAAGAACATCGGCAGGCCAATCACACTCCACGAGTGGGAGAAAGTTTGGAAGAAAACACTGAAATACTCCTACGCGATGGAGCTGACCGAGAACTGGCACAAAATGTTCAATAGGTGGTACATGACCCCACACAAGCTGAGTCTCATGTTCAAGGAGTCACAAAACAAGTGCTGGAAGTGCACCTCCCAGACGGGCACTTTTTACCATATGTGGTGGTCCTGCCAACATGCTGTGAGCTTCTGGAAGAAGATACACATAGCCACACAAAAGATTCTTGGACTCTCCGTGGAACTCAAACCTGAAGCCTACCTACTCGGGCTAACGTCGGAAGAAGACCTACCGGACGAGGCTGCGGAAAGGCTATTCGCGTACCTGTCATCGACGGCGAGAATAGTCTACGCGAGGAAGTGGAAGAGCAAGGAGGTCCCCGAGTTGGAGGAATGGTTGGACAAAGTACGAGAATCCATGGACATGGACAAACTTTCTTTCTACCTATCTGAAACGGGAGGTCACCCGCACAAGAGAACTGACTGGTCTCCGGTGAAAACCTACTTGAAATCGCGGGACTCATCGTGACCACTCTGAAACCCAGCCACCCCCCCGTTCACCTCCGTAACGAGAGTAAGAGGGAGTAACCACGAACTTGTAGTTCAATAGTACCCACGACGGAAGAAATTCTTACCCCCCAGGAACCCAGAAGAGTTTGGGTAAAGGAAAAACACTGTCACCCCCCAGAGACTGCCCCACAGTGCCCCCGCCTTCCCCACAGTATCTTAGTCCCCCTCCCGCGCTTTCCCTCATCTTCTCCTACCCCCATCCCCTGTTACTACCCACCACCCCCAGCACCCCCTCCCGCCCCTCTCCACCCCCCTCGCCCTCCACCACTCCCAGCCTCTCCTTTCTCTATCTTTCCTACTGTCCTATTCCTGAAAATGTTCCCCCACTTTTACTGTTTATGGAAAAACCCTAATAAATATATTTAAAAATAAAAATTGTGGTGCCCAGAATTGGACACAATATTCCAGGTGTAGTCTAACTAAGGCAGAATAGAGGGGTACCATGAGTTCCCTGGATCTGGACGGCGACCCCTCTGAAATGGCCGAACGACCCCCGTTGGGGTCGTGACCCCCAGGTTGAGAAACGCTGCACGGGACTCCTCTTGATGCAGGCCAAAATCCCATTGGCTTTTTTTTTGCCGCCGCATCACATTGTTGGCTCATGTTTAACTTGTTGTCCACGAGGACTCCAAGACCTATGACTTCCTCTCACAAATGTATACATGGCTATCAGGCCTCCTCTCGGGCTTCTCTTCTTCAGGCGCCATTCTCTCCCCTTTATTATTTAACACCTATATGCGACCACTTGTTGGTCTGGTCCGAAGCTTTGGGCTGGAATGTTATCAGTACGCTGACGACACCCAGCTCGTTCTGAGAATGGAAGGCCGACCGGACTCCGTACCCTCTTGTTTCCAACAGTGCATTGAAGCCGTCACTGGTTGGCTGCGTGCCAGTAGATTGAGGGTGAACCCAGCAAAGACGGAGATACTGTGGCTGGGCCGTCCGGTGAGTGGGGTGGTCCGACTACCTAGCTTGGATGGTGAGGCATTATGCCCGACATCCTCAGCTAAGAGCCTTGGGGACGTCTTAGACCAGGGGTGGGCAACTATTTTTTCCAAGGGGCCACACGAGAGCAAAAAAATATTATGGAGGGCCGCACCTAGAGGCGGAACTACATGCTAATCTACATAATTTATTTATTTATTCACTTACTATATTTACTATATATTACACTTCATTAATATTAACATATTAATATATCAAGAAATATTCATATATTATTAGTATTAATATCATAATTATTATATTATAGTATATATATATATATAAGCATAATATATTGAAATTATAATATATCATATAACATTATATTATATTATTTATTATATTATTTTATTATTGTTATAAAATTATTATACAATAATAATAAAAACCACTAAAATAAAATAATGCTTCCTTATAGTCCCCTTCTCTGGAGATTTTTATGCAGAGGCCAGGCAGGGGAGGCAAGTCAGGGGCCCTTAGGGGGCCGGATAGAATCAGCCAAGGGCGGGATCGGCCCCGGGCCGCAGTTTGCCCACCCCTGTCTTAGGACCCATTGCTGTCGATGGATGACCAGGTCTCCACCATCAGCAAAACCGTTTTTTTCCATCTGCGGCAAGCTAGGAGTCTGGCCCCTTACCTATCCAGAGACGACCTGGCCACGGTGCTCCAAGCCACGGTCATCTCGAGACTGGGCTACTGTAACGCCCTTTACATCAGCCTGCCCTTGTCAGTGATCCGGAAACTTAAGCTTGTCCAGAATGCCGCTGCTCAACTTCTCACTGGGGCTCCAGTGAGATGTCACATAACACCCATCCTCCAGCAGCTCCATTGGCTGCCGGTCGAGCACCAGATCACCTTCAAGGTGATGGTGTTAACTTTCAACGCCTTGCATGGTCTGGGGCCGCTGTATCTGAGGGACCGTCTCTTCCCCTACCAACCCCAGAGGTCACTCCGTTCCGAACAACTGAACCTCCTTGAAGTGCCGACCCTCAAAGCAATTCGTCTCACATCGACTCGGGCAGGCAGAGCCTTTTCTGTAGTGGCGCCATCAATCTGGAATACCCTTCCAAGTGATGTGCGGGCCATGCAGGACCTACTCTCTTTTCGCAAGGCCTGCAAGACTTACCTTTTCCGGTGGGCCTTTGATTGCTAAGCAGGAAAACCTTCTTTTATTCTAGTTAAATATGTTGTTTTTATCTCTGTTGTGCTTTTACACGATTGTGAACCGCTCCGAGCCCTCGGGGACTGGCGGCCTAGAAGTCTAAATAATAAATAAATAAATAAATAAACATGCCCAGCTCTTTAAGCCGCTCCTCATAGGGCTTGTTCTTCAGACCCTTGATCATTTGAGTCACCCTCCTCTGGACACATTCCAGCTTGTCAATATCTCTCTGCAATTGTGGTGCCCAGAATTGGACACAATATTCCAGGTGTGGTCTAACCAAGACAGAAAAGAGCATGGGGAGCATGACTTCCCTGGATCTAGACATTATTATTATTATTATTATTATTATTATTTAGAGGGCAGTGTTTTTCAACCTTTTTTGAGCCGCAGCACATTTTTTTACATTTACAAAATCCTGGGGCACACCACCAACCAAAATGACACAAAATGACACTCTCAAAATGACAGTAATACATATAGTTAATATGTTTTTAAATGTATTTATTCACTCAGTGTGAAACCTGGGCCTGTTTCGATGAACACAGCATATATATGACTTCCTCTCACATACGTATACATGGCTATCATGTCTTCTCTCAGCCTTTTCTTCAGGCTAAACATGCCCAGCTCTTCAAGCTGCTCCTCATAGGGCTTGTTCTCCAGATCCTTGTGAAATTTCACCTTGAGTGAAACTCGCTTCCAGTTAACTATGGGTGTCATGAAGCTGGTTCTGGCATTCGGCGGAGCCCTTCCTTTGCCTCGGGGAGGATCTTTGGGAAGGGAAAGAGGGAGAAAGAGCTGCTAGGAGGGGGAAGAAAGGGTATTGGAGGTTCCAATTTCCCACGGCACACCTGATGATCGCTCACGGCACACTAGTGTGCCGCGGCACACTGGTTGGGAAACACTGCTTTAAGCCACTCCTCATAGGGCTTGTTCTTCAGACCCTTGATCATTTTAGTCGCCCTCCTCTGGACACATTCCAGCTTGTCAATATCTCTCTTCAATTGTGGTGCCCAGAATTGGACACAATATTCCAGGTGCGGTCTAACCAAGGCAGAATAGAGCATGGTGAGCATAACTTCCCTGGATCTAGACCAGTGTTTCTCAACCTTCCTAATGCTGCGACCCCTTAATACAGTTCCTCATGTTGTGGTGACCCCTAACCATAACATTATTTTCATTGCTACTTCATAACTGTATTCTTTGTTTGGGGGGTTGATTTTGTCATTTGGAAATTGTAGTTGCTGGGATTTATAGTTCACCTACAATCAAAGAGCATTCTCAACTCACCAACGATGGAATTGAACCAAACTTGGAACACAAAACTCCCATGACCAACAGCAAATACTGGAATGGTTTAGTGGGCATTGACCTTGAGTTTGGGAGTTGTAGTTCACCTACATCCAGAGGGTTTTTAACATCCAGAGAGCACCCAAGAAATAAATAAATAAATAAATAAGAGCACTATAGACTCAACAATGATGGATCTGGACCACACTTAACACGAATCCTCAATGTACCCAAATGTGAACACTGGTGGAGTTTGGGGAAAATAGATCTTGACATTTGGGAGTTGTAGTTGCTGGGATTTATAGATCAACAAAAGATACAAGACTAAGATATAAAAATATCTATTTCATAACAGCATAGCACAGCATTGGGTTATACAATTGTTGTATACATAGGTAAGGACTAGTCATCCATGAAACAACATCAAAGGAGATGCTCTATTTACAGTAGAACAATGGTTATAAATCATAGTAGAACTGCAACTCCTCAAATAATATATTGACTGTCCATAGAATCAGATCATATCCCCAAAAGCTGTGAAGTCCAAATGGCCGATGACACAGGGAAATAAGATCGTTACGCCAACGTTTTATTGAACACAGAAGTAGGATTAACACAGGGAACACTGACTTACCCTTGTATACACATTGCCTAAAACATAAACAACATAAACACCAGCCTGACTCATTGCGCATTAGAGTACTTGATAAAATTGAACCACACAAGCATACAGACCCCTTTAAGGCCCTTTGCAAACTTGAAAGACTCTGGATAATCCAGTTAAACTCAGAGATTCCAAATGGGTTAAACGAGGTAATCAGTGTTCTATCACTAATTACCTAATGTTCCACCTGAATTACTTTATAACACACTCCTGATCCTTCCTCTCTTACCTTTATTTATTTATTTATTTATTTTATTATTGTGGCTTCTAGGCCGCCGACTCCCGAGGGCTCGCGGCGGCTCACAACAAGGTTAAAAACATCAGTATCAACATACAATTAAGCAGCAGCAACACATTAAAAATACAATAAAATATAGCATAAAACAGATAAGAAGCAGCATCACACCGGGCAGACGGAACACATGTTGGAGGGCTTACTCATTGAAGGCCTGCCTAAATAGATGGGTCTTGCAGGCCCGTCTAAATTGCGGTAAGTCCTCGAGGCCTAGTGCCGGCCGGCAGGGCGTTCCATAGCGTAGGGGCTATAACTGAGAACGCCCTCCGGCGGGTTGCTGTCAAGTGCGCCGACTTTATCGTTGGTATTACCAAAAGGTTGGCATCTTCAGATCGGAGCGGTCTCGGAGGGCACAAGGGGTGAGGCGGTCCTTCAGATACGCTGGCCCCAGGCCGTATAAGGCCTTAAAGGTAAGAACCAACACTTTGAAGGCGATCCGGTGCTCAATGGGCAGCCAGTGCAGATCCTGCAAGATTGGTGTTATACGGCAACCTGCTGGAGCCCCAGACAGGAGCCGGGCGGCAGCGTTCTGCACCAGCCTGAGCTTCCGGATCGCCGACATAGGAAGGCCAACGTGAGCGCATTACAGTAATCTAGCCTCGAGATGACCGTGGCTTGATCACCGTGGCTAGGTCGCCTTGGGAGAGGTAGTGGGCCAGCCTCCTTGCCTGGCGGAGATGGAAGAAAGCAGCCTTGCTGACCATGGAGACCTGGGTCTCCATGGACAGCTGGGAGTCCAGATGGACACCCAGGCTCTTCACCGACGGCGCTGGATGCAGCGCCGTCCCGCCCAGGGTCGGAAGCCGGACCTCCACCCCGCCCGGGCGGCCCAGCCACAAGATCTCCGTCTTCACCGGATTCACCCCCAACCTACTGGCTCGCAGCCATCCAGTAACGGCTTCGAGGCAATGCTGGAAATTATCGGGGACGGACCCCGGTCTGCCCTCCACCCTCAGAATGAGCTGGGTGTCATCAGCGTACTGGTGACAGACCAGCCCATAACTCCGCACCAGCTGTGCAAGCGGCTGCATGTATATGTTAAATAACAGAGGGGAGAGGATGGCCCCTGAGGGACTCCACAAACCAATGGGGAGCCCTCGGAGACCGCCTCACCCCTCCTCACACGCTGAGACCGCTGGTGGAGAAAGGAGGTCAGCCATTATGGTCACCTTACCTCCTAGGTAAGGTTAAGCCTGAATGCTTCGCTGATTGGTATGTTACTTTTAATTTCTAATGTATTCTGGGTTGTTTACAGACTACTGTATTGTATTTGATATGTACTTAATACCTCTCTTTAGACACTTGGACCACGGAAATATCATTTATGGCCTTGAGAAAGCCCCGCCCGGGGGCGAAACGGGGGAGTGGCCCCGAAAAAAACTTTGGCATCGCCAGCCCGTCGGCCTCCTTTTGAACTTATAATTTTGGAGCTTATTCTACCTCCTATTTCCCTGTGTCATCTGCCATTTGGACTTCACAGCTTTTGGGGATATGATCTGATTCTATGGACAGTCAATATATTATTTGAGGAGTTGCAGTTCTACTATGATTTATAACCATTGTTCTACTGTAAATAGAGCATCTCCTTTGATGTTGTTTCATGGATGACTAGTCCTTACCTATGTATACAACAATTGTATAACCCAATGCTGTGCTATGCTGTTATGAAATAGATATTTTTATATCTTAGTCTTGTATCTTTTGTTGTTCTTTTTTTTTTAAAATATATTTATTGGGGTTTTTCTATAAACAAACAAACAGTGAAAGGGGGGGAACAGTCTCAGGGACAGGACAGTAGGAAAAATAAAGGAGAGGCTGAGTATGGTGATGGGAGAGGGGGGGGGTAGAGGACAGTGGGAAGGGGGGTGCTGGGGGGGGTGGCAAGGGATGGGGGTAGAAAGGGGTAAGGGTGGTGGGCGGTGAAGGAGGCTGCTTGGTCCGGGTTCTGGGAAGGCTAGTGATGGGTAATGGTGATGGGAAGAGATAAAGACAGGAATAGCTTGTTTCCTTCTAGGTCCTTGTTCATGGGTGCTCCTTCGTGTTCTCTTGCAGTCTCCCTCCTTGTTGAGCTGGTCACTTCATTTTTACAGGTCTTCTTTCTAGGCTCCTTTTTCCTTCTTTTTTCCGAGACGTGCCTTCCTAACCCTCTGTATCTGAGAGCAATCTGTTGTTTTTAGCTTTTGCCCTTTTAAAAAACTTTTGTTTTTTCCTGCAGCCTCCAAAATCTTTCCAGCGTTTGATGCCCATTGTCCGTTCCCTGTCTTCCAGCGTAGCCGGACCCGTGCCCTTCACGTCCTCCAACCCCATCCTAGCCGTTCTCCCTAGGCGATTCGAGGCCTTCCGTGTCCATCCCCGGGATGCCACATCTCGTAGGCCTGAAATACGCCTCAAGAGAATAAGGGCAGCTTTTCTTCAGATTATTCTTCCTTTCTTGCTGGGTTGTTCCCGTCCAGCCTCTCTTCCTAGTGGGCTGCGTCCCATTCTTTTTGCCGTCCTTCTTAGCTGCATCCCGGCTGGGGTTTTTGAGTGTTGCAGTGACCTCTTGGTTCTTCCCCTCTTCTCTTTCTTGGGGAGCAGAGGTGTTAGGGCTCTTCGGGGTCATTCCTGCAGCATCCAGCAGGTCTGCCTCCCTACTTCTGGGGTGTGGTCCTCTTTCCTCTGATCCTGCCCACGGCTTTACGTTCTCCTTCCCTCTCTCCTCTCCACCTGCACATATTGTTGCGCTCTCTCCCTTGACCAGGGGGGCGTCCTCTCCATCCTCATAGAAGATCGGCAACCCTGGCCCTGTGGGGAGCGCCTCTTCATTTGGTTCTGATCTTTCCTGTAAGGGATGCCCCCGGTTCGCGCCCATTTGGTCTTCCTGCCGGGACAGCATGGCATCCATCCTCCGCAGGAAACCGTCTTGGGCCTTCCCTATCTTTCGCAGCTCTGCGAGGACATCCCCCAGAGTTATTTCCTCCTCTTCTGATCCCTCTTCCTGTCTCATCCTCCGCTCTTTTACTCTTGAGGTGTACATTTTTTATTTATTTGTTGTTTGTTTACTTGTTCAGTTATTCACTTATTTAGAATGCCTTTCCTCCCTGTTGCGTATTAGAGAGAGGGCTTTGGGTTGCTCCACCTCCTGTCTATCTATCTTTTGTTGTTCTTGTGCACCCAGCACTCA
This sequence comes from Anolis apletophallus, assembly GCA_030556195.1. Classification (NCBI taxonomy): domain Eukaryota; kingdom Metazoa; phylum Chordata; class Lepidosauria; order Squamata; family Anolidae; genus Anolis; species Anolis apletophallus. Next base: position 1,108,996 of record JARBWK010000019.1, read on the forward strand.
GTGATTTAGAGGGATTTATAGATCTTCAGTCTTCTCTGCCAAAGGGCTTCCTAAGACCAGCAGAAATACATGTTTTCTGATGGTCTTTGGCGACCCCTCTGAAACCCTCCCGCGACCCGCCTGGGGGTCCCGACCCCCAGGTTGAGAAACACTGATCTAGACATTATTATTATTATTATTATTATTATTCAGAGAGAATACCTCAGAGTATTCTTTGCCTAAGGAAATCCTATGAAATCCATGAAGTTGCCCTAAGTGAAGAGTGAGGTCAATCTGGGAACATCCACAAATAATTTCGCAAGAAAGAAGAATACAATCCCATGTTAACAACCACCATCTTAGATGTGCGAAGAAATGGGAGTCCCATTTCTAAAATGGCACCTTTCACAATGTTCTCATTGTCTTAAGAATTCTTGTATTAAGGATAATTGCACAGTTTTTAGCGCTGCCTAATTAAGTAGTTGCCACTTTAATTGAACAGAATGGTTTTAACTCAACGTACTTGAGTGATGGTGCATTGTGGCAGGCCCGCGCACAATCACCTGAACCCAGTCAGGCTTGCATCGCTGAGCAGAAGTGTCTGGAGCGGCATTGTGAAGCTGTCATCGTACACATACGCAGCAGAGAACAGGCCCTGCAAAAGACAGTGGAGCCTGCTGCCAAGGAAAACATGCCGAGAACCAGGGTGCCCTCAGTGTAGACATAGGTATTATTACCGACTCGCGTTTCCCAACTTTCCCTGGCACGGAGCCCGGGAAGAGAACAGTGAGTCAAACTCAATCTGATAAGCATTCCTAACCACAAAGAATGGATTTAATTTGGGCTTAAGAACAACAGCAACGATGCAAAACACCTCCCCATTTCTTTTCTCGAAGGTATCCTCACCACAGCAAAGCCAGGGAGGAGCCCGGAGGTTGGCATCGACCACGTTTTGAGGGCTGTCTGCAAAGGAGACGCCAAATGAGTTCGGTGCAGGAAGAACTTGCCCATAGCTTTGAGGGGAATGGCGCAGGAACAGGGAGCTGCTGACGCCCTTCCCTACATCCCCAGCATAACTTTGTCTTTGCTCATCGCGCTGAAGGCACTTGGATGTGCCAAGCAAAATACGTGTCCATAAAAATAAATTGAAGACTTTTCTCCCATTGGCGAGGAAATTAAGAAAATGGCTCCCTCTTTTCAGGCTTTGCCAGGGGCCATGGGAGATGCTCGCTCAGCCTGACTCCATGCACATCATCTAGAGCAGTGTTTCTCAACCTTCCCAATGCCACGACCCCTTAATATGGCTCCTCATGTTGTAGTGACCCCCAACCATAACATTATTTTCATTGCTACTTTATAACTGTAATTTTGCTACTGTTATGAATCGCTATGTAAATATCTGATATGCAGCATGTATTTTCATTCACTGGACCAAATTTGGCCCAAATACCCGGTATGTCCAAATTTGAATAGAGATTGATTTTGTTATTTGGGATTTGTAGTTGCTGGGATTTATAATTCACCTACAATCAAAGAGCATTCTGAACTCCAATAACGATGGAATTGAACCAAACTTGGCACACAGAGCTCCCATGAACAACAGAAAATCCTGGAAGGGTTTGGTGGGCATTGACCTTCAGTTTGGGAGTTATAGTTCACCTACATCCAGAGAGCACTGTGGACACAAACAATGATGGATCTGGAGCAAACTTGTCATGAACATTTGATATGCCCAAATGTGAACACTGGTGGAGTTTGGGGAAATAGACCTGGTCATTTGAGTGTTGTGGTTGCTGGGATTTATAGTTCACCTACAATCAAAGAGCATTCTGAACCCCAGTGACGATGGAATTGAGCCAAACTTCCCACACAGAACCCTCATGATCAACAGAAAATACTGTGTTTTCTGATGGTCTTTGGTGACCCCTCAGATGCCCCCTCGTGACCCCCCCAGGGGTCCCGACCCCCAGGTTGAGAAACACTGATCTAGAGCAGTGTTTCCCAACCTTTTTTGAGCCACGGCACACTTTTTACATTTGCAAAATCCTGGGGCACACCACCAACCAAAATGACACAAAATGACACTCTAACACAGTCATACATATAGTTAATATGTTTTTAAATGTATTTATACACTCTGCGTGAAACCTGGGCCTGTTTCGATGAACACAAGATAGATATCCTGGCAGGAATGGCAGAAAGACACAAACTTCCCACACAGAACTCCCTTAACCAAGAGAAAATGCTATAAGAGATTGGTGGGCATTGATCTTGAGTTTTGGAGTTGTGGTTCACCTATATCCAGAGAGCACTGTGGACTCAAACAATGTTGGATCAGGACCAAACTTGGCATGAATACTCAATATGCCCAAATGTGAACGCAGATGGAGTTCTGGGGAAATAGACCTTGACATTTTGGAGTTGTAGTTGCTGGGATATATAGTTCCCCTACAATCAAAGAGCATTCTGAAACCCACCAATGATGGAACTGGGCCAAACTTCCCACACAGAACCCGCAAGAGGAGGTCTCTACTTGGGGAAAGGGAGGCGGGCCTTCCCAATGCATGGAGAGGGAGAGACCAAGTAGACAATGGGTGGGGGGTGTTTGTAATTTTGTGCCTTTATTGAGGTAGGTTTCTTAGGGTTTTTATACTTCAATACACTAGACTCTCCCCCCCCCCCCTTCCTGGAGGTTCCAATTTCCCACGGCACACCTGATGATCGCTCACGGCACACTAGTGTGCCCCGGCACACTGGTTGAGAAACACTGATCTAGAGCAGTGTTTCTCAACCAGTGTGCCGGGGCACACTAGTGTGCCGTGAGCGATCATCAGGTGTGCCGTGGGAAATTGGAACCTCCAGGAAGGGGGGAGGGGAGGGAGTCTAGTGTATTGAAGTATAAAAACCCTAAGAAACCTACCTCGATAAAGGCCCCCTTCCCATCCGTTGTCTACTATTAACTATATGTATTACTGTGTTAGAGTGTCATTTTGTATCATTTTGGTTGGTGGTGTGCCCCAGGATTTTGTAAATGTAAAAAGTGTGCCGCGGCTCAAAAAAGGTTGGGAAACTCTGATCTAGAGCTGCCGTTTCTCAAGTCGCTCCTAACATGGAAAAAAGTCTGGAGCTCATGCTCTGTAGGGAAACCCATTCGCTGAGCAAATGGCTCATTCGGCACAAAGTCCTGCTTCCAAGGGCGGCCAATGGGCTGTCAACAGAGCCACAGATCAACACAAGCAAAGGCATCATATAGCATGGCATGCACTTATTTCACAGGCCAGTAAGGTAATGCTCAAGATCCTGCAAGGAAGACTCCAGCAAGACATGGAGAGAGAGAGAGAGAGAGAGAGAGAGAGAGAGAGAGTTGCCAGATGGACAAGCTGGGTTTAGAAAAGGCAGAGGAATGAGAGACCAAATTGCCAATATCCGCTGGATCAGTGTTTTAAATAAATAAATAAATAAATAAATAGTGTGCCGTGAGCGATCACCAGGTGTGCCGTGGGAAATTGGAACCCCCAATACCCTTTCTTCCCCCTCCTGCTGAACACTTTTTCTTCTCCACTCGGGCTCCCTTCTTCCCAGCCTCCCTCTGCTCGCTTTGCCTTGCTTTGCTCTGGGGCGAGTCTGCGCAGTAGCGCCCGCATGGGTCACGTCTTCTCCCTCCCCCCTCCCCTCATGAACACGCTCACGCTGCCCCCTCGGATCAAAATGGCGGCAGAAGCAGCAGTGTAGAAGAAAAAGTAAGTGTTGGGCAGGAGGGGGAAGAAAGGGTGCGAAGGGGAAGGGGAGGAAGAGGTCTCTGTCGAAGGCTGGCATGGGCAAACTTGGACCTTCCAGGTGTTTTGGACTCTAATTCCCACCATTCCTAGCAGCCTCAGGCCCTTTTCCTTTCCCCCCCTCAGCCACTTAAGCAGGAAAGGGCCTCAGGCTGTTAGGAATGGGAGTTGAAGTCCAAAGCACCCAGAGGGCCGAAGTTTTCCCATGCCTGTTTTAGGGACCTTAAAGTGGTGAGCCTCCTTCCAACATTGTGATTCTGGATAGAAAACAAACAACAACATAACATGACATTGTTTGAGTCCACAGTGCTCTCTGGGTGTAGGTGAACTACAACTTCCACACTCAAGGTCAATTCCCAAGCAAACCCATTCAGTACTTTCTGTTGGTAATGAGAGTTCAATATGCCAAGTTTGGTTCAATTCCATTGTTGCAAGAGTTCAGGATGCTCTTTGATTGTGTGTTAACTATAAATCGCAGAAACTGTAACTCCCAAATGTCAAGGTCTATTTTCCCCCAAACTCCATCTGTGTTCACATTTGGGCATATTGAGTATTCATGCCAAGTTTGGTCCTGATCCAACATTGTTTCAGTCCACAGTGCTCTCTGGCTATAGGTGAACTACAACTCCA